>CM022771.1:17046999-17219499 GCA_012411365.1 Ameiurus melas | reverse complement strand
TTAAGAAAATGAAGCAAAGGGTCGTCACACCAAATATCGACATAATATGGTCTACTGTTGTATGTTTCCTTTGAGCAGAAAGGTTTGATTTAATTATTTTCGAAGTCATCGTTTCTTTACAGCATTTCTTTTGCACAGTAATGCAGTGTATATCAGCGCTTCCTCAGCAGTTAAGGTTGTACTAGTGTCCCAGAGGTTGTGCGTTGGAATCCCAGAACTGTCAGAGACATGCTTTAAGCAAGACCCCAGAGCTGCTCAGCTCAAAAACTGAACTGTAGAACTGTGCTGTTTTATTTTGTCCAAGGGATTGCATATTTTCAAACAAACAAAATTACTTTTGAAAAGCTTAGCATGAGAATCTAGCCAAATGTTTCTCATTACGAGGCTATTATTAAACAAATCTAAGATTACTGACGCCTATTTCCAGACATTTTCCTGATTTGAAGCTTTGAAATTATTATATTCGATTGGGTTCTGAGTTTTGCTTATTTAAGTCTCACAACAGGGTAGAACAATTTCAAACTTGAATTTAGTAAACACGACTTAACGAAATAGTTTTGAACAATCTGACTGTCAATATGAGTTTTATAATAATCTCATATTGACAATATTTGTTCTAAGTAAGATGTTTATACATGTTTTTTTGCACTGCATATATTCCTCTGCATTAAAACTGTGTGCTGTTGTGTGGGACGAAACAGTAATTATTGGTCATGTTTCGTGACTTTCGTGTCATATCAATGACTTTGCGAAGTATTACGCTCCGTTGCCTTTTGTCTCTGGTGTTACCAAGCCTTGTCACCGTGTTTGTTTATTCTGGTTTTGTCTTTCTCTTTTACGACCTCGTCTCTTTGCCTTGCCTAGTGTGGACTGTTTGCCTGATCGATTGACCCTTGCCTGCCTATGTACCTTGATTCCTGCCTGATCCTTTGGACTTGTTATTTTCATTAAACTGCCATACTTGCACTTGCTTCTGTCTGTGCCTCCATTACATGACAACGTAGCATTGACAGAGATGGGAATTAAAAATTTACATTAATGGTACAGCTCTACAAAACCTCCTTTTTTAATCAATATTTTAAATTGTTTTTTAATTATCTTTATTTAAACGAATATAGAAAACAAATCTTGTGAACTATGTGACAGATACCAAGAAAACGGCCCATATTGAAATAAAAGTGATTGGGTGGGTAAAAGAAATGAGAGCGACCAAAGCTTTATTTTGTCCAGCAACACCTCAGTGATTTGCGCCAAGCTTTGAATAGTCTCATGAATTGAGCTTAGTGGTGGTACCCTCCAATAAAGCAATGTCTCTGAAGTAGGTTGGCCAAATGGAATGTGTAGGAGTGGATGATTCCTCCCAAAGCATTAAAACAGTCTTTTTGGCAGCGACGCCTGCTTCCACTAAAGTCCATGAGTATGGAGTCATCTAATAGCAGGAAGAGCAGGGACAAGGCCTACTTTTTAAGGTTACTATGTAAATGTATAGTATTACAACATTTACAGAAGAGATTGATTTATAATCATACTATCCGGTGTCATCTGGATAGTGGATGGGTTCCCATTTGAGTTTGGTTCCTCTCAAGGTTTCATCCTCATATGGTCTCAGGGAGTTTTTCTTGCTACCGTCGCCTCTGGCTTTCTCATGAGGAATGAACTCATACATTTAAAATCTATATCCTGAATTTATGTATTTCTGTAAAGCTGCTTTGGGAGAATCAAACCCATTGTTAAATTCGCTGAACAAATAAAATTGAATTGAATTGAATATTATTGAAATTCCAAGACATTTTTACCCATTTCCAAAAAAATATTTCAATAATAAAATCTATGTTTTTATGTGAGTTTGGACAGAGAACTTAACATTTTTCTTCAAATATTACACTCAAAACTTTGCAAAATAAAAAAGACACCACAGGATTAAGAATGATGCCCAAGGGAACTTTTCTATGTATCTATATGTATTTCATAGAAATAACTTTGGACAATCAAGTCACAAACTTTTTTTTTTTTTACTTTTTATTTGCTAGTGTCATGTGTAGTAGAAAATCTAAATGAGAAAGCTGTCAAAAATTAAAGAGGGCATGGACGTACAAAACTACACAGAAACATGTCTGGGTTGATAAGATAAAAAAGTAGAAACTTTTTAGTTCTAATTTTTTTTTTTCATTTAAAACTAAGATGACAGGCCAGTGAAATACAACACGCTGTGATTCATTCTAAATGTGACTCATAGTGTAGTGAACCTGTAAAAAGTCAAATGTACCTGCACGTTAGCATGTCTGCAACCTTGATCTGAAATCAATGACGGTAGAATGACGTGACGCTAACACAAAGCGGCACAAACCAAACGCTGATCGGCAAAGTAAACATCGTTCTGGCTATCTTTCAGACACATGAACAGACATGGCTGTGAGTCTGTTTCGAATATTAACAGGATGTAGTCAGGGTCCATGCTTACTGTATATCATACCTTATTTCCTCTCATTATTTCTATTTAAAAAGACTTTCAGTTCTTGGCAGGGGTGGACGAATCATGGAGGAATGATACTTAAGTGAAAGTATAGATAATGTGTCAAAATCTTACTCAGTTAAAAGTGGAAGTGTCCAGCCCAAAGCGTACTTACATGAAAATAAAAAAAGGTTGCTACGTTTAAATGTACTCAAGTATTAAAAAGTGAAAAGGTGTAATGGTTATAATGGGAATTGTATTGGTTTTAATGGAAACGTTAATGGTCCCTATGAGTCTCTACTGGTAATTTATTGCTTTCTATTGTTGGCATGTTATGTCCAGTGGATAATATTAAGGTTCAATAATGGTAATGGCAATGGTTTTAATGATTTGCTGATGGTTTGTAATGTTTTCTGTAGTGGAAACCATTAGATTTTCTGTGATAGTTTCTAATTGGGGTTTTTTTTTTGGGGGGGGGTGGTCAGCAGGGAAGCAGTTTTGGCCTCATCTTACAGAGATCATTCATTCTTATTCTCAAGTTTCCTCGTCGTATGCATGATTAATGCAAAGTTGTTTGCTAATGAACCAATAATCAGAAGTAAAGTTTTGGGTAAATAACCAATAGTTTATTTAACCAATATTTAACCATTATAGGTACGAAACTGATGCTAGTCTAACCTGGGATTAGCGAAGAAAACAGGATAAAAATAAATTATAAAAAAAAAATTAAATATAGCCAATTCATGTTAGCAAATTGGCAAAACTCACCTCAACATGCTTTTCAAATGAGATGAAGTTCAAGCCTTCTAGAGAGGCAAACGAGATGCCTCATTTTGTAGGAGAGTCTTTGCTTCTTTCACCATATTTAAAAAAAAAAATGTTCTGCGTTGTAGTGGCTCCAGAGTCTGTCCCAGAAACATTAGGTGGGGCAGGGATACACCACCATTGGTGTAGGACGAAACGTTCTATATATTGAGAATTTGGACTATTACAACTGAAAGGATCCAAATGCTGGTCAGTTCTAAAAGTATTAAGTTAGAAAGGGTGTCCATACAATCGAACTGGCTCCATTTAGTATCATTTCAGATTAGCATCCAATCAAGTTCATCAATGTAGAAAAACACTAGCAAGAATCATGCCAATTCGTCAATTAAACCTTCTCATGCTACACAGTGCAGTTAGCACTATAGATATCTGTGTATATCTGAAGTCAGATAATCCACTAGACTGCAGTGGCAACCTTGAGTATGAGTTCCCTGGCCCTAACTACAATAAAAGACTTACTGAAAATGAAGGAATGAATGGCACTTTGGCATATCTTTTATTATTGTTGAACATTAATTATAAAATAAACGTTTTTATTTCATTCACAAACCATGGGGTATGCGAAGACTTAAAGTAATACTGTGACAAATATTCTCTCACAAATATTTACATACGTAATAGATGTACACTCAGTCGCTAGGTCATTAAGTAAACCTATCATGCATGTGAACTTTGAAAGTCTACAATAATACATAACAGTAGTTGGACATAAAGGACATAAAGAGGGTGAATCATGACTGAATGTTTAACAGGACCACTGGAGGGCAGCAAATATGTATTTATGAATAGGCCGTAAACAACTAGAACAGAATCCCGCAATAACACTATAACAAAAACACAAAATCTTAGTGTTACATGTAATCCTTGAATTTTATGTTTCACAAGCATCAATCATCAGTGCAATGCGCTTTCTGAACATTTTATTCCAGATTTAGTCCCCCTTAGCTGCTATAGTAACACAATTCTTCTGGGAAGGCTTTCCAATACATTTCAGAGCATGGCTGTAGGGAGTACTGGCCATCCAGCTACAAGAGCATTAGTCAGGAACTGATATTGGGTGAGGAGTCCAAAAGTGTTCAGTCGGGTGGAGTTCTGGGCTCTGTGCAGCCCACTCGAGTTCTTACACACCAAACCATGTCTTCATAGACCTAACTTTGAACACACTTTGTGACAACAGTTTTGGGAAGACCTTCATTTTGGCCATATTGTGTATTTAATCTAAATCCTGTTGTCATACAGCCATCGTTTCCTTTCTTCTCCTTGCCTCGTACGCATGTCAGACCTCATGTGCATCGACATTTTGGAACTGCTTGTGACTTCAGGTCATCTGTCCTCTATAGCAGGCAGTAGACTTCTCTACTATCATCTCCTTTCATATCTTCAGTCTGTGGTGAGTGTATTTATACTTTTGGTGCCATTCAGGACTCCATGGCTATTAGCTTGAGTAGGGTTTCCTTGTTAGGTTTCCAGGATTATTATATATCACTCCCACACTGTCCACAAGTTAGGTGTTAGAACACCTTGACCGCTTCTGTCCCAAACAGATCTACTGGCCAAAATGAACAGAAAGATTTGGCATCCTCTGCTTGGTTACTTGGTCCGTGAGTCTTCCTACTACTACAAATAGGGTTACCAGGTGCCTGGCTTTGGACCTTGTAGTCCAGCTTTGTTGAATTGCCAATTTAATAACTGTACTTGAAAGTAGTTCAGTAAAGTCCATCCATCTTCTATACCGCTTAATCCTTTTCAGGGTCACGGGGAAACCTGGAGCCAATCCCAGGGAGCATCAGCCACAAGGCAGGGTACACCCTGGACAGGGTGCCAAGTTTAGTAAAGTCAATGTGCATAACTTTGCTCTGATTGATTCATCAGAACATTGCAAATTCCACATTTCGGAACATAAATCGCCAATTTTCTGAGACCATCTAGGGGACCAAGAGGATGCTGTCCTTGGGAATCACAGGACCTGAAGGCCATGAACTCTGTCGCCCTGAGGAGGTGGAATCAGAGGCCACTCAGCGTGCCATCACCATTGCCCACGCTGCCAACTGCCCTCTGTATGTGGTGCATGTCATGAGCAAATCAGCTGCCAAAGTTGTGGCCGCCGCTCGCAGAAACGGTGGGTGATCTTGATGTAAAATCTTAACTTAACATGGAAGGTTAAATAAATCAAAGTATAAATTGATTATAATCAAATTTTCAAGATACACGAACTTTAAAATGTAATGTTCTATGAAAAATAGTTCATTTAAATACATGTCTAGTTTTAAATGGAAATAAATCAACATTATTGGCATAATTGCCAAAATTACAAATACGTAAAATACAAATGTTTACTTAGTGTTTTATTAATGTCTTATGTAGAATGATTTTTGTAATGAATAGCTGATTAATAATATCAGATTTAAAAAGTTAAAATTCTAAATATAATTAAAATATACACTCTTTCAGGTGAACTTGTAATAGATCACATTGAGTCCTGTGCTCTATCGTTATATAAAACATATTCCATCAGGGCGAGTGGTGTTTGGCGAGCCCATAGCTGCTGGCCTGGGTACTGATGGCACTCATTACTGGCACAAGGACTGGGCACATGCAGCAAGATTCGTTATGGGACCTCCGCTAAGGCCGGATCCCAGCACACCCGGCTATCTCATGGACTTGCTTGCTAAGTACGCACAGCACTTCCCCAGAGAACAGTCTCTACAGGCTTTTGTGGAGTTCTCATGAATAAACATTTTATGATTTATTAACACTTACCATCTGATTCAGAAGTACGTCACCTTTCCAATCATCACCACTGCTTAGAAAATCAATAGAATAGTCATGAATTACATTAGCATAGATGTTTATTTTACAGTAGTGAGTCCACACCAGCACAGATTTTGTATAGTCAGACCACAGAAACCACTTTCACTAATAATATTTCAAATTTTCAGCGATGATCTGAGTGTAACCGGGACTGATAACTGCACATTCTTGATTTGCCAAAAAGCCCTGGGCAAAGACGACTTCACTAAAATTCCCAATGGCGTTAACGGTGTGGAGGATCGTATGTCTGTCATCTGGGAGAAAGGAGTGGTCAGTCACACACTTCTAGATCTTCTAGGATTTTTTTTTTTTAATACTGAAATGAATAGGACTCATTTTGTATTTTAAGTCTTAGCCCTTTCAAACTCCTAGCTTATTATTCATTTACTCATATTATACCATCATTTTTATTGTTGATTTTTCTCAAATCTGTTTGCAGTGTCAGCACTTTTGTAAACCAAAAAATATTCTGCCATCAGACAGTCTTCAGGATAGAGGGTTTGCGATTGGTGGTTTCTGGAGAACATGGCTGAAAAAGTTGTGATTTTTTCTTTAAGTTAATATAGAGAAAAAAAAGAGACTGGTGAGGGAACAGTTGTTTATTACTTTATGCCCCCAAAATAGTGAAAACCAGAACCATAGACACAAGGCAAAACAGGCAACAACACAACAACAAAAGCTTGTCAAAGAAGCTCACAGAAGCTAGACTTAAATAGGGTTGGTGATTATGGGTAACACAGAGCAAGTGTGAGTGGGACATGTGACAGGGTCATGTGACATGCTAGAGCTGATGGGTGATGTAGTCTAGTGCCGATTTCTGCATAACCATGACAGAAATGGAGGAATAATGTTTTTTATAGCATATTTCTACATGTACAAATGCATTGTGTATTGCACTTATTAGTTCATGTTTTGAGTTTCACCAGTAAAGTGTCATAGGTTGTCAGAAAAGTAGAGTACATTACTCTATTTAAGGGCCTGCTTGGATAAAAAAAGGTTTTAAAAAAATTTGAAATGTGGAAAAAAATGGTGTGCCTTACAGATGATCTATAAGCCCATTTATTTATTTTTATTGCCTCGTTGGCTAAAAATTATGCGTTTTGATTCATGGAGTGGACGAGTTTGACTTTTAGTGCAGAAGGATATGTGTGAAGGTTGATAGAGACTCGGGGGATAAGAGTAAAACACTCACAATGTTAACATTTGCTTTCCTCAGCATAGCGGCAAAATGGATGAAAATCGATTTGTGGCAGTCACCAGCAGCAGCGCAGCCAAAATCTTCAACCTTTATCCACAGAAAGGGAGGATTGCCAAAGGCTCTGATGCAGACCTGGTTATTTGGGACCCAAACGCTACCAGGTAAATCTATATTTGAGAATCTGCATTTGAGAATTAAAACGTTTAAATCCATTTATAATGCGTATGACGCCAGAATATTTATCCAACACCTTGTTACAGTGAGGAAGTCAGGAAGTTCTGTTAAACGCTCCAGGCTTACATTCATCATTCTTGTAACTACAAATCTTTAATGTTAGTTCCACTCTAGTTACTGAATAATTCATGTTAGCTACTGAATTATATGCTTTAAGCCACATTTTAATGTTAAGGAGTAAAATTTAACTGTGATGGACACAACAATAAATTCACATTTATCTACACTTAAGTGTCTTGGGGGATTTTAGGGCTGAAAATCATCATTTTTATTTCCTTTTATTTCATCCTCAAATTCGAGGTGCTAATACTGGTTAATATGGATTACCAATTATGTTTGGTTAAATAAGGTCTCATAAAAAAATGGTAATAGTAACTCGGCCATTAATTTTCCATTACTAGATACTTATAGATGTAAATTATGAATAAAGGTGACTGTTTCAACAATAGTTTCCAACAGGATTATGACACTATGACTATGACAGCAACAACAGCAACAATAACAACAAGAATATACTCTCACAACAATAAGAATATAAAAGCAAGAGCAAAGACAACAACATGAATAAAACATCAACATTAATGACAAAAAACCCATAAAAACACCAACAATAACATCAACATGAATAAAACATCAACAAAATTAATGACCATAAACCCATAAAAACACAGAAAATAACAAGAACAAAGACAACAACATGAATAAAACAACAGCAATAACAACAAAAACATACTGTAACAACAATAAGAATATAACAACAACAACAACAAAGACAACATGAATAAAACAGCAACAGTGTTAATGACAACAAGAAAAATAAAACAATACTAATAATATAACAGCAACAACAACAATAGTAATAATACAGCAATAACAACAGTATACCATAACAAGAAGAATATAACCGCAACAACAAGGACAGCAACATGAACAAGAATATAACAACAATATACTGTAACAACAAGAATAATATAACAGCTACAACAATGACAACAACATGCCTTTAACAGCAACAACAACAATGTCATGAATAAAACAACAATGACATCAACATGAATACAACAACAAGAAGAATATAATGGAAACAACAAAACAAGAACAATAATAATATACAACAACAACAGCAATAATAATAATAATAATAATAATAATAATAATAATAATAATAATAATAATAACAGTAATACTATATAGCATCATATATGACAGATACTTTTTGGTGGATCTGCTATACCCCTCTTCTTCATTTTGACCCAGGAGTAAAACAGATTGCAAAAATGAACATCAATATCAATTAACACCAGCCTCTTTTTACAAAAATAAAACAAACAGGTTCATTTACTCTGTTAGATTACAGTGCTGTGAAAACATATTTGCCCCATCCTGATTTCTTCTGTTTATGTGTATATCTCATGCTAAATAGTTTTAGATCTTCAAACGAAATACATCATAAAACAAAGGCAACCTGAGTAAACATACTACAGTAAAAAAAAAAAGTAGAAGTTATCCGAGAGCCATCACCAATGTGAAAAACTAATTGCCCCTTAAACTTCCCTTACAATCTGTTTGTAGCATCACTAGCTACAACCAAACGCTTCCCATAACTGAAGATCGGTCATTCACTTACTTCTAGGACTAAGATTTACTTGCTTTTTTAAAATCATTGTATTGCTGCATAATCCAGTTGCGCTTGATTTTCAACTTAGGGACTGAAGACTGGACATTGTCCTATAGGAACTCTGGTAGAGAGCAGAATTAATTTTACCCTCAATTATTGCATGTTGCCCAGACCATGAAGCAGCAAACATCCCCACACCATCACACTTCCACCACCATGCTTGACCGTAGGTATGATGGTCTTTTTGTGGAATTCTGTGATTGGTTTAAGTCAGATGTAACGGGACCCCTGTCTTCCAAACAGTTTCACTTTCTACTCCTCAATCCACAGAACATTCTCCTAAAAGGTTTGAGGATCATCAAGGTGTGTGTTGACAAAATTCAGAGGAACCTTAATGTTCTTGTGATTTAGCAGTGGTTTTCACCTCACCACTCTTCAATGGAAGGTCCAGTGGAGTGAAGTCATGAACACTGACTTTTTTTGATGCAGGAGAGGCCTGTAGTTCCTTTGAGGTTGTTCTTGGCTATTTTGTGACTTGCTGGATGAGCCGTTTCTGTACTCTTGGAGGAAATTTGGAAGGTTGGTCTCTTCAGGGAAGGTTCAGTACTGTGCTGAGTTTTTCATTTGAAGATAACGGCTCTCACTGTGGTTCTGTGGAGTCCCAGAGCCTTTTAAATAGCTTTATTACCCTTCCCAGACTGATGTATCTCAATCATCTCATTCCTCATCATTTCTGGGATTTGTTTAAATTTCGGAATAGTGTGTTACTGTGTAAGATGTTTTTAACCAAGTACATGCTGTTGAAAAATTTCTATTTAAGTGTTGATTTGATGGAACAGGGTTTGCAGTAATCAGGCCTGGTTGTGTCTAGTCCAGCTGAACCCCATTATGAATGCAGTTTCATAGATTTGGGGAACTAATAACTACAGGGGCAAATACATTTTCACACAGGCCTAGTTGAGATTAGATAACTTTTTTTTTGCTTCAGTAAATAACATTATCATTTAAAAACTGTATTTTGGGTCATTTGGAAATATTTTCGGCTCCGCAATGTCAGTATGACCCATGAACAGTACACGCATCGGGAAGTAAAGAGCAGAGCACATGGGTTACAAAGAAGAAAATGGGAATACAAATGAAATTAGTACATGGAGGCAAGTGGCTTGCGCAGACAAATACAGATTATATACTTGAGTGGAAATAATATTGGCACCCTTCACGCAGTTCACATTGCCCTTTTTTATGTTCAGCTGTTCCCATTCTTGCATTTACGCTATGAGCTTAAACTTCTGCCATGAAATGATGAGCTGATTATATTGGAAATTGTCTTTTAATAAATTAGTCTTGAGATGTAAACAGAGAAATGAATATCTTATTGCGTAATACTGTAGTGGTGGTTTAGACCAGTTTCCTCTTTACTACAGTGTTGTTACTAAACCCTGTGACACAAAGAGGAGTGTGTGGATTGCCATAAATGGTAGTGTATTCAGAGCTCTCACCCTCGCTCTCTCTCTCTCGCTCTCTCACTCTCACTCTCTCTCTCTCTCTCTCTCTCTCTAAGTTAAAGCAAAAATTATATTCCTCATGGTTAGCAATTAAATGCCATTACAAAGTCAAAACTGTCATGCATTACTGTCATTACAATACAGTATGTGGACGTCTGAGCATAGCAATACAAGCACACACTGACCCACTCATGCCACATGTAGTGAGCCAGTCGAAGGCCACAATGTGGTTTACATAAGTGCGCTCTACAGTTTCCTTTCCCAGTGAATGTAGCTCAAGGACAGCAACTCAGCGCATAACAGCTGGGAGTGTCTGAGCGAAGCACAGCACCAATCAGGTGCCATCTAATACAAGCTGAGCGTTTGTGTAAGAGCTGCTCGTGGCTTGCATTCACACATCATTCACGCTTCCGGTGACCTAGAGACGGCCACATATTAAACCGCAGGCTGCTGTAGTGAATAGATGGAAACTATCATGCCATATATGGACTCTCTAATTACGTATGATTTTGTACTATACTGACACACTATAGGGAATGAAACATATACATATTATTTGTAGGTATTTTTTTATCAACAGTTGTTGCTCTAATACACGGCTACAATAGTGTGCAAACTTTATACACACACACACACACACATATATATATATCAGTTTTACATAAACATATATTTATATTTTTCTAAAAATGGTCTTTTTATGTGCTTTCCACATAAACAATATCAATAATTTATAGATATTTTCAAAATGTTTAATTTTCAGGTTCATACATAAGAAATAAGCACTTACGTATGTAAGTAAAAATAGTTTTCATTTTAAATGATCAAATTATTATGATTATTATGATTATGATTATGATTATGATTATTATTATTATTATTACTATTATTATTATTATTATTATTATTATTATTATTATTATTATTATTATCATTATTATTAGGGGGCCAAGCCCTGAATGTGCGTAGGCACCCTATTGTTATTCTACCTTTTCTGTTCTTCTTCTTTGTCTTCTTCTGGCTAGGTTATCAACTGCAGCCCTTAAAACCATCTGGTAAAAATTTGTGAAATTTAGCACACTGATTGGGGACAGACTAAGGAACAACGTAACCAAATTTGCGCCAAGTGCTGCCAACACTCTAGTGCCACCTTAGGGTCATATTCAGGCCTAATTTGGAAGTACGTTTATTGTCATAACTTTTGAACCATGTGCCAAATATTGAAAAGCATGTGAATGTGCGGCTCACGGAGTATTATTGTTGTCGTTGTTGTTGTTGTTGTTATTGAGATGCACTTTTACAATTCATTTATCTCAACTGTTTAATATAGTGACGTAATAATAAAATAAAAAATAAATGAATACAGTGGTCAGGCAAAATAAATAAGTCAGTTAGTAAATATATAAACAAACAAACAAATAAATACCTTAAGTGAATTGGTTAAATTTTTTAACAAATATTTTTCACTACATATGCTCAGGATTTGCATGAAATGCACTGGCATTCTTCATTAGATGCATCTACATTTTTAATGTTTAGATAAACATTATTTTCTTTTCTTTTTTTGTGAGGCTTTCATAACCTGGATTTTGGATTAAGCTAAATTGTGTAAGGTTTCTTTTAAATGATCACGTAATCTGGGGCAATATCAACTAAGCATGAGTAACTGAAACAGAAAATGTTTTACAATAATGCCACTGCTCAGTTTTTCTGTAGTTTTGGGTTTGTTTATTTTTACACCTTTTCATGTGAGAGTTCTTGTTAAAAAAGCGATATCTGTCCTCTTTTTATGAGAAGCTCATTATGTCTTTATAAGTAGAAGATACACAGCTGGGTGACATTCAGTTTCAGCCACAGCACTGAATCACGTTAAACTCCCTGTAATGTGCTGATGAGGTATTTCTGAAAAAGCCTTGCACACCAGCACACTAAATTTAGAAAAAGGGCTTTTTTTTAATATACGTCACTTTGGACATATTTTGTGTGACGCTCAGATTTCCACTGTATGTAACATCTAGCAAAACCTCATGGATTTTGCCTATACCTACTTAAACCTATATGGCCTTTAAACTTAAAAGTGACTATAAATTTGTAATATACAGTGTATTACGTAAGTATTCACCCCTCTTGAACTTTTCCACATTTTGTAGTGTTACAATCTGTAATGAAAATGCACATATTGATTTTTTTTTTTGCCACTTGAATGACATTATATGTTATAATTATAATTGTTATTATTATATGTTGAATAAGTTATTATTTAAAATATCTTTATTGTGACACAAAGGTCAATGAACCAAAAATCAGACATTTGTTTGCTACATATGTATTCACCTCTTTTGGTCTGTACTCAGTAGAACCCCCTTTGGGTGAAATTACATCTGCCCGTCTAATAGAATATGTCACCATCTGCTTTGCACATCTGGATTCTAATATGTTCTCCCATTCTTCTTAGCTAAATTACTCAAGCTGTGGCTAATTGAATGGCAACCACAAGAAGTTGCAAAAAAAAAATGTTGCAAAAGCTTACCACAGGTTCTCAACCAAACACTAATTGAGTTCTAAGCTTTGACTAGGACATTCTAACCCAGTCAGATTTGTGGATTTGAACCATTCAAGTGTAGCTTGTGTAGTATGCTTAAGGTTGTTTGCTTTTTGGAAGGTGGCTCAGTCTCAAGTCTGTTCCAGACTAGAGCATCTAGGATTAGATTTCCATCCATCATGCCTTCAACCGGGACTAATTTCCCAGTCCATGCTGTAGACAAGCATCTCCACAACATGATGCTGCCAACACCATGCTTCGCTGTGGTGATGGTGTTCTCTAGGTGATGAACAGTTTTGAGTTTCTGTAAACATAGCTCTTTGTAGTTTGTAGTTTGCCACGGTTCTACGACTGAGTGGAGGACTGGTATGGTGGTTGCCTTCGGTACAAGTGGAGTTTTCCTGTTTGCTCATTTCCTTGTTGAACACCAATCTCAAAGTCTTCAGACAATTATGCAAATGTTATTGAGACTACAAATGAGTGTAAACACGGCTTCTTATTGAGGAAGAGAATCAATCACTATTCTGTTAATGCTTTCTGTTGGGACTCAGAAGGTTCTCAAGCCACTGATGCACTTTATCCATGATATGAATCCCTCAGAGAGTTAATACTGTATTATACTGAAGGTAAGGGTTACCCAAGCTCATTATATAGTACATGGGCTATGATGAAGCACCGTTTCTTCTGTAACATCGGACAAAGCTCCATGTTTCACCAAAGTAGTGATTAATGTACATTGAATGACATATAATCAAAGAAGCTGTCTCTTGGCATGAGTTCTTGAGTATACTTGCACAATGATTTCCTTTACCCAGTGGGCAAACCTGTCTTTAGAGAGCAGAGGCCCCTTATTCTGTGCCCCAATTCTGTTTTTAAGATTAAATTCCATTTTTTTCTTCAGGTTTACCCGATATTGTTAATAAAGCTACACCAATGTTGTGTAATGAATCAGCAGTTATATTTAATATTTTTGGCTGGAGCTGCTGGTTAAACATTAGGTGTGTGTGTGTGTGTGTGTGTGTGTGTTTGTGTGTGTGTCTTTAGGGGTCAGTTAATCCCCACTACTTCAGACGATGTCACACTACTGTGTCAATTGTTTTTCTATTAGTAGCATTGACTCATAGCATCTGACAACTGTGTAGGATGGATTCAGTCATTATTGCGTGTTAGCTAATATATGACACACAAGTCATCAGTAATGAATAACAAAAACATTCCTCTATTTCATCTCTCACTAATGTGGTCTAAGTTCTTTCGGATCTTTTGCAGTATTTCATTTGGTGTGTTTAGAAATATTATATTAGTTAGCGTCGTCTAAATTGGGAATGAGCTGTTAAGCTCATAGTCAGGAAGGGCAGAGGCAATAATTTGTGTATTTAATTTACTGTATTATAGTTTGTAGTGCATGGGTCTTATTTTTTCCTATAATCCTTTTTTTTAATGTAAAGCATGATGAAATGGGCGTATCAGTTTGTCTTGCTTTGTACGTCAGTACTCTGTTTTTATCATCCTGACGGATCCTGGTTCATTATGTAGCAAGGCAAGGTGGGGAAGCAGATGTGATTTAATGCTAATGGCTATCTGAAGAAACTAGGGTTGTCACTGTACTATAAATATATCTTCTGATATTGTACCAGCTGAAGTATCACGATACCAAGTAGTATCACGATACCACACACTATTGTGTTAATTCATATTTCAGATCTACGAAATGAACCATATTTACAGAAATGCATAGATATAAATGAAAACAGACAAACCAGATTTTACTCTGAATCCGTATTAATGAGAATGAATAATTGACTATTGGAAAAACTCAGGAACAATCATACAATTGGCAAGAAACTAATTCAATGTGCCACATATTTCATCTATTGTTCCATGGAGCAGTGAAATCAGGCAAATGGAAATTGTCCTGAGACTACTAAGAATGAACACAAGATTAAATAACTGAATAAGGAAACGAACTCCAAAAAAAATCATAAAATTGGGAACGTTAGCTCACTTACTAGCAAACACGGCTAATTTCAGTATTTACACTAAGCAGTTAGCATAACATTAGCGTGCTTCAGCAAATTGTAGTATTTACACACAGCGGTTAGCATAACGTTAGCTCGCTTACTAGAAAACAAGAAATCTTTAAAGATTAAGGTAAAGAATTTAGGTTAAATGAAGTGTCACTAACCTTTGTTTATTCCGCAAAAGCATTGAGATGTGTCGTTTTAGCAACAATAAAATGAACTGCTGCACATACAGCATTACTTACGATATTACCGTATACCGTGCAACCCTAGAAGAAACATCTCACCAAAAGTACTACTAAAAATCTGTCATTTAAACCAGTTTGAATCTCTCTGAAAATGTATCTTTCTCCAACACTATTCCGTAGACCTTCTAAGGTCTTCATATGGGGCATATGTTCTTGTGGTGCATACGTCACCACAAGATTAACAAAATCTCCCAAAGCAGAGCCTCAGTAAAGCGATTATGTATGTTACAGGGTGATTTCAGCAAAGACCCACCACCAGGCGGTGGATTATAACATCTTCGAGGGGATGGAGTGCCACGGCGTTCCTCTGGTGACCATCTCCGGAGGCAGAGTCGTGTATGAAAATGGCCGTGTGTTGGCTGAGCCTGGGACAGGAAGGTTTATTCCCCGAAAGCCCTACTCTGACTTTGTGTACAAGAGAATAAGACAAAGGGACGAGGTGAGATTTATCGCTTGCTCTGATCGTGAACTTATCATAGCAATCAGTCTTATAGCATATTTTAAGGGCTATCATGTTTACTTTTTCAATATTGACAATGTTTAACATTGTCTAACGTATTCATTTTAAAATGTTGGATTTCCTTACTCTGGGTTATTTTGTGATGTGTTTAAAATTTCAGGTTGGGAAACCCAGTGCCGTGGTCCGGACACCCTATAAAGAAAAAGTCATATCTACGGCAAACAGAGCTTAAAAAAGCACTCAGAAATCTTGCGATATAACCAAGAAACCATTTCTTCTTCTAAAATTTTAAAGCTGATATACAGTACTGTGAAAAAGTCTTAGATTAAAAGGTATTTGTGAAGCCTTCTTTAGAATTACAGATGCATTCATACAAATTTTCTTTTCAGACGTTTTCAGAGCACGAGTACATGGTTTTTACTTGTCCTTACTGATACCGAGACTACGTCCATGTTAATCCGGATAGATCTGTAAACTGCATCTTCGTTTTAAAACGTTCTTCATCTACAGACGTTCTCAAAGGCTTTCCAAATATTGCTTGTCCACACTGAAACGTCTGAAAACGCTTACATCCCTTTACTGCACGTGCGTAAAAACTGCGCAGTCCCCCATCTTGTCTGTTTTGAGTTGAATGGGTCACATGACTGCATCACATGACTTCAAATACATCATCGTTTTTGAGTATGAACGTTTTCTTAGTCCACACTACAACAACAGAACGACGTTTTCGAATGTATCTCCAATGTATCACTTGGAAGAGTGTGTGCGAAAAGTTGTGGCTGGACAGAAACTCTGTTTCAATGTGGACGGAACTCCAAAATGTCGAGAAAAATGTATCCGCACTAATGTATACATAGCGTGAAACTGATACTGATACTGAAATGAGTAACCTATTTAGTATTAATCAATCAGGGGTGTCATGGAACAATGTATTAACCCTGTTTATTTTGGTTGCTACAGTGTGCTGCTAGCAATGAACTCCTCTAAGATACTAAGATTTATGTTTACGATGCTAATGGCCAATGCTCTGCACGCGCTGGTTGACTTACTATCTGTTTAAAAAGCATAAGATGGTACGGCGGTATCGGTACAGGTGCAAGGAAATGAGCATGGTGTTGAGATGGATACACAATATCAGTATCAGTATTGATACGTCCCTATTTAGAATGCACGACCGAAGCTGTGTACGTCATTTACCCAAAGATGTAGTGTGAGAAATCAAATTCTTTTTATTTTTGTCTGTCTTCATCTGTCTATTTTCAGCAAATCCCCTCCAGCTCTAGCTGAAACACACACACACACACACACAAGCACTATGAATCACCTCTGTGATTCACAGAAACCTACAGACACGCATCATTGTGTTTACTGGCTCCTAACAAACCATCTTAAAAATTGGACTCATCACTTCATAAGACTTTCTGCCACCAGGTGTAACAGCATGATTTATAGTTTCATACTTTGTCTTTATGTAAACAACAACAAAAAAAGGTTGCTTTGCTGCGCAGCACGCAATAACACTATTCCTCATTGATTTTGGTGCCAAGCGGCTGTGCCAGATACTGAGCAAGCAGTTGACTATATTTCTTCTCGTCCCTTTGGGAAATAGCTTTAGATGCAGAACGTTTTGGCTCCTTCACTGAATTTTCTGTGTTCAGCTCGGCCAGTTTCTTCAGATATGTTTTAATTATAATGTAGGGCGCCTCAAGGTGTTCATCTATCCATCTCACATTATGTACTTTTATTGTACTAATATTGATTGGAAAATACATTTAGAAATATTTAGACCCTTATGTTTTTTCCCCCCACATTTTGTTATGTTGCAGCCCTATGCTAAAATGCTTTCAATAATATATATATATATATATATATATATATATATATATATATATATATATACAGTGCCTTGCGAAAGTATTCGGCCCCCTTGAACTTTTCAACCTTTTGCCACATTTCAGGCTTCAAACATAAAGATATAAAATTTTTATTTTTTGTGAAGAATCACCAACAAGTGGGACACAATTGTGAAGTGGAACAAAATCTATTGGATATTTTAAACTTTTTTAACTAATAAAAAACTGAAAAGTGGTGCGTGCAAAATTATTCGGCCTCTTTACTTTCAGTACAGCAAACTCACTCCAGAAGTTCAGCGAGGATCTCTGAATGATCCAATGTTGTCCTAAATGACTGATGGTGATAAATAGAATCCACCTGTGTGTAATCAAGTCTGTGTATAAATGCACCTGCTCTGTGATAGTCTCAGGGTTCTGTTGAAAGCGCAGAGAGCATCATGAAGACCAAGGAACACACCAGGCAGGTCCGTAATACTGTTGTGGAGAAGTTTAAAGCCGGATTTGGATACAAAAAGATTTCCCAAGCTTTAAACATCCCAAGGAGCACTGTGCAAGTGATCATTTTGAAATGGAAGGAGTATCAGACCACTGCAAATCTACCAAGACCTGGCCGTCCCTCTAAACTTTCAGCTCAGACAAGGAGAAGACTGATCAGAGATGCAGCCAAGAGGCCCATGATCACTCTGGATGAACTGCAGAGAACTACAGCTGAGGTGGGAGAGTTTGTCCATAGGACAACAATCAGTCGTACACTGCACAAATCTGGCCTTTATGGAAGAGTGGCAAGAAGAAAGCCATTTCTCAAAGATATCCATAAAAAGTCTCGTCTAAAGTTTGCCACAAGCCACCTGGGAGACACACCAAACATGTGGAAGAAGGTGCTCTGGTCAGATGAAAACAAAATCGAACTTTTTGCCCACAATGCAAAACGATATGTTTGGCGTAAAAGCAACACAGCTCATCACCCTCAACACACCATCCCCACTGTCAAACATGGTGGTGGCAGCATCATGGTTTGGGCCTGCTTTTCTTCAGCAGGGACAGGGAAGATGGTTAAAATTGAGGGGAAGATGGATGCAGCCAAATACAGGACCATTCTGGATGAAAACCTGTTGGAGTCTGCAAAAGACCTGAAACTGGGACGGAGATTTATCTTCCAACAAGACAATGATCCCAAACATACAGCAAAATCTACAAAGGAATGGTTCACAAATAAACGTATCCAGGTGTTAGAATGGCCAAGTCAAAGTCCAGACCTGAATCCAATCGAGAATCTGTGGAAAGAGCTGAAAACGAAGCTGTTCACAAATGCTCTCCATCCAACCTCACTGAGCTCGAGCTGTTTTGCAAGGAAGAATGGGCAAGAATTTCAGTCTCTCGATGTGCAAAACTGATAGAGACATACCCCAAGCGACTTGCAGCTGTAATCGCAGCAAAAGGTGGCTCTACAAAGTATTAACGCAAGGGGGCCAAATAATTTTGCATGCCCCACTTTTCATTTTTTTATTAGTTAAAAAGGTTTCAAAAATCCAATAGATTTCACAATTGTGTCCCACTTGTTGGTGATTCTTCACAAAAAAATAAAAATTTTATATCTTTATGTTTGAAGCCTGAAATGTGGCAAAAGGTTGAAAAGTTCAAGGGGGCCAAATACTTTCGCAAGGCACTGTATGTATATATATATATATATTTTTTTTTTAATTTTTTTTATTTTTACATCAATCTCCATTCCATACACCATAATGGCAAAGCAATAATCAGATTTAACTTTGCGAATTTATTAAAAATAAATGACTGAAATAACCCCCCAAAAATGAAAACATTGACATAAGTATTCTGATCCAATGCTATGACACTTCAAATTTAACTCGGGTGCATCCGATTTCTCTGGATCATCTCTAAGATGTTTCTAAACTTTGATTTGGCAGAAACATATTTAATGGAAAAGCATATAAAATAAAATACAACCATGTCAAATGAGCCTTTATTTTAGGCAAAGAAAAAGACTGAGAAAGTAAAATATTCTGTAGTACATTCTGTACAGGTTGACCGCATTTTGTAATTGACCTACTTTCAAGTTTGAGAGCTGAAAATGATCCTAGTTATGTGAAATTTTGAAAAAGCTCTTGAGCCTTGTAAAAGAAAGGTTGAGTAAAATAAAAAATGGGTCACGATATTCAAGTGTAGCGTGATTGAGTGGTTTGAAAACGTCTACGTATAGAGAATGAAATTTGTGGACAAAGTGATAGTAGACATAGAAGACTTCGAATTTCTATCTCCTATTAACACAGTAGATTTGATAGTGAAATGATAAATGGTGCACTTATATAGCACCTTTATCCGAAGCACTTTACACTGTGTCTCATTCACTCTTTCACTAATGCACTCACACACCAATGGTAGCAGAGCTGCCATGCAAGGCGCTAACTTGCCATTGAAACTTGGGGTTCAGTGTCTTGCCCAAGGACTCTTCAGCATGTGGAGTCACGTGGGCCGGGAATCGAACTGCCAACCCTACGATTAGTGGACAACCCGTTGTACCACAGCTGCCCACAGCCTATGTTTACCATGTATGTTTACTATGACTTTGTCCACAAATTTCATTCTCTATACGTAGACGTTTTCAAATCACTCGATCACGCTACACTTGAATATCGTGACCCATTTTTATTTGGATGATATTTTTTTTGTAGGGTTTTATAAGTGAAGCAAAATCCAATCCAAGCATATAAATGAGCTGTTAGGAGTTAGACGTCTTGCTCAAGGGTTCAAATACTGGCTGTCAAGCAGTCTTGGGATTTAACCTCACAAGCTTCCAGTCACAAGCACAGAACCTTAACCACTATATCATTCTTCAGCTTGAGGATCTTTTATCATGTACATCGTCTGAAATGGTCAGGTTCTTCATCCATAATTTATCTGGACAGCATTGATTTTTTTCTATTGATGTTTTGCAGCAACATTAAAAACATTACAATTTTACAAGTTCTGTAATGAAATGAAATATTTTGATAATAAACAAATTGTATATCAATATATGACCTGGATCTCTATTTTCCAGCTATACAGTAAACTGCAAACACATTTTTCATTTTTTTTCTTTATTGATGCCTGAATATAAATAAAATGTACATTTGATCATATATATTACAAATATAATAGAGTATTAACAGCATGAGTATGTTATATAAATACATTATTTTCAACTATTGTCAAATAACCAGTATTCTGAAGTTTGTAGCTTATACAATGGTTCAAACTAAAGACTCGTGCACACTATATTTAAGAAACATCTAATAATCGAAATATACAATAATAAATGGAAAAGACAGTGTTTAAGGATCCAAAATATTAACGTCTTATAAATATGTGAAAGCACACAACAATGCAAATGACCCAAACAAACCTCAAGTACAATATGTAGTAAAATGTAAAAAATTAAATAAAATAAATAAAAAGAAAAAAAAGTAGGGTGTTTTAAGGGTTCTTTAGGTGTTTGTTGGATAGTGAAGGGTTCTTAGTTTCTGTATTTGTTGTACTGTTCAACAGAGAATCTTTAAGGGTTCGTCCAGAGAGAAAATTCCAGGTTGAACCTATTTTTTTTTGTTTTTTTGTATTTTGTAACGGATGTATACAAAATGTATACCAGTGAAGCTAGGTTTTATCTATAAAAATGTAAAAATTTTATTAAAATAAACTAAAAACAAACCTTATATTTCATTCTCAAGGTTGTTGTTTTGATAACGGAAAATTATGGGGAACCAAAAGTGGAGCTAGAAAGAAAGAAGAGAAAAACTGTATATTAGTAAAAACTTCCAGTCTACAGAAATTCTGGCTAATTTTCTTTAGCCGGTCAGACTTTGACATTTGTGTTTGATGACTATTTCTTAAATCAGATCATTGTATATAACAGATTCTTTCAGGAAAACAAGCTACTGTATTTCTATTTATTAAAAAGTAACTGCAAAGGAAAACCAACCTGTGTGGCAAATGATTTCAGGGTTCTTTTGGCATCCTTGGCCGTCCATTTCGATCTTCGTTTCAGGATCTTGGCATGCAGCTCAGCAATCCGCTTCTCTGCGTCTTCTGAGTAGAACTGCTCAGACACGATGAGCCTCAACTGACTGAGCTTTGAAGACACCACGACCAGAAGAACCAGCAAGCCGAAGATGACCGCCAGAGGGAGGACTGATTTGTAGAGCCATAGTTCTGGTGCTGGCAAGCACTTCTTCTCAAAAACGGGCACATCGTAGGAAAAGTCATAGACTCTTTGATCACGTTCAACGTTAATCCCGATAAGGAAGATTCCTTCCTGACCCAGAAGAAGTGGACACAAGAAAAGAAAAGTTTCAGATTAAATTTAAACACTCTGAGCCACTGAAATTCGTAAAGCATATAAATACTTAATTAAGCACTGCATATGCAACACTGATAGCCTTGATTCAAACGAAAGCATACTTATGCAGTATATCTGCCTTTTTACCTCCACTTTCAGTAACACAGGAACATGGAGTGGCTTCAGTTCTTCTAATCGCTTGCTCAAAACAGAGATAATCCAATAAACAAGAGCATCGAGTCCAACGAAGAAGAGCCAGGCCATACTATGAGTTACAATCGACATGCTGAATTTAAGCATGGTTTTCGCATCTTTTTTGGTTAAATGTGCAGAGGGAACAATAATGTAACGTTTCGACTCCTTCTTAGTCAGAGGGAGAACTGAGGGCTTTCCCTGTAATCGTTGGCTTTCATCATACTTCAAGAATTTTTTTGTAATTAACACATTTTTCTGCTTTCTGTTCAAACGAAACTTCCTCAGATAGAGGGCCGTGGCAATAATGAGGATCACGACTCCTAAAACTGGAGATATTTGCTTTCCTATGGATGAAATTCCATCAATGACCACCAACACACTCTCAGCAGTGTTATTCATGGTCCGCTGAGCTTCAGATATTTTCTTCGTCATCTCTCCTGAATGCACAATCGGCTTCAGTTTGAAGTCAGTGTGATAATTCCCGCCCAAGAAATTGAGGCCTTTTTTAAGCTCGGAAGCCACCCATTTTAGCATGCGAATATAGTTGCTGAGAGGTGCTAGGTCAATGGAAATAAGCTTTTCCTCCAAATTGCAGACTAAACTCTTTCCAAGTCCCTTCATGTTCATCAGAGTGTTCCGGATGTTCAAGAAGATCACCATTGTTGTTCCAGCTGTAAGGAGTTGTTTCTTGCCTTGTTTCAAGCTGATGGACATCAGGAACAGAATTCCAAAACAGCGAACATTTGGTGAAAACCACATAGCTAGTGTAACACAAAGCCAAAACGCTGCTGTGGTAGCAATGGAGACCTCTGTGCCAAAATTTAAAGGGAAGCGGAGACCAAGGAGGCAAAAAACAGCCAAAATGAAACTGGTGATGAGGCATGAGATAAACAGAAGGAACTTCTCGCTCCAGCTCATTTCACTCTTTGTCGTGTAGAGCGAACAAATACGGGATGAAGTCGTCTTCAGGCTCGCTTTCAACTTATATAAGTTCATTGTTGGCTTTTTCTGAAATTAAATGACAAATTGGTTCTTATGATTAATGTAGCAGACACAAACATAAGTAAGTATTCATAAGTATCTGCTTGAAATCAAATGGCTTTAGGAATTTTATGTCACAGATATACAAAAAGAATAAAAATGTACATAGAAAACAAGTCTTGATTGCATTAATATTCACCTCCTTTCCTGTAAAGCCCTTAAATATGCTCTTGTACAATCAGTTGCTTTGTGAAAGCTACACAGCTACAAAGCTACACAGCTACAAAGCTACACAGCTACAAAGCTACACTGCTACAAAGCTACACCGGTGCGGTTTAAACTCAAGAAGCAAAGTCTAAACATCAATGTGAATCTTTTGATATTGATTTTGATTGCTGTTTACCAATTGTTCCCATTAAAATTGAATAAGTTTGCCAAAAAGAAGAATCAAAAACCTAATGAAGGAGTTGATTGAGTAGACTTACAGGTGTGGTAAAAAGAATAAGAATAATAAGAATGTTATGTTCCATTTCTATGGCACTACTACTGTACACACACAAATTTCTAAATATCCTTTTACAAAATCCAAATTGCTTCCAGTTGTATCCAAAGGTGGTATTACTGAGTTAGTTGGTACAATATTATGATAATATGATACAAATTTCGACATCAACATAATTATCAATTTGTATATATCAGTGAAATAAAATCCCAGTTAAATCCATTTTGAATTCTAGGATGTAACACTATAAAACATGGACAATTATAATGCGGTGTGAATACTTATGCAAAGCACTGTTTGAAACTATACAGTTTTCCAGTTTGGATATATTCTACAGTAGGTATTGTGTTAAGCTAACACCTATCCCAAAATTGTATTCCCAATTCCCAAAAGTACTATTAAAGTGCTATAAAAGATTATATTAGAGAGACTCATACATAATCTTATTAGAATTACAATATTATATATAATCTTGAGTATGTTTAAAGTTTTAATTGACCTCACCTGAGCAGACACAAGCTGAGCTGGACACGCCGGAGAGTTCTTGAAGTAATCAAAATGTTAGAATAGAATTTCTTCTTCACCTTTTATTGAGTCAAAACCGCAATGTTTCTCACATCCATGAGATGTCTCACAAGACGGAACCGCAATTACGGAGCTGTTTTTAGAGATGGAAAACATGACCATTTACAGCTGTAGGGTAGTACCATTGTTGTTCTCACTTCCCTTTTCTTCAGTTTCAAAAGGAATTTGCTTATATACAACAGCCAGGTCAAGATATTTCACTCTTTTTTTTTTCTTTTTCTTTTTACAATAATGTAATATTTATTAATATAATATTGTAAAGCAATATCTCTGTACTGAACAATATCCAAGACTATAACCTTGTAGCAGTGTAACAGAAAACACTGCACCAGGAAAAAGGAACGTGTAAAATGCATATGTTAGAACCATATAAGGACAAATCCACTGAAGTGTCATCTGAGCATGTGCTTCAATGGATAACATAAGACCTTTTGTAATATGATCAAGCTATAAATAGTGTAAATCTTTAATATTGAATATGTTTCATTGTTTATAAATTTTCACACTTTTAAAAATTTGTGTTTATATATATATATATATATATATATATATATATATATATATATATATATATATATATATATATATATATATAGTATACTGTAAATATATATATTAATCTGACATTTTCAATGTCGTCACACTTTTGGACCTCAATGTATCGCACGTTCATATCTTATCTGAGAATTATGAGAATAATCACATTATTCTCAGGTCTCACAGTATTGGTGTTCACATCACACAGGACCTGTCATGGTTCTGTCACATTAACACCCTGGTGAACAAGGCCTGGCTACATCTTTACCACCTTAGACGCTTAAGGGACTTTAAACTACCCTATAGGGTGCTAAGGAATGTTTAAACCAGCACCATTGAGAGAATCCTGACAGGAAGCATCACAGCCTGGGTCGGCTGTGCCTAGCAGGATAGGTGACTTTCCAGAGGGTGGTGCGGTCATCATCTATACTGAGTTCCCTGGTGTGCAGTCTATCTAGCAAGCGGTGCTGGACCAAGGTCAAGAAGATAGTGAAGGACCTCAGCCATCTGAACAATGGAGAGTTCTCTCTGTCGCTGTCAGGGAAGCGCTTCTGCTCCCTGACGATATAACGTAATATACCGTTATAAGCGGGTTATAATGTTATTTTTCTGTTTCAGTGATTTCAAGAAAATATAGCATAACCCTAAACATTTCTCACAGTAGGTCAAAATGTCTGTACTGAATTCGTCACGCCTGGCTACAAAAAGATATGATGTTAGTAGCTGCTAAATCTGTATAGAAATCATTCATACTATAGGTTTCCTATAAGCAGAGTAGGCCTTAGTATCACATCTAATTAAGCAATATCACACAAGCACGAGTGCGGTTATACTGAATATGGAAATGTCTGTGATTCGCCCTAGACACGAGCCCACAGGCTGAGTACCATAGCTCACATTGCTTGTATACAATTAATTAATATCTTAAAAAAATAATATCTAGTAACTAACATTTTCGACACGATATGGCCAAACATTCGGCTTATTTTTGCTGTGTTAGTGAAACAGTGTCCAAAGGAGCCACACTCCCTTTATAGTACATTAACTACCTCACTAACTAGCTCAGGTTGATTTGTAAATTCCGTAGGAAGTGGAATTTTACGTGGCGAACACAGATGAGTGAAGCGATACACACAATGTGACATCCCAGTGCGATTATAGGAACTATAAGCACTCTTGGAATGCCACTCGACCAATCAAATTAGTGGAACTGACTGTTCTGTAAAGAATGTTATTAAATGTTCTTTATTTTCAATCTAAAAAAAATGTTTCTAATTTCTGTTTATTAGGTATTTTGGGATTTCCATGTAACAAAACGTTCAGGTTGTCTGTCAGAAAAACAGCCCCAAAACATTAAAGTTCCACTAACATATTTAACCATAGGCATGAGGTACTTTTCCATATGGCTACCTCTCTGTGTGCGCCAAAACCACCTCTGGTGTTTATGGCCAAAAAGCTCTATTTTATTTTCCTCTGACCATAGAACCCGATCCCATTTGAAGTTCCAGTAGTGTCTCGCAAACTGAAGACACTGGAGTTTGTTTTTGGATGAGAGAAGAGGCTTTTTTTTCTTGAAACCCTTCCACACAACTTGTGGTGATGTAGGTGACTTCAGATTGTAGTTTTGGAAACTTTCTGACCCCAAGACACAACTAACTTCTGCAGTTCTCCAGCTATGATCCTTGGAGATTTTTTGGCCACTCAAACCATCCTCTTCACAGTGCGTTGAGACGATTTAGACACACGTCCAATTCCAGGGTGATTCAGAACATTTCCAGTTGACTGGAGCTTGTTAATTATTGCCCTGATGGTGGAAATGGCCATTTTCAATGCTTGTGCTATTTTCTTACAGCCACGTCCCATTTTGTGAAGCTTAACAACCTTTTGCTGCACATTACAGCTATACTCCTTGGTCTTACCCATTGTTATGAATGACTAAGGGAATTTGGCCTACGTGTTACCTCATATTTATACCCCTGTGTAACAGGAAGTCATGGTTGAACAAGTTCCTGTTCTTAGTCAACCAGGTGTACTAAACAATGTAAAATATCAATGGGAATATACTTCAAATATATTTTTCTCAAATGAATTCATAGGGGTGTAAAAATTGTTGCACACCTATATTGAGCAGAAATATTTTTTTATAAACCTGTGTTGTGTTTGCAATTGTTTTATATCCATAAGAGCAGAGTATTTTTGTGAATTTTTAGAACAAAAGATCAAAAGGTTAAACAATAAAGACAATTATTCACTTTGATCATATTGACCAACAATGTATTCAATGAATCATGTATTCTTGAAGGCTATGTACTATCTGAGTCTATTCATTTTTTGAAAATAAATGATTAAACAAAACAGCTTTGTCTTTGTAGCACTCTGTACACAAACCTTACTGCACTGTACATGATACGTCTTAATTTTTTCTCATGCTGTCGTGAACTGTCCAAACCAAAGATCTCAAACACAAAGAATCAGTTTAATATCCCTTTTTTATTGTTTAATTTGAAAAATAACTTACATAAATCTCTGTACTCAACCATACTTAACCAAGACATAGCCTTGGAATGAACGCATTGTACCAGAAAAAAAAGAGAGAGAGAAGGCATTCAAAAAGGGTGTAACATGTCTTAGTCCAGTAAGACATTATCCCAATTCCGTGCGATCTTATCTATAGATGTCTGCTTATTATTAATTTTTTTAAAAATCCAAATTCCATAACTTATGACATATAATATATATACAACTGTCAAATCAGAGAGAAACTATACATAGCCTGGTAGAGAAAAGCAAAGATACTGAATGAACACCAAAATAGATTTCGCTTTACATGGAAGAGGAATAATGTCTCCGTATAGCTCCATTCTGACATTATACCTATACAATATACCTAGTTTTGATAATTACTAAAATAGAAAATAAAAATTTAAATGAACTGGTCTTGGCTTGTAAATAAAATAACAAAAATATATTAAAGGAACTTTTCTGAAACCTAAGCAAGAAGACGAAAAAAATATCTAGAAATTTCTATTTTCTATCATGTGGCAAGTTTTCATGTCATGCGAGCGTCCATGTTGTCCCAGTTCCAGGGTCATGTGTGTAACACATGCGCATTGCGCAATATTGCAACTGTCCATGAGATGCAGGAAAGCATTTTCAAATCAACCATGGGTTTTCATTCATCCTGAATACTGGGGGGTGGGGGAGGGGGGTATTTGTTTCCAGGATATAAAATTCCTTTCTTTTTTGGTGGAATGTTTTGTTCAAACCTAGCCAAATTTTCTTAAAATTCAATCAGGGACCAAAGTAACATAGTTGACATGCACTGTACAAGAAATTGCAAAAAAAACAAAAAATATATATATATGTTAGTTTTTTTTTTCTTTCTTTTTTTTTTCCTTTTCAAATCTTTATCAAAACATGCTGTGTTACTGCACGCTGTGCCCAAGCCATGTTGCAGAAAATCCATTTCAACATGCTTGTTAAATCGAATCGAGTCCAAATAAAGTACAAAACACAAGACTGTACGATCAGCCTTGCGGAAACATCGGAATGGTATCGGAGGGGAAAATCTGACAAGAGCAGCAAGAGTTACCCTGGGACAAGAGCGAGAAAAAGAAACATGTACAATTTGCACATTATCTCTGTAAGGCTTCCGCCTTAATTGATGAAATAAATAATACATTTTTCATTTTCTTTACCTCACATGAACGGGAGGTTTATTTTTTCCTCCCTGTAAATAAATTCTAAAGTACTTATTTAATCATAATGTCTGTAAAAATACAGTATAGACCCTAGTCTTTAGGATAACAAAACAGGATTCCTAATGTTTTTTTCTTCATTAAATCACGCCATTGCGTTCACTCGCCATGAAAACCATGCACTAGTGAAATTTCTCTTTAAAAATAATAGAAATTTTCAAAAAAATGGCTGATCTGTTTCCTGTTTGTGTATTTTTTTTCTTTTATTTTTTTTCCCAAGTTGCAATCTGAAGAAAATATTTCTTTAAGATCAGCTAAATTTTGTGTCCATGCAAAAGAAAAAAAAAAAAAGAGAGTCCCTTTGAAATTTCATACAATAACGACAGAAAAATTGTTCCATTCAAAACGTTCGTCCGGGAAATCACGAACCTTCACTTCCCTGTCGATTATAGCCTTCTCAGTATTGCATTTTTTTTGTTTTGTTTTTAAAAAAAAATCTATAAACAGTCACGCTTGCGATCGTGTGCATATCTGGGGAGTGCAGACGGTTTAATACGAACTCAATTCCATAATCATAAACTCTGGGTCTGTTTAAATGGCATGACCCAAGATACACTCTTCACCCGTTCACATACAAATGAACAATGAACGATAATGGAAGAGAAACAAATGAGCGTTAATATGGGCTTGAGTAGAACCCCATGGCTTTGAAAAAGACAAAAAATAGGTCCATTTCCTTCATCCGGCTGCTCCCCGGCTGTAGGGGTCACTCTCCATGCTCAACATGTGCGAGGTTTATTTATCTATTATTAGCATTATCATCTTCTTCTTGTTGGTTTTTATTTTTTTGCGAGCAAACACAGGAC
The DNA here is from genome assembly GCA_012411365.1 of Ameiurus melas. NCBI lineage: Eukaryota > Metazoa > Chordata > Actinopteri > Siluriformes > Ictaluridae > Ameiurus > Ameiurus melas. Next base: position 17,190,032 of record CM022771.1, on the reverse strand, counting down.
CGCTTTTAGTTTTCACCCCTAAGAAACAGGCTCAGAAGACAACACCAAGCATGCAGTGTGTGTTACTGGGGAGGGGCAGCGACTGGCCTCAAATCTCAAACTCCCACCATCGGGATGATGGATGATGCTACAACAACCACGCTAGTCGTTAGCGCTGTGCTACGAGCGGCTGAACCGTGCAGAGCTGCTGTCCAGAGATGTCTGCGATGCTCTTCGAGTCAGAGGAGCAAGCGTCGGGTCCACCAATGAGGACGGGGGAAAGAGCTTGAACCAGCCAATCACCATGTTGGACAAGTCCAGCTCGTCTAAAAGTATCTGAACGGCGCCCATAAATGATTTGTGGTCCATTCGGCCGTAATCTCCCCACACGATGACCTGATGGACAAAAGAGAAATAACGTGTCTAGTGTCTTCAGTTTCAGTTATAAGCACAGAGGCATTAGAATTATTTGATTATTGTATAGATGGATAAAAGTTTTGACCCTCTGTAATTGAGACAGATACAAACTTCTTGTAGTTATTTATTATTAATGTAATTTATTATTACATAATAATACACGTATAATGATAATTTATCCACAGTCTACTGTCTAGAGTCTAGACAATTGTCCAGGGCTTAATGATTGTACAATTTATTTTGTAGTGTTGTGTACAGTCTATTGTATAGTGTTGTGTATAGTCTGTTATATAACGTTGTATACAGTGTTGTGTACAGTATATTGTATAGTGTTGTGTACAGTCTATTGTATAGTGTTGTGTATAGTCTGTTGTATAGTCTATTGTATAGTGTTGTGTATAGACTGTTGTATAGTCTATTGTATAGTGTTGTGTACAGTCTGTTATATAACGTTGTGTATAGTGTTGTGTATAGTCTGTTATATAACGTTGTGTATAGTGTTGTGTATAGTCTGTTATATAACGTTGTGTATAGTGTTGTGTACAGTCTATTGTATAGTGTTGTGTATGGTCTGTTGTATAACGTTGTGTATAGTGTTGTGTACAGTCTATTGTATAGTGTTGTGTATAGTCTGTTGTATAGTCTGTTGTATAGTGTTGTGTATGGTCTGTTGTATAACGTTGTGTATAGTGTTGTGTACAGTCTATTGTATAGTGTTGTGTATGGTCTGTTGTATAACGTTGTGTATAGTGTTGTGTACAGTCTATTGTATAGTGTTGTGTACAGTCTATTGTATAGTGTTGTGTACAGTCTATTGTATAGTGTTGTGTATAGTCTATTGTATAGTGTTTGGTATAATCTGTTGTATAGTGTTGTGTATAGTCTGTTGTATAGTCTATTGTATAGTGTTTTGTATGGTCTGTTGTATAACGTTGTGTATAGTGTTGTGTACAGTCTATTGTATAGTGTTGTGTGTAGTCTGTTGTATAGTGTTGTGTATAGTCTATTGTATAGTGTTGTGTGTAATCTGTTGTATAGTGTTGTGTATAGTCTGTTGTATAGTGTTGTGTATAGTCTATTGTATAGTGCTGTGTGTAATCTGTTGTATAATGTTGTGTATAGTCTGTTGTATAGTGTTGTGTATAGTCTGTTGTATAGTGATGTGTATAATCTGTTGTATAGTGTTGTGTATAGTCTATTGTATAGTGCTGTGTATAATCTGTTGTATAGTGTTGTGTATAGAATGTTGTGTAGTGTTGTGTATAGAATGTTGTATAGTGTTGTGTATAGCCTATTGTATAGTGCTGTGTATAATCTGTTGTATAGTGTTGTGTATAGTCTGTTGTATAGTGTTGTGTATAGTCTGTTGTATAGTGTTGTATATAGTCTGTTGTATAGTGTTGTGTATACTGTTGTGTATAGTCTGTTGTATAGTGTTGTGTATAGTGTTGTGTATAGTCTGTTGTATAGTGTTGTATATAGTCTGTTGTATAGTGTTGTGTATAATGTTGTATATATTCTGTTGTATAGTGTTGTGTATAGTGTTGTGTATAGTGCGTTGTATAGTGTTGGGTATAGCCTACTGTATAGTGTTATGTATGGTCTGTTGTATAATGTTGTGTATAGTCTATTGTATAGTGTTGTGTATAGTCTATTGTATAGTGCTGTGTATAATCTGTTGTTTAATGTCGTGTATAGTCTGTAGTATAGTGTTGTGTATTGTCTATTGTATAGTGCTGTGTATAATCTGTTGTATAGTGTTGTGTAGTGTTGTGTATAGAATGTTGTGTAGTGTTGTGTATAGAATGTTGTATAGTGTTGTGTATAGTCTACTGTATAGTGTTGTGTATAATCTGTTGTATAGTCTGTTGTATAGTGTTGTATATAGTCTGTTGTATAGTGTTGTGTATACTGTTGTGTATAGTCTGTTGTATAGTGTTGTGTATAGTGTTGTGTATAGTCTGTTGTATAGTGCTGTGTATAATCTGTTGTATAGTGTTGTGTATAGTCTGTTGTATAGTGTTGTATATAAAAAACCCTTCTTTTTTTTTTTTTTTTTTTTTTTTTTAATAAAAAAAAAAAAAAAAAAAAAAAAAAAAAAAAAAAAAAAAAAAAAAAAAAAAAAAAAAAAAAAAAAAAAAAAAAAAAAAAAAAAAAAAAAAAAAAAAAAAAAAAAAAAAAAAAAAAAAAAAAAAAAAAAAAAAAAAAAAAAAAAAAATTAGTCTGTTGTATAGTGTTGTGTATAATGTTGTGTATAGTGCGTTGTATAGTGTTGGGTATAGCCTACTGTATAGTGTTATGTATGGTCTGTTGTATAATGTTGTGTATAGTCTATTGTATAGTGTTGTGTATAGTCTATTGTATAGTGCTGTGTATAATCTGTTGTATAATGTCGTGTATAGTCTGTAGTATAGTGTTGTGTATTGTCTATTGTATAGTGCTGTGTATAATCTGTTGTATAATGTTGCGTATAGTATATTATATAGTGTTGTGTAGTCTATTGTATAGTAGTATTGTGTATAGTCTCTTGTATAGTGTTGTGTACAGTCTATTGTATAATGTTGTGTATAGTCTATTGTATCGTGCTGTGAATAATCTGTTGTATACTGTTGTGTATAGTCTATTGTATAGTGTTGTGTATAGTCGTATTGTGTATAGTCTCTTGTATAGTGTTGTGTACAGTCAATTGTATAATGCTGTGTATAATCTGTTGTATAGTGTTGTGTATTGTCTATTGTATAGTGCTGTGTATAATCTGTTGTATAATGTTGCATATAGTATATTGTATAGTGTTGTATAGTCTTTTGTATAGTAGTATTGTGTATAGTCTCTTGTATAGTGTTGTGTACAGTCTATTGTATACTGTTGTGTATAGTCTATTGTATAGTGCTGTGTATAATCTGTTGTATAATGATGTGTATAGTCTATTGTACAGTGTTGTGTATAGTCTCTTGTATAGTGTTGTGTATAGTCTATTGTATAATGTTGTGTATAGTGTGGTATAGTGTTGTGAATAGTATATTGTATAGTGTTGTGTATAGTGTTGTATAGTGTTGTGTATAGTCTACAATAAACTTTTTTTTTTCATTTATCTAAGAAAATACCAGGACCTCAGAATTCTGTATTACATATGCTGTACTGTATATGATGTATGAGGTGAGAAAAAGTTGCTCACTTGTAAGACTTTTCCCCCTGGACTCTCTTCGAAGGAAAGCTGCTGCTGATAAAGAGGGTCCAAGGTTTTGCGTGCTACTTTTGTTTTCTTTTTGGCAATGCATGCTCCGTTCTCCAGCAGGTACACCTTCACGTAAGGGGCTGGACACACACAGACGGATTGTACTCAGGTTAGATAAATGGCTTGTTTGGACATCATGGCATTATGTCACAGATTTATACTCCAATCTTACCTGGCAGTGCCTTAGATCCCGGTTTACCCACAAGGCCTCGGGCTCGAATGATCTCCACCTCCAGAGCTCCTTTCTTCTCCACCATTCCGATCTGAATATCACCTGGGTACATAAAGAAGAAATCCAGGATAAGTAACCAGCGTACATTGCATTCCATTATCATACCTCTTAGAACACTAAGCATTTGTATACAAATTGAAGCAAAGGAGCCAGCTTTGTCAAACAGCCTGGTTTATTTTTAGCACTCACCCATGGACGGTGTAGCCAAAGTCTGTCGGCCTACTAACTGGGCGGGGCCTAGTCCATCCAGGAAGTCACTGAACTGGCTGTCTGAGGAGAGTCGCACTCCGGGAAAGATCAGGCTACAAGAGAAACAATGCTAACTGTTAAGACTCTGACACCGAGAACAAGAACATAACGAGTTACCTGACAGTACATATATTTTAAATAAGTGTGTGTGTTTGTGTTACTCACTTCCCCTCAGAGCTGAAGCTATTCATGCTGCCGTCGGTGGACTCGCGGCTGGCCTGCCGTGTCATTCTGCTCCTCATCTCCACGGCCAGGCCTGTCTCAGTGCTCCTCTGGACGGTGCTGCGCAGTTTCTTTCCTCCTGCTTCTACACGGAGGCACAAAGAACAGAAAAAAATGGTGGTCGTTAGTCATGAATTCAGAGCAGGCGTTCTACAGAAGGAAATCCAGAAATAGTTGCAACTCAGCAATTTCCTGAGTTTTCTCTTACAATCACACAGAAATATAAAATACCTACACATTAAGAAGGGAACAGAGGGAAACGTTCACAGTATAAACATTTCAGAACTAAATATCAAGGGTTTCTGTATATCTACCCAAAACAGTGCTCCAGAAATGCAAGGATTATATTATAGGTTTATGTTTAAAAAAATAAAACTGCTTATGTACTTTATCAAAACAACATAGAAATACTTTTTTTTTTTTTATAGCTCCCCCCAGAATTATTACTCACTTTTTCACTGGTAATGGTAACTACAGTGAAACCAACAGTCTTATTTGCTTTTTTTTTTTTTAGAAATGGTTAAATCTGCATTTGTTTTTACATTTCTGAAATCAAGAACATCAGCAACACTGCTCATAAAAAAATATATATATATATATTTAAATTTAAAGCACAGAATGGTATGAAGTGGGGCTCGGCTGACTTCTTTCTAGCCCAGACTGCAGGTTCACAACATTAGATTTGGCATCCACTGGGGGTAATTTATTTAAACACACAAAATACAAAATACAAACAGACAAATGATAAGGTGTCACTGCCTACTACAGATATCCAGTGTAATGCAGTACATACAGTATGATCTTATAACTGAGGTGAAAATGCGATGTAGTTTATTGAAATTTCATGGGCCTTTGTTTCAAGTCATTTCTCCCCACATTACATGGACCTACACACACACACACAACCACACTACTGTGGTTCTCCTCAGCTGATCTGAGGTGACAGCTGACTCGTTCGATCAGACATACTGCTCATCTCTGGATGTGACAAGCACTGAACACTCACACATAGCCCTGCCCATGTTAGGTGTCGCAAAACTCCACCCCCGTTAACCACCCCATCAACAAACCACCAGGTCGTGGCCAAACCACAACTGGCACCAGTCCATGACTTACAGCAACAAACAGATGAAAACATGGCGGTAGGGTTTGTCGTGTGAGCTCTGACACACAATGAGGTTTTATGTTAAATCTTACTTTCAGCATTCCAACCGTTTAATGAATTCTTTCTGACTGACCGTAGGGACTGTGTTGTCATGTGACCAGCAATTTTTTAACAACATGACCAAACTAATCCTTGCTTATAACTAATGCAGACCTCAGCTGGTCATCAGCTAGTCCAAGGGTGCGCTACATCACGCACTTTAAATAAGACACTTAGCTAAAACTTACAAAGCAGAAACCTAGAGTAAGTATTGGTTGAACTGTATGTCGCAGTTAGTATAGCTTAAAACATAGGTGCGATAGTGTAAATATGGTTCAAGTAAAACAATAACACCGACTGCGTTCATTATAAAAAGTAGTTAGTATGAAATATATTCAACGATAAAGAAAAAGTACCATAGATTTTTGTTGCCCAAGGTACAAGTAATGGAAATGCCTTAATGTAGTCTCTTTCTAGTTACACTTGCATTTTGTAATGGCAATAATATATTATAGAATATATTGTTTAATAATTCCTACAATATGCAAAGCCACCTTCTTCTAATATCACTGAAGATGGAGTGATAATCTCTGTGTCAAATTTATGCAAATAAGCGAATGAAAACAAGAGTATCTAATATCCACGGCCATGTTTATCAATGTTTATGAGCATGAAAGATTCACATAGCTGTGGATACACATTCGTCTGTAACCTATGCACAGAGGAAAATGAAAATACCACGACCTCCAAAACTGCAAGCACCAATGAAAGTACGGCAGCTCAGTTAAGAGGGTAGTCAGGATTCATAGGATTCATTAGATGTATCCTAAATGGGTGGACCGTTAAACGACCATTAATAATTTTACCCAATTAATGTGACAAAGCATGAATGATCAAGATAGAGAACTGTTTTGATGGAGAATGACAAGCATAGCCGTTTAATTCAATGTTATATGTTTGCACTATACCCGTTAATGCTAACTAGCCAGCTCGATATTTCGAGAAAAAAGCCGAACCAAGAGTAATGGAATGAACCCTCTGTATCGGTTTTATTATTATTGTAGCCACTTTCTTTGAATGTCATTGAAGACAGACATATATTTTTAACTACAAATGCTCCATGGAAGATTACAAAGGTTAGCAGTTGTACCTTTTATTACGACTTTATTTGCAACAAATATTCTCAGGAAAAAATATTGTTATAAACTGTACCATCATTGTTGCTGGGTTGGTACCTCAAATGTACACCTTTTGTACCTTTAGTACTGTATGTATCTTTCACACAGAAGCATGCATGTAGTGTACCTTTAAATCGTTACTCTAAAAAGAAATTATGGTCCAATGATGTACCTTAAATCTTTCAATGTATAGTATATTTCACTTTCCAAGCGAAAGAGATATATTAAAAGTACAAAAGATAAGGGAAGCATCCTCAGGGATGAGGAAAGATAGTGTAGTCGCCCTTCTCTTGACAGTGAATCACTTGTATAAAATCTAGTTTTAGATCACTTGTAGAGATCTAGTTCAATCCCCATTATAAATATCAACAAAATAAAGTCTTTAAGCAATAATTTTGCTCCCAGACCCATGCACATTACATAGACGTTTCTGATTCAGCATCATCCCACTCTATGTCTGATTCTGAACATTCAGAATGACTCTGAACACACACAGAGACCACCTCGCTAATCATCAGCGTAAGCGCACATGCCCTCGTTAACAGAGTCATAATTACCTCGGAGAAAATAAACCCATTTCCAAATGCCATCTCCAGGAAGACAATTCTCTCACTCATTAATCCTGCGTTCATTATTAAATCAAACTGAGCTGAATGAAATCTCCCTACACAGATAATCGTCTGGTATGTTTGTGATCAAGGATGCTTAAGATTACAGACTAGATTGGGAGGACAATCTCTCTAGATCAGCATTCATCCACCTCTTCCTGTTTCGACAAGATTATACATAATCAAAGATTTTACAGTTTTATTATGGCATTAATACCAAGAAGCTGACAGAGCGAAAGAGCTAGACTGAAGCTTCAAGGTCAGGATATGTGCAAGCAACCTTGGCTGAAGCTTGGTCAACACACAGCATCATTTTTTTAAATGCCAGATTTATTACATAGGAATAGAATAAGATATGCGTGAATCGTCACAACAAAACATTTCTGACATGCCTGAGAGGTTGAAATTCTGAAATCTGTTAAACAGTGATTGATAGAAATGACACTACAATAAACATCAGAAATTATAATTTTTTTTAAATATAAGAAAATGTTCTTTCCATCTCCCCAGACCACAGACTCCAAGAACCAAGATTTCTCTCACCTCCTTCCTCCTCGTCAAACGAGTTCATGCAAGGAAAGTAGACAGCAAGTGCTTCGAACGAGGCAGACAGGCTCATGCGGCTCTGCGAGCGCTGCATGCGCCCGTTCCCGGAGCTGGAGCATGATCCGGTGCTCGTCGTAGTACTGCTGGCATCGTGGCTCTGCCTTCCCATGTTGCCCTTGGACCACTTTTGCGGTGAAAGAGCTCAAATGAATGCTCAAAATTAAGATCGACTAGCTGCTTCTTACAAGCAGAGAAGCACACAGACGATAACAATGTACCTAGTAGTAGCAGATTGCACTGTGTGTGTGTGTGTGTACGTGTGTGAATGAGATCCCTGGAGTATGCAGCACTAACGCTCTGAACTGAAAGAGGCTGTCTGATTGTCTCGGTTCCTCTCTTTTCTAGAGAGCGCACACACTCTATCACTTTCTCTCATACACACAGGGGGGGAGAGGGTGAGCAGAGCCTCCTGCCCTCCTCCCTCAACCAATGGGAGGATGCGCTTTGGATGAGCACCTAAGACCTAATGAGCTCTACCCAGAGATACAACATCAGAGTGTGTGTGTGCGTGTGTGTGGCCATTAGCAAGACTTCAAGACTGACCATGACTTCCTGACTTAAAGACTGACCATGCACCACATGCCAAACACTCCCAGTTCACGTGGCAAACGTGTGCGCGCACACACACACGCACAAACACACACACACACACACAAAGGTGTGACATCCATCCATTTAGTAAATGTTTCTTCTCCTCAGATAACAGAGTCTGTTATTTGTCTACCTATAATTAGAGGCTCTCTCATTTTATGGCCTTAGCAGTTCATTTCCCAGCATGCTTACATGGACGAAGTCTGACTCAATAACAAAAACATTTTCATTTCTTTTCAACTTTAATGGAAAAAATAAATGAAGAATGACTCACAACATAACTATTACACAGAACATACCACAGATGATTACTACTAACTAAAAAAACTTACCATAGAATTTCAAGAATTATTTTTAATTAAAGATTACGGATAATAAGCAAAAAGTTAAAGTGAAACTGCAGAAAATTGATGATAGCTAGCTAAAACTTATCACAAAATATTTAAAAAGCCTGTTAAAGTTGTCACAGGAGATTATTGATAGCTAGCTAAAAAGTTACCACAAATGTTTATTGATAACTATTTCAAATTTACCTCAGGTGGTTACTGATAGCTATCTAAACTTGATCATCGAAGAGTATTGGTAACTAGCTAAAAGTTACCTCAAGATTATTAATAGTTATCTTAAAGTCACAAAAAAATATTGCTGATAGCTAGCTAAAATTTACAGTAGAAGAGTATTGTTAACTAGCTAAAAGTCACCACAAATGATTACTAATAGCTAGCTAAAAGTTACCTCAGAAAATTAATAGTTGGCTAAATGCTTCCAAAGAAGATTATTGATACCTAGCTAACAGTTAACATTTCTGTCAGAAGACTAAACCTATGACTAAATCAGAAATGCATCGCAGGAACTAACACCAACAAACATACAGATTAATTATATAGTTATATAATAATACAACTATTATAATGTGATGATGGGCTAAAGAGATTTTGTAGCAAGATTTGCTAACAAGAATCAGTTCCTAAAACACAGACTTCTGTAAAGAAAGCTAGCTTGTGCAGAAGTAGAGGTTCTAATCTTGATTGATTTCTTGAGAATCAATACACATTAGATCTTGTTATATTATAATCATTATGATATTTATACAAAGAGCCAGCTGCTCTGAATGCGTTCATGTGAAAAGAAAAGAAAAAAATCTACACTCATATCACCACGGGATTAGTGAGAGAAGACTGCCGAGGGAGGACTAATTACACATGTTCATTAAAAGATGAAGATCTTATTAGAGAAAAAAACATTCTACCCTTTTTTCCACAGCTGCTGGGGGATTTAGGGAGTGCTGCGTACCAGCACTTTTTATTTTATTTTATAAGAATAAAGGTACAGGAGTGCTGAAATGAAAGATCCAATTTAAAGATTCCAAAATGTCTTCTTTTTTTCTTTTTTTTTAACGAGATTAAGATTTTCTTCAGATTTTAACATTACATATTATATAATCTGTATAAAGTAATCTATATCATTTTCAATACAGGGTCTTCATAATATTATGTAGCACAGGTTTATTACACTATAGAACTCTAGCCCAAAGAACTATAACCCCATAATGCACTATTATTATCAAAAAAAATGGGTCTAATGGGTATAATTACATGATGCACCATTATAGACCCACAGTGCACTACTATGACTAGATGATGTACCATTAGTGTCCCATAATGCACTACTATGCCCACATAATGCACTATTAGAGTCACACAATGCATTACTATACCCACATAATGCACTATTAGGGTCCCACAATGCACTACTATGACCACATAATGCACTATTAGAGTCCCACAATACATTACTATGCCCACATAATGCACTATTAGAGTCCCACAATACATTACTATGCCCACATAATGCACTATTAGAGTCCCACAATGCACTACTATGCCCACATAATGCACTATTAGGGTCCCGCAATGAACTCCTATGCCCACAAAATGCACTATTAGAGTCCCACAATACATTACTATGACCACATAATGCACTATTAGGGTCCCACAATCCATTACTATGACCACATAATGCACTATTAGGGTCCCACAATGCACTACTATGACCATGTAATACACAATTAGGATCCCACTATACACTACTATAACCCAGTCATGTACTATGCACTGGCTATGTCCTTCACTCTCTAATACTCTACCTCTACTACACACCACTTTGATTCCTTTATGGCACACTATGTCTGCTCAAACCATGAATCCTTTACCAAATGGCAATATAGGGTTAAAAAAATAAATAAAAAATAAAAATGATTAGGGCGTAAATGTTTTGACAGGCTCTGCTGCTCTTAGAGTAGGGCAACAAGCTCTGTGAGAGATACTGAAATGTAGGCAGGATGGATGGGAGGCAAATGATACAGTTGTAGGAATTTACAACCCCAGGTCCCTTTGAAATACCACTTAAAAGTCAGTGGATCATGTAAATCATTATTGGAAGAAAATGAACACCAATCTCTTCATGTACAATTTAGCTTCTGAAGTAGATTGTAGGAGAATGTCATCAAATGACTTTACAGGTCAGTTAAAACCATATGGAGCTGAGTCACAAAGTGATAGCATGGCTCATCCAGTACTGAAGCGCGCGCGCACACACACACACACACAATCACATGTATAATATTGCAGACATAAGAGGCTGAGATGTGGATTGTCCAGTGCTACTAAAGAGGCTGCAAATGTGTGTGTTGGCTTATTAAGTTTAACGTACAAAAAGGTACACATGAAGTTGGCATTTCAAAGATTAAAGTCCGCATTATAACATATTTATAAAAGCTTTCTAAATTAATTAAAATATGCTCGTCTGGACCAGTTACAACAATTCAATTACCATGCAGTATTTTGTATCGAGCGCCAAAAAGGCACTTTTATTCACTTACTGACTGATCGAAATGAAACGCAAATGTCAAGCATGCATCATTAGGCCAGTGAGCTAATGCCTTTGCGCATTACTCTGTATGTAAATGTTGTTCTTTATTATTCAAATTAAATCATTGTGTAAGCAGGGAAAGGCGTGAACTTTTTAAACCAGAACCCACTTTTAAAACGGAGGCACATGTTGGACATGCTCAATTCATGGTGCATGTGGTCTGTGTCAGATATTTGCTGTGTCATCTACAGTAATATATGTTCAGATGATTATACAATTAATATCCGACTGTGGTATTTTTACATAAGGGTATTCAGGGTGTGGCGTCTGCAAAGCCATCTCAGTGAGGACAGAACTACTGCTACACTGTCAATCCATGCCGAGACAGGTCTTTTGTACAGAAGGCTAAATAATAACGATCTGAAGAGCAAAAATGAACATGTGACATCAGCGGTCATGACATTAAGCATCAATTCATGGTAGCACGACACTCATCACTGAATGTAAAAGTTCAAGACAATTCATGCTAGCATGTGACATCTACCATGACAGGCTTATTACACGATTATGTTAGTCTTATGAGCCAGAGATCAAATAAAGTGTTGCAGAGTGCTTCATAATGCCATGCACAGACAGGTTGTACATTGAGTCTTTGTTTACAGAAGCCTTAAAACATTTGCCGTGGGCCAATTTGCCATCTGCTGTTTTAAATAGCAATAAATAATAGCTCTAAACACTCTTTATATTTAGATCATGTCGTAAGACAGGGTCCATTAGTGACATTCCATACCCGAGTATTGAAATGATTTACCTGATGGGCAGAATGTTTCCATGAGGATCGCTAACTCTAAACATCTCACAGAATGAAATATGACACAATTAAAACATTCAGGGCATTCAGATGAGAATCTGAAGATTAGAAAAACATCGGCTGGTCATCAACTTTCTCATATGAGCCTGTGCCCACTGTAGCCTCAGATTTCAGTTCTTGGCTAACAGGAGTGGAACCCGATGCGGTCTTCTGCTGTTGTAGCCGATCCGCCTCAAAGTTTGACATGTTGTGCATTCTGAGATACTCTTCTGCTCACCACGGTGGTAAAGAGTGATTATTTGCATTACTGTAGCCTTACTATCAGCTCGAACCAGTCTGGCAATTCTCCTCAGAGCTTCCTCATTACCAAGGTGTTTCTGTCACTTGATGCTTTTTTGTATTTCACACCATTCTGTGAAAACCCAAGAGACTTTTGTGTGTGATAATCACAGGAGATCAGCAGTTTTTGGAAGACTCAATCCAGCCCATCTGGCACAAACAATCATCTCAGAGTCAAAGTCACAGAGATCAGATTTAATATTTTTTTTTATCATTAACTGAAGCTCTTGAATGGTATCTGCATGATTTTATGCATTGTGCTGCTGCCACATGATTGGCATATATAAATAAATATACCAATCTCTTCATATATATATATATATATATATATATATATATATATATATATATATATATATATATATATATATATATATATATAATTTATATATAAATATATATATATATATATATATAATATATATATATATATATATATATATATATATATATATATATATAATGATACTACAGCAGTGTTGAAATCTAATGTCTGACTGGCCAGAAGGTGTTGATTGATTTTCTATAACATCATCTCTGACGCTACAAGACAAATCAAATGTTATGGTTTTGTGTAAGAGACGTGTATGGCAGACATCTAATTGGTGAAATGGCGATGTTTTTTGTAAGGAGACATTTATTTAACAACTTTTGAAAGCTTCTCCAGTGTCAGAGTTTTGAAACAGTCAGAGGTAAAGCTGTTTCAGACATGGGAAAGCCTCGAAGGATGGACAAAGCGGCACTTTTATGCAGTTTATGCCCTTTTTCATGCAGTTGGGACTTTTTTGACTTGCGTCCTATTTTTTGTCTTACAAGAAACAAGAAGGAAGGACTGATTATACTGTAACTGTCATATCAAAAGTGATAACAGGAACTGTTTTGCAGATGCTCCACAACATTACATGTAACCATAAATGGATAAAAACTACAAAGATTTTCTTTAATATCATTCCTCAGTTAATATATTGCAATTAATAACCGCTATATAATTGACCTATTATACAATAGTATGGTAAAATGTAGTGGTTTACAGTATTATTACTATGTCATGAATAAACTGTACAGAATAAACTTGAAAGATTTTTTCCTTATATAGCGCTTTTATGCAAAGCGCTTTACACTGTGTCTCATTCACCCATTCACACACACACACTCACACACCAGAGCTGCCATGCAAGGCGCTAACTTGCCATTGGGAGCAACTTGGGGTTCAGTGTCTTGCCCGAACCGCCAACCCTACGATTAGGGGACAACCCGCTCTACCACCTGCGCCACAGCCGCACCCACGCCACATTTATATTTAATATAAATACTCCTAATATCCCATATGCCTTCAAGTAAAAAAAAAAAAAAAACCAAAAAAAAAACAACTCACATTTCTGAGTATTTGATTACTAGGAGGCCAAATAACGAGCAGGCAGTTCCTGAAACTTCTCCTAAACTAATTTCATGAACAGCTGCCAGTGCCAGAACTGCTCATCGATGTGTAATTATTGCAAAACGCCCTTCTCTTAAATCCGCCATCCAAACTGTGTGCTCCTGCTTGTGTGGCGGACGCTATGAACTCACTCACAGCTAAAGAAGGAACAAGAATTCAGCAGTCATAAGCACACAATAAATCATGTCAGGTTGAAAGCAGACACAGAGTCTGGAATCCGACGCATGTTTCTAACAGCTCTTGTTTTTGGGAATATGAAAAAAAAGAAATGCATTACAATGGCTGGAGAAGCATCATATCCTGACCAGCCAGTATAAACATGTCTGGTTTGTAGCGTAGAGGAAATGGTGGTATATGTGTGTGTGTGTGTGTGTGTACGTGTGTGTGTGTGCGCGCATGTGACTGATGAAGCTCCAGACATTGCAACGTGACCCTGGGTGTGTGAATAAACACACTAATGGAGCAGATCGGTGTGTTTACATCCTTTGATATCTGTCTGGATCCTGTGCCTGGTACTGCACACTGTCACTTCTCTGACCTTTCTAGAGAATTACCCAAGCAAAAGCACTTCACAGATGGATGGTGACTGCGAATGGTGTGTATTGTTTGCGCTCCATGCCGCTGCTTTTGCCATGAGTTGCCTTTCCAATTACCAAAAAATAAAGAAACCAGTTCAACGGTATATACTATACTACATATCATACTGTGAGGCGCACTATGGCTGCCGTCACATCATCCAGGTGGATGCTACACACTAGTGGTGGTTGAGGACATTTCCCCCATACAATGTAAAGAACTTTCTAGAAAAGCGCTACATAAATGATAGGAATTATCATCATTATTATTATTAATTAAAGTTTACAAGCAATCAAGAACTCAATATACAGTAAGGATGTAGGAATTATTTGCTTTTGTCATACACTATGTCATATGAATGTCTGCGGCAAATTTCTCACTGTCTGTTGATGTTCTGTGCATGTTCTTGTAGTTAGATTTCTCTTGTTTGGATCGTGCTTGAACCGGTCTTGGATTCTGTGGGTTTCCTGTTCACGTCCATGCTTTGATTCTACTGCCTGATTTTTTTGTCATCTTAAATAAGGAAGGAATTATCATCTTATATGAGGAATAAAATGCAATGGGGCATGTTGCATGCAATGGGGCACGACGCGGTGTGGTGCGGGCCCGACATCAAAAATGATAACCATCAACCTACAGAAAATATCACCAAATCACATACAAACATATTTAAAACCTGTTTATGTGATGCCTCCACCATAAAGGTCACTTGCACCTGCTACTATAGAAACTAGAATGAAAGCATTCATATATAACACATACCTGTAGCTGGAACCTGGTGCTACTGTCAGAGCTTTGAAACAAAATTAACCAACACCTTCTGACCAATCAGAAGTGTTATTCATCCATGTTGTGTAATCATGCTTCCAGGACAAAGCAGATGCAAGTATTGTAGACACAAGCGTCTCTGAAGCAACCACGGAATAAACCAGTTCTGTGCTGTCAGGTATGAAGGGACGTGAGAAAAGACGCGAGACATGGTGTGCAAATGTGTTACTCTCTTCCTTGACATCTATGGTGCAAATGTGGACAGATGGCAAGTGAGACAGAGAGGTAAAAAGAGATGTGTGATAAATAGATGGATGGATGGAGCTCATGCAAATTAGAATTGCAGACCATGCCTACGAAAACTCGGATTGAAACTACGAGTGCATTGCAATACCAAAAATATAAACACAGCCTATACAATTCCCCGTTAAGACGCAAAGTCCTCACCATGTTGAGTAATGTAAATGAGGAAACAGGAGCAGAGGAACCGACCATTCAACATACAACTAAAACACTTTTTAAGGAAGTCTAAAAATAAAATAAAATAAAATAAATAGAAATAAGGAAGTGTATTAAACTTGTGCTGGAACGTGTGTAGGCTGACAGACATAAGCAACAGACCTGGAATTTGGGTTCCATGTCTCACTGCTTGGGGGCGTGTGAGTCACAACAGAGATTTAACAGGCTAAAAAAAGCCTTGTTCTTTTAAAAATATTGCTTTTACGAATTCAGCATGCTGATCTTTAATGCACTACATTTTAAGAATACTGTTCACCGGTTTACCAACAGAAATCAATTTGATTAAGTGTAATCATCTCATGGTGTTGTATTTATATCAGTCACATAATATGGCACACTGACTAACCAAGTGACTAACTGGTTCACTTACTTGCTTCTCAGTCCAATCTTCTTTAAATATATCAAGGATTTACATAAGTTTGTGTGATTAGATAAGCCACATGAGAGAATTTCCTACAGAAGCTGAACTGGTTCATGGTTAGAAACCTGGATCAACTGAACTACTCCAGTTTTCATCATTTCGTTTGGCCCACTAAAATAATTTGCTGGGTCTGCATACGAAACATGGTCTTCCAGACAGAGATGAAGAGCTAGAAAGAGCAGACCAAGGTCCATCTGATTGGAATCGATGATAAGGATCAATGGATAAGGCTCCGAGCTGACTGCTATGTTACCCAATAGGATTTCTGTTTCTCTCAGGTCAGTGTCAGAGACTCGTTAGCAGCCAGTAACCTCAAACTGGTCATTGAACCAACCAAAAAAGAAGTACCTAACACAATTTGCACAATGTCTTGCATAATTCTTAAACACTGTCATTATTTGATTTGTCATTATTTACACTTGCGAATGAAGCACCATTTCCATCCCATGTGTTGAAGAGAACAACACGTCACTTCTGGGGAAACTGGCGCAAAGAATCTTTACAAATGGACCTCGATATCTATCCAAACATCTCTCCACCATTTTTACTTTTCTGAGCCACTTATCCAATCACATGATTTGTTGAGGCAAAGTCACATGACTTTTTTGATGCGCATTGAGGAATTTTGTTCAGTAAATATGTTTCCATTGTAGTTTATGCACGTCTTCTTATCGAATAAAAAATCAATCCACCTTAATTGAGTACATGCGTTCTTTATGCACATTTTGGAGATTTTATTCACATCTGGTGTTTCCATCCAGCTTTTCATTTTTATGTGATATCCCAAAATTCACCTATACATGGATAGAAACATAGCTATTGACAATAAAATTCCTGAATGTTAATAACTGATTGCTATCAATGCTTATCCACGCTATTCCAGTACCCTGTTGCTAAAATAGTTCAACTACTTACTTGGTACTTGATAAAAAAATTTGCATCACTATTACAATATTACTGAGAAATGTAGTGAAACTAAGAACTCAGCTAAGCTCAGCACTATCACAAGTGATCGTGCTTTAAACCAGCTGCAATTACATATTAAACATATTAATATACATATACATATTTTCTCTGAAGAATCCATAATGCTAAAGCATTTCCAGCATACAGTAGGAGCTCGATCTCCCATCTATTGCGCAATCATACTACGACTTTTAAGAAAAATTTTTTAAAGAATTTTTCTATATGTTCTAATCATGAGAAAATTATCCATTTTGAGTTGTTTCCAAAAGTAGAACAATACTAAACCGGAAAAAAAAATTAGTATTGTAAAACATGCTTGGCATAATTTCATTAATGAACATGTACAACAACTATTAAATATCATTTACTGTTTATATTACAATACAAAACTAACCATCCCCTAGCATATTAAGGTGTCTGGGGTGTCGAACTACATTGCTTAAAACTAAAACGAAAATAAGACATTTTAGGAACATTAAAATACATTTAAAAATGTCAGAGTTAAGCAAAGCTCCTTCTTTCCCCAGTGAATGTAGGTTAGGATGAATTTACCCTCCACGTGAAAACCGTGCACCTGAAGAGACCCGAACACCTCAAGGCGCAGAGAGAAAGGCCATCCGGTTACCTTGCCGTCTTCCTCATATATCATCCTGCTACCTCTGAGATTAATTAGAGCCCTACAGAGGCAGAGGTGAGTTAGGATGACAGCTCGGGATAAGATGAATTACCGTTAGCTTCACATGGATTACTCATAAGCGGAATTAGAAAATGAGGCTTGTGTTGCAAACGCACTAAAGGAGTTTACACAGCAGGTGAAGATGGATAACAGAGAGACGTGAATATACTGTAGATTGGGGAAAAAAACCTGGAACACGCATTGCCATGGCGACACTGAATCTGTGTCAACTCACACCCTGAGAGTGCCGCAGCACTCACTGCTATGGGCTTACAATTATTATTTTTTTATTTTATTTTTGGCTTTAGAAACACCCCCCTCCCCTCACATAGAATCACTTTACGAGGCACAATGAGAAATGCTTATGCAATGTCTGTGTATTTTTGGTTTTCCATCACAGGACCAAAAACTGCAGGACAAAAACAGTAAGACATGTCTTATTAAGGCGACACCGGCTGCTTATTAAGTTTCTCATTCACTAAAGCTCCGAACGGTTTAGCTCCAGTGTATGTTGCTGATTTCCTGAAGCAGTATAGCCCATAGTGCACCGTAAATCATGGGAACATCTGATGTATACCATTAAGCACCTCTTTGAGCTTGAAATGTACTTCTTTAGACTTTGTTTAACCCTCTTACCCCTAAGTTCCCACAGTATTATGTCCCATAACCCTATATTCCCCAGAGAAACCGCACGCCAACCCTGAGTTCCTGGGCCAAAATCAACATTTTAATTTGAACATTTTTAGGCCTTGAAACAACTTATAATAATGTATTTGTGTAATATTACTTTGAAAATGAAGCAGTTCAGTGTTTTCTACTAAACTTAGAGCACAATTCTTAACTAGAGAAATTACGAAAAAAATGCTCGCTAAAATCCTTCTACTCATTTAGAAGTACCATACGAGCATCAGCGTGGTCAATGCCTTTAAATAAATTCAAGTAAATAATAAATAAATAAATAAATAAATGCATAAATAAATAAATGCATTTTAGTGCCAAAAGTCAACTTTCTGGTGATAATCAGACCAGCAGGTAGTGTTTTCACGAATGCACAGAAATGGTCAGGTTATGACTCCAAACCCCTGCAGTGTCAGTCGCACTGGTTGATGCTGAAGATGAAGACGGATCAGGATCTGAATCATGAGTTTGCGTCACTGTCAGTTTCAACATCGCCTGAACTTTCACTGCTGTCACTATATAGAATCCTTGTACTCGCCTGTGTAACTGAGTATGTTGTACCTGTGTTCACTGTAGGTGTAACTTTAGCTGGAACACGATTAGCTTTTCGCTTTGGCATTTTTAGTTCACTTCTACTATTACACCAATACTCACACTTGGATCTTCATCGTAATGACGGCGTAATAACGTAATCATGTCGTGACATTTATCAACCTTCCGGGTCAAAAAATAATAATTAACTAAGTAATCATTACAGAGTAATGTCGGTACACCGGCCTTAGGGGGATAACGTTTACACTGTAAATCCTCTATATCGGCCTTACGGGGATTTGGCATAGACGATCAAGCCGGAATATCGTCCTTACGGGAATAGATCAAAGACGGGCAAGCCGGTTTTTCGGCCATACGAGGTAAGAGGGTTAATGACCTCTGAAGCCATAAGGCACTTGTTAATGACGTATTCAACACTGAAATCGCTTTTATTATTTAATGGCGGGTTATGGCAGGGTTTTCTGTTCTGTAGAAAGGCTTAGGCGAAGCGCCTAAATGTTTTGCAGCGCGCCTTATGCCAAATCAACCTTAAAAGGCATTTAGACGACATATCTGAATGAATATAAAAACAACAGTGAGAGTTCTAAGCGCTAAGAAACAGAGAGGTGGCTTGACCTACCAATCAGACAGATGTTCTGCTAACTTGGGATGGTAGTTACAATCATCGTCTCGGATAAGCAAGTTGCAAGCTATCGATAAGGTAAAGATTAATTGAAGAATAAAACTGTTTTTGTTAGTTAGTAATTCTTATGGATAGCAATCGCTGATAGAGAAAAGATATAACTAATGTAGCCTATTTTACAACTGAAGCGACTAACCTAGTGAACTTACATAGATATTCATCCATCCATCCATCCATCTTCTACCGCTTATCCTTTTCAGGAGCCTGGAGGAGTGAGGCGAACGTGCTAACCACTAACATGGCTTGATTCTTTTCGGATGAAAACCGCTGGTTAAAGCGTTTTATCATAGAAAATTATACTATTCCAAAACGCATTTGAGAGCCTCCCAAAAGAAGCTCAGGGCATTTTTGAAAACATGGTCTACTCCACAGGATTATTATGTAAAACAGGTGCTGACTGCTTCAAAAGAGAAATAAATGTTGGAATAAATCAAGAAATTCTCTTTTGGTTTCCTTTATGCTCTTTGTTGCATTTTCAAAAGATTTACATGTGAATTTCAACATCTTTATTCTTCCGACAGTATGTATACAAACCAAGGTAATCCACATACATTTTCATTAAATCTCAAACATGTTATTTAGTGAAAGGAATAGACTTATAACTGTAGGTACAATAAGTCTTGCCACCTTTCTTTCACAAATGTGGAAAGGATAATGGTTGAAAAGAATGTAAAAAAAACCCCAAAACCTAAAATAACTTGAAATTTCCTTAGATTTCATGATGATGTGTTATATGAAACTCAGCATATACAGTCTGTATAGTAAATAGTGAACGAGTGTATGAGGGAGTGATTTCAGACAGCTCTGGCTTTGGAAGAACTCCAAGTGCTGAGTGTAAAAGTCTAAATCCATACTTTCTTGTCACCATTTTAAGATCTATTAACAGTTTGATTAATCGATCTCATTGCTCTTTACTCTGAGCACCTCTGATAATCTCACTAAGCTCACTATACTTCATTATATCTTATAAATCTTTTAAAGTTTTCCTCTTAACATTTCTTTTTTTTATTGGTCTTATGGAGTGCAGTATTTCCATCGCTACTGTTGCTGTTTGGCTTGATATTTTTTGGTCCTGCAGTTAGGACGAGAGCTTTTATTGAAACAGAGGAGAGCAGACTCAAGAGATACAAGAACCATGACCAACTCAATGAACTAAGCTAACTAAACCAACTAACATAAACATTAACTATGACACGAAACAAAGACTCTATATCTATACTCTATAAACCACTTCTACATCTATATTCTAAACTAAGTCTATACAACTCTAAGCTATACTATCCACTACTAGGCTATAAGCTATGCTATAAGCTACTAGGCTATAAACTATGTTATAAGCTACAAGGTTACAGGCTAAGCTATAAGCTATGCTATAAGCTAACTAGCCTTGACATGAACTCAGACATGGCTAGGAAACATGAACAAGAACTAAGACACATGGCATGAACAAAGACTCTAACTATATTCGCGATCTAATTCTAACTCTATATCTAATTACCCGCGTTGTGTGTGTCATGGCTCCCGGTATATATACACACCAGCCATATTAGCCCGAACTGCTAACAGCGGCGGGCAATACCAAAAGACACGTGACTCGACAACACATGACAAGACGGGGCGGAGACATGACATCACCAATATGCATCTCTTCGTGTGTTTTCCCTGATGAGGGGGCGTGTATGAAGCGCAAAACAACTGATCTGAAGAATGTAGTGTGAGCGTGTTAGATTTAATTCGAACAGTTTCATTGGCCCACTGTTACCTGTTGGGTAATTTCATTGGTCCGATGTGACGAGGCTAAATCTTTTGGAGGCATGAAACTCGTTAGCCCGTAAAAATCCATAAATTAGCCGCATCATTGTTTAAGCCGCAGTGTTCAAAGCGTGTGAAAAAAGTAGCGGCTTATAGTCTGGAAATTACGGTACTTATGTTCAGGTTTTGTACTAATGTGTTGTAATTTCCATTTTATCTTGATCATAATATAAAAAACTTATAATATAATAAAAAATAATATAATAAACCAAACTGACGGCAAGAGCGTAGACAAAATTGTGCTTATAACTGTATAAAAATAATATAATGTACTTGTAATGTAATATAAACTTCTCTACAGCATGATTTCATGAAAATAATGAAAATGTGATCACATAAAAAAGCAAGATTAAAAAAGGTACGATCCCTGACTCCACCCCTAACCATCATTTTTTTTCATTCAACTTGGGTCATGTAAATGTAAGTCAAGTGTGAGCTTATGATGGTCATGGACACATAAAAATCATGCTCCTTTGGTGCATGGGCCTCACTGCACTATATATACAAAGTTTATTAATAATAAATTAACAGAAGCACATATAAAAAAATACACGACAGTAGCTGAATTGTGTCTGTGTTTGTGATCTGATGCTGGTACTGGTGGACTGTCAGGGAAACATTAATGCTGAAACTGCTTTGTGTGAAACCTGAGCTTCAAAGTGACTCCGTACAGATCTCCTGTCTCTCTGCAATGCACCACAGCTGGCCATCTATGGACTACTGTGCACACCGCATGTCTCTCTCCTTCTTTATCTCACTATCTGCAGCCATGCACTGAATATAATTTGCCGAGTCAAACACAGCCCAGATGTTCTCAACTGAAACACACAGCTCAAGGCTTTCAAACACACAACGCTGCCAACAGAACTTAAGTCGGTGGTTAAAATAGCTGGCCAAATAGAAGGAGATAAACAATCAAATATAAATAGAATCAATAAATCCAGGTCCTGTAAATAAGCTGTAGATCAACAAATCAGTAAGTGCTTTGATGTCAGCATTTAGCTTGGCTATAGATTACTGTGTTTTATAACTCTGCGCTTTAGAATTCTTCATTCTGATGAGTAAGAAGGTGTTGATGATTTTTCTATAACAGCACATCTTGGACATTAGTTTGTCTTCAAGGAAAATCACAGGTTTATATTAATGTGCTCGGTCAGCTCCACATAAGCCGATTCGAAATATGCATAATTGATATACTGTAGGGTGTGAGATAATGTCAATTTAACATTTCTGGAAGGAGTCTCCAGTGCCAGCATTTTAAAACAGCCAGAAGTAAACCAGTAACTTAAGGTTTTCTGACAATCTTCAGGATTGAAAGCGTTCCATTTCTAAATTATTTATTTATTTATTTATTTATTTATTTTTAATTAATAAAGATATGTGTCGAGTCTGGGTTTTTTTTTGTCTTATTGACATGAAGAGTCATAAAAAAGAGAGGATGATGAGGGAATGACTAATTTATTTAGCAGAATATTAAAATATTCAAGTATAAAAAGTGTCATTCTTTAATACATTTTAAAAAATGGTAGAGGTGGCAAATTGCTGTGGTATAACAGAAAGAAAACACTTCAGGATGTTCTGTTATTGGAAAATAATCAGATAATTTTTGTTCTGTTTTCCTGCTTTATTCCTTATATAAATACGCAAGTAGAATAAGTTAGAAGTTAGATAATGATCTTCTAAACTAGCACACATAAGCTCCGCTGGTCATCATAGATTCTGAGAGGTGGGGATTTGTGTACGTGGAAGCATTTTAATAATTTTGGTTTAAATTCTAGCTAAAGCAGCTTATAGCCTGAAGTTTTCCAACAAGAAAAGACACACCACTTTTAAAAATCGCTTTATATTATATACACGGCAAGGCAAGGTGTTCAAACTAACTGGTCTTTTTAAGAATAAGGTCATTTTGATTCTCGCCATGTTCCATTCATCTCTAAATTACACTTCCATCTGTTAACACACACATGCCATTCCGAAAATCCCAAAGCATCTGCAGGGGTTCTTGTATTTTAATATTGCTTCTACTGCTAGCAAATTGAAACGAAGTTGCAAGTAAGCATCGTCTGCGTTTTCTTGGCGGGACAGAGCTAACATAGCATGGATAACTTTAATCTACTACTCATAGCCACAATAACAGTTCACAATCACTTTACCTTCTGTGAGAAACAATCATAAATGAATATATTGTGCATAAATCAGCTGTTCCTTTATTCACAGGCTAATTATGTGCAGTGCATTAAACACTCTACTGATCATGCAGCGATCCATATGGCACTCAAGGAGATCATTTATAAAGGTAAGTAAAAATTAATACCAGTGCACTGACATTTTATCAGCAGTAATGTCAATATCACTACACCAAAGTGCTGCATAAGGCAATAAAACTACTGAACTATTTCGTGCCTCTATTACTCACTGATCTTATAATGTTTGTGTGTTTTTTTTTTCTGCTGACAGATGTTTCTGGGTAGGGCTCGCATCATGAGGCGTGATTATTTAATATTTCATATCTCAAGCAGAATGAAACCTTATGAGCCTCCTCCATCCTGAGAGATATGTCATAAAGATTCATTACAGCTATCTGCATGAACTACAGAGCTTTCTGTACTGTGATATCGTAACTGAGGTTTGGGTCAGAATGGCTAAAAGTTGTGAAGCTGAACTGCTTAAAAGACAATATAATAATAATAATAATAATAATAATAATAATAATAATAATAATAATAATAATAACAATAACAATAACAATAACAATAACAATAGTGAGGAGTAAGAAGCTGATTATAAAGCAAATAAAGCTAATTATTGGAGCTTGTATGGAAAATGTTAAACTTTTTGACTCTTTGCACTTGATAGCCGTTGAATGCATTAATTTGGATTGGTATTTAATCTCCTAAAGTTCAAGAAATCCATAAAGGATGGGTTAATATAAAATAATATAATATAATATATAAGCACAGTTATAACCCTATGGCCGATAGCATACAAATTGTGATAAAATTTTTCAAATGGCTTCCACTCTCATTATTTAGCAGCTTATAAAATAGCATCGGAACCACTATATACTGTTATGTGGTTTATGTGAGGTGATCTCTATTACTATAATATGATGGCAATGTAAATCATAGCATTGGATAATTGTGATGACTAATATTTACAGAGAACATAAATACGCATCGTTAATAAAATTGTTTTGAAAACGTTGTTTAAATCATATTTCCCTGACATAAATGTTAAATCCACATTAATTAATTGAACAGTACTGTTCAAAATGTCCTGAACGCCAATTAAATCCTAATTGGACCTTCACCTTGTGACAGTTTCTTAACCTGTTTTTTGGACCAATTTATCAAGATGAAAATTACAAAAATGTGTAATTATTGTTAGATAACTGATGCAATGTTACTTATGAACAGCATATATCAACCATGAAATATGACCAGCCTAAAACAATCTAGAATATGATTTGTGAAACAGTATTAACAATACAATACAATATGCCTTCTTTTATCATTTTTGTTTTTATTTTAAACACTATCATGGCGGTTTGTAGATCAGGGTTTGATCTAGAACAGCCGTAGAACAGCGCAAGCTCTGTATGTTCGGTTCTGTGCAGAATGCCCATGCAAAGCCTGAACACAGACGATACAGCGAGTGTCTCTGCCCCCGTATCACACTAACACTCGTACACTGAGTCATTGTAAAATAAGCATATTCAATTCCAAACATAGCACTGGATCAGGATGTACCATTCCGATTTCTTTTTAGCTTTTGGCAAAAAAAAAGATTTGCATTGACTGAGCCCAGAAGGCTGAATTTTTTCTACATAACCTACAGCTTTCTGGTATTTCACCTTTGTGGAATGTTCAAGAATAATACTGAAATAGAACTCTTGCTTATGTGTTCACATTCCCCTTAATAAAACATACAGATTAATTTCATTGTTATATCAAGGTGCCTTCAAATGATCGAGCTATTAATTTAACTCAAAAATGGCCAAAAAATGGAATTTCATAAGTATTTCTTTTTTTACCTAGCCTACGAGGTTTTTAATTTTATTGTGGCAGAAGTATAGGGTGTTTTACCATCAAACAAACGTTTTAGTCCATTTAGTCCATAGGCTATAAATTCCAACAAAAATAATCTCACTCACTGAAATTCTTGTGAACTCTACGAGAGATCTGATGGCAAACTTGAAAGCTTTTAAACACTAATACTAAACCACAAGTGCAGCAACACAATTCTGAAGACTGACAGCCTCAACTTTCTGTTGCAATACTGTTTCCACGGTTGATAAGAAAAGAAATCTGAACACTCTCTCTCTCACCGTACATGCATAAAGAAAATTCTGGATGATGTGCATACGGCCTGCATACGGTAATTCTGCAGGAGACACCTCCGAGATCAACATTCATAGATGCCCATCTTGAATCATACCTCATTCTTTACAAACATGTATAGAGAAGACAGAGGTAGACAAATCATCTTTTTTTAGCAAGTAAAAGCTCGAATATGCTGCTCAGTCTAGTGTTTTAGAAATCTAAATGACTAGGATAAAAAGTGGTAACTAACATATTGTAATACTATATGATGAGCTACATGTAGCTAGCTAGTTAACTGCAGCAATACAAAGAGTAACATTCAAGTAGCACTCAATTATCAGCCAGCATTTAGTTCTGTCCTAACATAGCATGTAAAACATATTAATCGAGTCTGTGTAAAGTCTGTATTTTCTCTCGTCGTGTTTAACCGTGGGGTGACAAAGTTTTGAAAACTTTTTTCGTGCGAAAGTAAATAAGGTGTAGGACTTTTTTCTTCACTCATCCACTGGGCAACTACGAATTAAAAACGAATAGCCTGGACATAGAATGTACTTGTCCCAAGTGTCTGGACTACTGATTCGTCCACCCTTGTAAGATCATTCAGTGAGACACTGGTTCATCTAAACCACAATCTCTGTGCCAGGAAGCTCATTTGTCTTCTAGGCTCGCTCCAATATGTGGATATACTGCAGAGAAAGCTTTTTCGATTGAATAAAGTATCATTTATAGAGGGAGGTAGGAGTTTAGTGGTTAAGGTTCTTTGCCAGTAACAAGAAAGTTATGAGTTTAAATCCCAATCCCAAGACTGCCTGAGACACTGTTGTGCTTGAGCAATGCCTCGAATCCATCGCCTCAGGCACTTTCTCCATGGCTCAAAGAGCATCAGATATTTTTGTACACTTGCAGTCTGATTGGCTTTCTGCACTTCTGTACGCTGATTTCTGTTGTTGGGGGCAAAAACAAACAAAAAATCTTTTGAACATTGTGACACAATGAGGTTTTGGGAGAATATAGGATTTAAATCTTGTCTTTAAATGATTTCTGTGGTGGTCTGCACAAACCTAGATGGTGCTATGGCTGAATTATAATAAATAAGCAAAAAGTGTTTTGGCTGAACAAACCCCCCCCCCCCCGCTTAAAACGTACGTAGACGCAACAGCTTCAAAAAGCCATAAATATATTTCACTAAAACCAAACATGGTGGTAGAAACAGTCACTTTGTCTAAAGATGCTTAATATTTTGAATGTCATAGTGAATGTCATGCTTTGATCAAGTTGCTGTGTGCCTCAGTGACATTGACATAAACATAAATCTAATCCGTTCAGTTTGTATTCGGCTGTCAAAATGTCCGCAGTACTCCTGCGCTACAGCTGGAGCGGAATCTTTAAATGCGCTTTTCGCACTTTTCATTTCAGGAGGGTCGGCAAAACTAAAAATGCAAGAACTTTCCTTCTAGATAAGATGCATGCAAAAGAGAAAAAGTTGAGGAAATGGTTTTTTAAAAAAACAAAAAATAATTACCAGGCCCTCTAGAGAAAGCTAGAGATCCAGCTCACCTGACTATTGAGCCCAAACCTACTCAGTTTAATATCACTACTACTCAACTCTCTGTCTCTGTCGCTTTTGGATAAAAGCATCTGCCAGCATAATTAATGTCAAGTAGGTCAGTATGAATAAGATTTACAGTACCTTGCAAAAGTACTCGGCCTAGTTGAACTTTTCAACCTTTTGCCACATTTCAGGCTTCAAACATAAAGATATAAATTTAAATTTTTTGTGAAGAATCACCAACAAGTGGGACACTATTGTGAAGTGGAACGAAATCTATTGGATATTTTAAACTTTTTTAGCAAATAAAAAACTGAAAAGTGGTGCGTGCAAAATTATTCGGCTCCTTTACTTTCAGTGCAGCAAACTCACTCCAGAAGTTCAGCGAGGATCTCTGAATGATCCAATGTTGTCCTAAATGACTGATGGTGATAAATAGAATCCACCTGTGTGTAATCAAGTCTCTGTATAAATGCACCTGCTCTGTGATAGTCTCAGGGTTCTGTTGAAAGCGCAGAGAGCATCATGAAGACCAAGGAACACACCAGGCAGGTCCGTAATACTGTTGTGGAGAAGTTTAAAGCCGGATTTGGATACAAAAAGATTTCACAATTGTGTCCCACTTGTTGGTGATTCTTCACAAAAAATTAAAATTTTATATCTTTATGTTTGAAGCCTGAAATGTGGCAAAAGGTTGAAAAGTTCAAGGGGGCCGAATACATTCGCAAGGTACTGTATTATTAGTACAGGATTAGCTGATTGCAATCCTTGCAACTGGATTCATCATGAGATGCTAAAAGAGACCTCAGTCTAGTCCTGTTACTCTGAAAAGTATGTATGATGGATGAAGCAAAGGAGTACACGTGACACAAACAAAATGCAATCATGTGCACTGCTCATGCAATTATGTGCATTGCCCAGCGAGCACCACACCCTCAGAGAAACATGATGCTGCCAAAGTGATGAACACTGTAATGTGTTTAAAGGGAAGCTGAAGCTTTTCCCCTAAGGACTGAACAGGGGACAGAGTAATTTGAATAAATAAGAAATAGAACAAATGTTGTTTTTTTATATTATGAGGAAAACACATCAACAACAGCAAAAACAATATCCAGCTCTGTATATATTGCTGGATCGACTTTCCATTCGTAGCACAGAGAGTGAGACAGAAAGAGAACGACTACAGTACACGTGACTGCTGCTCATGCTTAGCTAGTCTTCACACATCCCAGGAGATGACAAAAGTGCTGGTGAGCATTCAGAAAGCACATTTTGCCCATTACGGCACAGAAAGGAGGTCAGAGCAGCTCACGAAGCCTGAAATAACACACTTTTGATAAACGAGGCAGAAAAGCAGAAACACAATGAGTTGGAGTTTTGTGGTTGTGTACTGTATAGGGTATGTGTGTATGTAAGTGCAGGATCAGGACAGCATCCTTGCAATTCTAACACGGATAGCCCAGATGTTTTTTCTCTTGAAGATTGCTGAATAATACAGCACCCTTAGCAACAGCAAGAGTCTCCATCCCCCTGCACCCGATTATCATTAATGCTCTCGACCCTGTTTCTGTGTCTATGGAAAGCTGTATCTTTCACATGTATAAAATATGCAGTTTAGAGCAGTTTCATCTTAAGATGAGAAATACAAAATGGTGTCTACGCAAATCGATTAATTTTGCATCAGGAATATGTTTACTGCAGCCTGATAGTTACCTCAGGAGCAATTGCATACACAACTCAGTACAAACCAACGGCATGTATTAAACTAAGGAAGCCCATTTCTGTCAGTTTAATTATAGCATTTCCTCAAGCCTGAATAATGTTTAGGTAAGAATGAGTATGAATGAGAATGTTTATCAAAATTATGCCTTAGTGCCTCAAACCATTCAGAAGGTTTCTCAAATGGATGACATTGTCACGGTAAATTTGGTTTCATATTAGATGTTCGTTGCACATTTGCAGATAGATTCTTTACCTTTAATTAATTATGTGTTTGTTTGTTTTTTCCCCCCGATGTGATTTATTGCCTTTAGTTTCTGTTAAACTTGAGTTTTTAGTTTCAATTTCTGAGATCTTCTTGGAGATTTGAACTTGTGAACCAACAGCACATGCTAAAACCTCATTTAAATATCGTTCCTCCCCCGACTTTGCACATCACGTCATTCATGTAACTATTCTTTGCGAATCACCCACAACATCCCTTTACATACGCAAATTAGTACTTGTAATTTGGAATTTTATTAAATCAGGCCCTGTATGCTCAGACTTCTTGCTGTTTTTTTTAAGATAGCAAATAACAGCACCACAAAAGGACAAAAATCTAATGTAAGTTGACAGTAATAAGGGAACATTAAAAGACAAAAGCCCAAAGATTGGAGATTTACCTGCACAAATACAATGAACTTTTTAAGATCCCCTCTTCTTTTCCAGTTCAGATGAAACTCTACACACAAACAATTAATATTTTGTGGAATCAAGAAAACTAAAGTACGAATAATGACTTCATTTTCACACCACAGATGAGGCAGGATCCAGATGTCCACATTCACTAGCACTAACACAAATACATTATTCTTCACTAATGTAAATAATGATTATAAAATGCATTACTAATGACTGAGTAAAAAAAGGTTTATTCTTTCTTTTTTTTTTTTTACTGAAGCTGTGCACTGTGTTTTAGTCATTAAGAGAAACAAGTAGCTGCATTTCTAACTGAACTGACCTGAATAATGTACTGGCTGCTTTTAATCAAGTAAGCTAATTAGACACAGTTTTACTAGCTGTCAGTTTGTAATTTACTTTATTGTATTCCCCAGCGCTGTTGATTTCTTGACTCTGATTGGTCAAAAGCTGTTGATTTGCAAGGCAAGTCCCAGGTTTATATCAATGTGCTTCTTAAAATATGGCATTGTTTCTTTAGTAAAAACTGAGAAAGAATTTTATGGCAGACAATTGGCATGAACATTTAGTAAAAATATGTAATTGTTGATCTAGTGATGAGATGTTTATTTGGTATTTTTGGAAGGAGTCTCCAGTAACAGTCAGAGGTTACGCTGTTTTATTCCTTAGCATGATGCCTTTGTAGGCATTTTTGAATCTCCTATATGATCACGGAAGCATGTTCGGCCATGTGGCCGTATCCACCATGACCATGAACTTTCTTTTGCTAACCAGTTTAAATTGCCAGCCAAATGTAATAGTGTAATGTTAGTGAGCAGGTCATCATTTAATAATTGTAGAAGGCATCTGACCCCTGCTGATATGATTTATGTTCAGCTGTAAACCAGTTTAATGAAGCCATGAAACACATTCAAGCATATGTACAAATCATGTTAATGGCAATAGTAAGAGTATTTATAGGGCAAAACCCAACTGCAAGCACTAACACATCAGACTGAATGTCTAATTGTAAATGCTGGTCCATATCATGCAGCAGATGTCAGATTGTGAGTATGTGTCATGCTAGATATAAATTTATACATATATATATATATATATATATATATATATATATATATATATATATATATATATATATATATATGTATGTATATATTTATATGTATGTATATATATATATCATCTGCTAAAATTTTATTTATCGGTTTCTCACTGTGACTGACTAAAGTTCCAACTGTATAAGAACTAGAACAAATACTAGAACAAATATTTCTTGGTAGTAGACCCTACTGTAGATTTTGATATACGCAATAGCAAACTCAACAACGTCAATCCAGAAGCTTCTATGCCAACTTCCAGTAAAATCCAGGCTTCTGGCACGTGTCAGTTTGGGCTCCAGATTGCTCTCACTGCGCCACTTCCTCCTGGCCATCGCACATCTTTCACTTCCACTCCATTCTCTAGTCCATCTGGCACAAATGGCGCCATGTTTACAGACATTGCAGAGAGACAGGACTCGACAATTCCTAAAGGTAAGGACACATGGCCATGTGCTGTCTAGTCACAAGCTGCATATGACTATGCTATGAACAGCAAGTGACTGTGGGTCAACCAATAAATCTGCACGTGAGAGCAACAAAGCAAAGAATAGAAGACAAGTCCATTTAAAAATGAATTGCTGCTGTTCTTGGTGTCCTCACGTGTTCAAACAGAAAGTCAGACTGGACACCATGTTCAGACCCGCTGAAGTACGGGGTCAGTCTCTCTCCCTCTCTACGTCTGTGTCTCAGTGTATTCTGTCTTGCTGTGATCAATGATCATTACACGTTCTCGCTGATAACACTTTTTACTGAAGAAAAAAAAATCAATACTTGATTAACACCTTACAGTGTGGAAAATAAAATAAAGGACTGAAAACTACAACTACTTACAGTACTATCTTGAGTCTTTGCCTTTTCTAAAGCATTTTCTGAATTTCCAGATTTTTCCGGAAACCTGTGTATACATCACATGTAACAAATGCTTCTAACACATGATGTTAACTATTGTCATCTCTTAATGAATAGCTTCTATACTGACTCAATTATAGTGCATTCATGTATTTGCATAATTATGGTAATTACAGGCTTCCAGTTTATAAAAACATTCATTTGGCAAATGGGAGAATGAATGACAGTGAGGAATGTAATGTCAGGATTTAAGCATGACGTCGATAAAGTCTACAAAGGTCTATCATTTTCCACGACTGACTTCATAATAAATTTAATAATTCCCTTTTTATCTGAAAGGCATGTGTAGAATCATTTCTGAACCATCATTCTCACATGACCTGAACACAGTGTACACGCTATTTCAATTGTACAGTTTTTTTTCTATAGCAGATTTTTTGCTGTTAACAAATAAAAGGCCGGTTATTTCGAATTTTTTGTGAAACACTAGCACCACCAATGTTCATTAAAGAAAAAACAAAACAAAAAACAATACACCGAACGGTATGAAGAAGGCTGCGGCTGATTTCCTTCTAGCCATGATAAGGGATTGCACAGAGTGAAACACCCCTTAGATTTTGTGGTATTTTTTACCTGATACCTCCATAACATACAGTCATGAATTATTATAGAGGCAGTTTTTTCACTTTTTCAAAATGCCCCAGAATAGACAAACTAACCACACACTGTCCAAGTAAAGTACAAATTACACAAAAGGACAAATGGCAGAACCCTAAGTTACAACATTGTCTGTTGATGGACTCGAAACATAAAAAAAAAATTGTGATAATTTGCCCCACATCATTCTTATTATGCCTTCAATGAGATATACAGTGCCTTGCGAAAGTATTCGGCCCCCTTCAACTTTTCAACCTTTTGCCACATTTCAGGCTTCAAACATAAAGATATAAAATGTTTATTTTTTTGTGAAGAATCACCAACAAGTGGGACACAATTGTGAAGTGGAACGAAATCTATTGGATATTTTAAACTCTTTTAGCAAATAACAAACTGAAAAGTGGTGCGTGCAAAATTATTCGGCCTCTTTACTTTCAGTACAGCAAACTCACTCCTGAAGTTCAGCGAGGATCTCTGAATGATCCAATGTTGTCCTAAATGACTGATGGTGATAAATAGAATCCACCTGTGTGTAATCAAGTCTCTGTATAAATGCACCTGCTCTGTGATAGTCTCAGGGTTCTGTTGAAAGTGCAGAGAGCATCATGAAGACCAAGGAACACACCAGGCAGGTCCGTAATACTGTTGTGGAGAAGTTTAAAGCCGGATTTGGATACAAAAAGATTTCCCAAGCTTTAAACATCCCAAGGAGCACTGTGCAAGTGATCATTTTGAAGTGGAAGGAGTATCAGACCACTGCAAATCTACCAAGACCTGGCCGTCCCTCTAAACTTTCAGCTCAGACAAGGAGAAGACTGATCAGAGATGCAGCCAAGAGGCCCATGATCACTCTGGATGAACTGCAGAGAACTACAGCTGAGGTGGGAGAGTCTGTCCATAGGAC
This sequence comes from Ameiurus melas, assembly GCA_012411365.1. Taxonomy (NCBI): domain Eukaryota; kingdom Metazoa; phylum Chordata; class Actinopteri; order Siluriformes; family Ictaluridae; genus Ameiurus; species Ameiurus melas. The sequence goes on along the minus strand of CM022771.1, from coordinate 17,156,681 downwards.
AACAATCAGTCGTACACTGCACAAATCTGGCCTTTATGGAAGAGTGGCAAGAAGAAAGCCATTTCTCAAAGATATCCATAAAAAGTCTCGTCTAAAGTTTGCCACAAGCCACCTGGGAGACACACCAAACGGTGGATTCTATTTATCACCATCAGTCATTACAGATTATACACAATTGGTAATCATTACAGAGATAACTGTAAATTAATAGTAAAAAAATTTTTTTTAATTTTTTTTTTTTTTTTTTTAAATTTTTTTTTTATTTTTTTTTTTTTTTATTTTTTTTTTTTTTTTTTATTTTTTTTTTTTTTTTTTTTTTTAATTTTTTTTTTTTTTTTTTTTTTTTTTTTTTTTCATAAAATATTAAATAAAATGATCAGTTCAATACTAACTTATTCAGTAGAATTCACTGTCTTGAACGTGATATATATATAAATATTTAAACCATGCCCTTGGTTTAAATTGTGCCAATTGTATCATTCATCTGAAAAAACAACAACCAAAAAACCAAAACTTTCTCTTGTGCGCCAGAGCACAGCGAACACCTGCAAACCTGTGAATATGAACTCATCGAGGCATGACGAGAGTAACACCTACCATCTCGGTCTGACCTGCCGTTATAAATAAAACATGCAAGGCAGCTATGGCAACACGGACAGAAGGCAAAGTCTGCAAAAGAGTCACGGCCACTAGAGAACCTCTGAATATTCCTACTCGGACACTCTGCTTTGAAAAAGACTTGAAGTATAAGCAGCAAGCAACTTGATTCAGGACAAAAAAAACAACAAAAATATAGTAGAAGACTGACGCACAGCGGCATCTGTTAACAGCAGAGAAAGCGGGAGAGATGAAGAGAAAAAAAATCCAATGATCTAGGAAAGAGAGAGGAAGTGAACGTGAACATTTCTGTTTGTGGAATTTCTGCTTCCCGGATCCTGTGATGAATATTTAAACTTTTTTTTAGCTAAAGTGGGAATGGCAGCAGAGGTAAAAACCTGTTGGATAAAAAGAGTTCAAGCACAGAAATTCATCAAAAGGGAAGGAAGGAGGATATAAAAACAAACAAAAGACAGATGTAACAAACCCCAAACATAGACAGACACACACAAAAACACAAACACACAGATGATTTGTCGTCTTACCTGTTTGGCTGAGTTGTGAGGTGCTGCGGCTCTTGCGGGACATTCCCACCACGGCAGCCATCTTTGCCCCAATGCTCGAGCGCCTCTTCTTGAGGTTTCCACCCACCAGGCCCACGGCCGTGTCCGATTGGCTGCCATCAGTCTTCTCCAGGCTGCACATGTCCCCGCCAATGCTGGTGCTCTTGGTCAGATTGGTGTCACCCGCCACACCCATTTGCCTGTTTTTCATTTTGGACGCAAAGTCGCTGTCAGTGGACCGCAGGAACCATCAGAAGGGAAGGAAAGAAAGGCATGGAGAGAAAAGGAGAGAGAAGGAGAAGGGGAAAAAAAAGATGAGCTAGGGATCCAAGGGAAATCAGGATTTGCAGGAAGGTTAAAGTCTTGGAATAGAGTCAGTTTGGAGTTTGATTTAAAGTCCCAGTATAGAGTGCAAGCTCAGAACTGGCCTTTGAAATGGATGATAGTTGTAACAATTTTAAGATTCAAATCTGTTTCATACATTCATTTTCATAATCATTATTCATACCATCAGTGGCTCGATGGTTACGGCTCCGGAATAGTAATCGGAACGTTAAATCCTGTCAGGTCAAATCCTGGGACCAAGTTTCCAGTGTTGGGCTCTAGAGCCAGTCCATCAAGTCTAATCTTCTCAGCTAAACTAATGTCTCTTTGGAGAAAATAATTAATTACAAATGTAAATGTAAATATTGCTAATAATTGGTAAATATAAATTTGTCCTTACGTTTTGCTTTTCAAATGATACCCCAGGCTATAATCACTGCCATTTTGTGGACTGAACATGTAACTGACCTCATCGATGTTATAGAATCTGGATCTTATTTTTCCATCCTTTTTCTCTACCGCTTATCCTTCATGTTCATGGGGAACCTGGAGCCTATCCCAAGGAGCATCGGGCACAAGGCGGGTTACACCCTAGACAGGATGCCAATCCATCACATGGCACAATGGACTGCACTAATACACTGACAACATACATCTTCAAGAAGTTTCAGTAGCAAATACTACTAAGATTATCAAAAGTTACTTAGTTAGCTAATATTGACTTTCCCTGTCTATAAAGAAGGCATTTTTCTCCTTTCTGATGAAAACCCCCAGGTCCGTCTGCTCTTAAATTATTAGATGCACTCTCCAGAATAGGCAATGGATTGTGTTATTCGGGTGACCAAAAAAATCTGCAGTGTTTTTTTTTTACACCATTATTTGTATTTTTGCTGTAGCATAATAAATTGTAATTGTAATGGTCACATATACCTGTTCAGTTGCTCGGTCTTATTATTTATGTAAATTCAATTTACAATGTCGCTTAATTTGTCCACCTGGGATGGAATTTTATTATTGGCTACGATAATGGAAAAAAACGAAATCATTTTGATTGTCCTTCAGTTCTAAATACTCCTCCAAGCTCCTCTGTCATGCCTGAAGTCACACTTCAGTGACTATCTGAACCTTAAAGTGCTAAATATAGCTTTCTTTTTCATTCGTGCAGTGTGAATTTGTGCTAAAATGGTTTGAGTGCTGTTGCTATCCAAGCTGATGATAACAACAGATAGAATTTTTTATTCTCATATACCACAATATCATGGCACTTTTACTGCATTAATTACTTATTCATGTGAGTTACACTACAATCACCTCTGATTACCAGAAACACAAAAGAGACAATAAAGAGCAAGTGGCATTTTGGAGACAGAAATGAATTACAGACCTAGGATTAGGCTTTGAGCTAAATGGCACTATCTGTGGCCTGCTTTAATCTAGGTATGGAAGATTAGGATAGTAATTCAACATACAAATATATATAAAATAAGCACTGTATCATTGTTCAAGTCATAGAAACAATAACACTGAACTGTTTGCATAAGGAAGCTTGCCATATTTCTGATCCATAAAACCTTGTGGATTGAGTGATTTGGTTTTATTAAATAATTTATTTAAATGTACATACTTACCGTCATATAAACCTATTTTAATATTATTAGAGCACTACACTTGCTCTATAAAATGAGTATGGCATGAATTCTATTTTGCCCTGTAGTTACATTATTTTTGTAGTATTCGTCATCAATCAAGCTGAATGGTCATGTGATGAGGGATTTGCACTAAAGATTATAGTTTGTGAGGAAAAAAAAGAGAATCCCAAAAAACAAAACCCAGCCTATTGCAGAGAACACAGGGAACAAGGCGGGGGAAACCCTGGATGGGGTGCCAACCCATCGCAGGGCACAATCTCACATACATTCACACACTAAAGACAACCAACCTACACGGAGGAAATCCGGAGGAACATGCAAACACCTCCTACACATGGTGGAGATGGGATTCGAACCCCCAAACCCAGAGTTGTGAGGAAAATACACTAAACACTAAGCCGCAGTGCTTTTTTTCTTTTTTCTTCGAAAATAATGATTTATTTCAAATAATCTTACATTTTAAGAGTCACTTATTCAGAGACTTATCATCTTTGGCTCAATCTGATATTTTGATCTCTTGAGCATACTGTAAAGTGCACTACACTACATCAATGTTCACCACTTCACCATAGATGCAAATTAGGAGTAAAAGATCTAAGGCAGAGAGTCAGGATTTTAAATAAACCATTTCCTTCAACAGAGGTAGTTCTGAGGAGAGTCAAAAAGTCAAAAAGTTTAGTAAACATTCGGAGACTACAATGAATTTGTGTCTAAGGCGTTCTGGTCAAAGGCATCTACTAAAATTCTGCAAAATGTAAATTCTGACAGCTACAACATGCACTCGGGGTTTACTTACAAGATTCAGCATTTATTTGGCCTTGATCTGATAAAGAACAACAGAAGAAGGTTGTCTTAACTGTCCAGTCACCTGCTCAATTGCTCTCGGAGGTTCTAAAGGAAATTCAACTGAGTGGCAGCTGTATTTTTAGAGGACCACTGTGGCTCTACTGACAGGAAATTGATTCACTCTGGACACAGTACTAATTAAACAGGCCACTCTGGAGTCCATCTTGCATCAGGGTCTCATTATTCTGAGATGTGCGTCAGCATTTGTCTGGCAGTGACAGGGGAGCAAATCACAATTACCTTGCTTTCATCTCCATAATGAACAGGTCTTAGGGAGTCTTTTTTGATATAGACACACACGCATTATCTTTCCAGCCAGACAGCAGTGCAGAACGTTAGTGTAGTCAAATAATCGATAAAGCTGCTGCTAAAGTGTTCCTCTGCCAGACAGTTTTTCAAAGCAGGACTACACTTTGGTTTATAAAGTAAGATGTCTCAGCTTTCTGTTTGATCTTAAGCCCATTCTCTCCTGAACAAACTGGACCCCAGTTGCATTCACTGGCTAAATCTCACCTTCTGCAATGACAGCTGGGAAAATGGGAGAGTGAAAGCTAATATATTTCCTCCAAGACACATGCAATCACAGAATTATTATTTTTTTTAATCAGCTGTTCATGGAATGTCGCAGACGAGCCAAACAAGCTTGTCCTCTTCCACATTCATGAGCTAACAGAAGCTAAACGTAGTCCAATTCTGTGGGGAAAAGCATCAATCTGCCAACACTGGCTATACTGCTAGTGGGTAATACTACATGATGTAGGTGGTTGTGGCTCAGGTGGTAGAGCGGGTTGTCCACTAATCGTAGGGTTGGCGGTTGGATTCTCGGCCCACATGACCCCACATGTCGAAGTATTCCAGGGCAAGACACCGAACCTCAAGTTGCTCCCGATGGCCAGCTAGCATCTTGCATGGCAGCTCTGCTACCATTGGTGTGGGTGAATGAGACACAGTGTAAAGCGCTTTGTAGAGCCGCTAAGGTCCAAAAAAGTGCTATATAAATGCAGACCATTTACCATTACATTTATCTGAAAGTGATAATCCAAGGCTTAACGATTCTGCATCAAATAGTTCTTAAAATGTTTATTATATAAAGAATAAAACAGAACGGGGTGTGCTGTTATAAGACAATAATCATTAATGTGTGTACCATCACGGTCGTACCACACATCCTGAAAATTTTATTTCTCTTATAACACAGCAAATTGCCAAACAATTACAATTTTTTTTTAAATTAAGAATGAGGTCATGCTTTTTGTATCCATTTATAGCTACGTTTCATGTTTACACTTACCGTCATGTTACTATGAAACCCTAAAGCGCAAATCCTGAAGACTTTCTAGTGTTAGAAAACTTAAAGATGCAGCTTTACAGCTGTATAGCTTTATTTAAAGATTGCACAGACTGTTACAAAGCACTGACACTTGAAACCCCTTCCAAAAAATATTTCTCCTCACAGAAAACTTCACCATGCCAACGTTTTAAAATAAAATCCATTTATGTGGCACGTCCGCTATACAAGTTTCTGTGTAAGTTGTTATTATAAAAATTATAGTGTATGAGAACTAGCACATCAATAAAAAAACATTTAAGCTGGAACTATTGCCCAAGCTGCTGTTATAGAAAATATATCAACACCTGCTGACCAATCACAATCGAACAGTCACCAAATATATATTTTATGTCATCATTAGTAATGCAGTGCAGACTTCAGAAATGGCAATATACAGTACGTGAACCTTAAAACATCACTTCTTATTATCTTTACAGGCTTTCAAACTAGTCCATTTATAGCAATTATCTGTCGCAATACAAACATACAATATCATCATAACAAAATTGCTCTAAAAGACAAAATCCTAACGACTTTAGAATACCAAATAGCTGAACAAATTAACTGTCCCCCAATATTAAGATGAATATCAAAAAGAGATTCTGGTGCCTGAGCTACCATTTCATACAGCTCAATTTTAGACAAGTAATCAAAACCACCGTCTGTCATATAAATCCAACATCCACCTTGAGATATTTTAAAATTTGACAACCGCACATAGAATAAAGTTAATAGTATAGTTCATTCTAAACCAAAAGTACAGATCACGGTGTACTGTGATAGTGGAATACAGGCAGAGAGAGAGAGAGAGAGAGAGAGAGAGAGAGAGAGAGAGAGAAAACACAGAATGCAAGACCTTCCAATAAACACAGGAAAAGACAGATTGAGTTCAATACTTGGGCAAGGATCTGCTATTAACAGCCAGGAAGCCATGCAAGTCACTCAAACAGGTACATAAACTTGGTTCATTGAGTCAAATTAGTTTTATAGTGTTGGCTCGGGTAACCCTTGCACTGCTGAGAAAGTACACATGGCTCGGTGTGAATGCCAGGCCACAAAGTAAAGTCCTGATTGTTCTGCAAAGCATCACAGAGGGTCTCTGACAGTGCTCTGTATGATTATTCTCTTTAATACTCAAACCACAAAGGCATGGTCCAGAAACACACTGCACTTTGAATGAAGTTGGTATTCCCTAATGGCACATAGCCTTGAGCCAGGGCTAAAAATTCTTCAAGAGGAAAAAAATCTGTGACTTTTGGCTTTGTTTAAAATGCAGCTCATACGTGCTCAAGCTCAAATTCCTGAGACGCCGATGGGGTCGCAGGAGATTTTTACCGCCACAGCCACCCGTGTCCGGGAATCTAGAGAGCAATTCTGGCCGTGCTTTCCGCGTGGGAGGGATGGCAGACTCTCTCACCCATGTCAATCACAGCAACACCACTGGTGTCTGTGAGTTATTGTATGTGGAAGAGGGTGGATAGCGCTTTCCTCCATGTATGTTACGCTGTCCTGTGTAATGAGCTTAATTCGATAATTTACTGATTGTCTAGAAGTGAATGATAGCTAGAATAGCCAAGTTAGTATCATCTCCTCTGCTAACCGGCTTCTACTCCCATCTTGTCATTATCATTCTAACAGTATTGGCTTCATCTCAAGTGAAAATCAAGTAAAGAAAAAGTCTGGATAGAGGAGTCTGCCAGAGAGACGAGACACTAACAGCTAAAGCTGTAAATAAGAACAGCCTGACAGGAGAAGATATTGCAGCCAGCGCCAAAAAGCATGCTTGCATCTCCACTAATGGTTGAAGAACGGTTCTCTTCCAAGAAGCTCTGGCATTGCAGACGCTTATCTCCCAGGAAATGAACTCGAAACGATGCAGCTGCTCTATAGGCATGCATCTCTGATTCTTGTAGTACATCGTGTTCTTCTAAAGCAGACTACACTACGTGATCTAGGCCATGATCCTCTTTCATCAGAGAAAATATAAGGCATCCCACACTGTTTGTGAAAGGGTCTATAAGTGGAAGCATGGAGGATGAGTCTATTTAGATGTCTGTGCTTCTGCGCTATGGAGATTTTGGAAATTAGATCAACGTGTTGGAAGCCAAATAATACACTGGAATGGTCTTTTACATGACACTATCTTACAAAAATGTATAAGGGCTCGGTTTTTCAGATATGTTAACAGATATTTGAGGCTAACTTGTTTCATGGGTGTTCCATAACATTAAATATAACTAATCATAAATAAAAAAGTATGGCATGACATACTTTAATAGATACAACATTTTAATAGTTTGGCAAACTTCAACAGATTTTTGAGGCTAACTTGTTTTATAGATATTCATCCACATTAAAATGTAACTATAAGCAGATAAAAAGTATGACATGCATTTAAAATAAATAAATAAATAGATGTTCATTCATAATCCCCAACAATTTGCTAATGAACTAAAATAAACACACAACGACAAACCGCAAGGTTTATATTAATGCACTAGTTATATGTTATCGTTTCTATAGTAACAGCTAATTCACAGGCACTTGTATGACAGACACTTACATAATTTTAGTCTAACAATAAATGTATTGTTATTAAACACTGCTCTGATGAATAGAAATGAAACAACGTGCTGTTAATGAAAAATAATCAACGTGTATGTGGTAAAGGCATCGCACCACCCCATTGTTGATTATGTCTCTATAACTGCACACCCCATTTTCTTTTATTTATTCCCGACATTATTAGTTTTGAGAAGGGCGGCAAAAACATTGGAGAATGGAATCAAATAGAATAGGCTTGGTTCGTTCCTCCTAATAATCCAAGGACAGAAAGTGCCCTGCAATTAGTATAATTTCTGTAAGCAATGTGATGCAGAACAATGGTTTCCATGGGAACCGTGGCCCTAGTCAGCCCAATCCATCATATTAATTTTGTCAGGCCACTTTAGTTTGTCCAAGAAACCGTGCATGCCACAGTACATGTAAGAATTTTAGACACAAGATGGGGTGCTGCAGCACTTTGTATGATATGATAAACGCTACTGTTATTACTAATCAACAAACTCAATCAGGTGACTGATTGTGAATTAGATTCAAATGTTGGATTAGGTTTAGATGTAAAACGAATACTTTATTTGCAGTATCAGTTACAGGTGAACTTGACGAAATAGTTACGATTCAGCTGATTTTACAATTTAAAAGTCTGATTGCACTCAGTGAGCATTAAACTCTTGTTTATATCAGCCCACATTATTACCATATTCACGTGTCTACCCTGCACTGTGGGTCCTGCTTCTGGGAAACGCAGGCCAGTGCAGAGAAGAGAGCGTTGAAATATGGTAAATAGGGACATAATGTCAGAGCATCATCTAACCTCCTACTGGCTTTGTTTACTGTCACTCAGTTTTCTGATGGCTTGAATGCTTGTGTACTGCAGCTACAAATATATGATAATCTCTTAAATCAGGGATGTTCAGTCTTAACCGCAAAGGGCTTGTGTGGGTGCAGGTTTTCATTTCCATCCAGCAGGAGCCACACCTGCTTCCACCTGTTTAATTAGTTGATCTTGGCTTTCAATAGACTCAAGTGTGGCTTCCACTTGGTTGGAATGAAAATCTGCACCCACACCTGCCTTTTCCAGATAAGATTGGACACCCCTGTCTTCAACTATCAGGACATGTCCGTTGGTCCAGACTTCCATTCCTTACTCTAGTAACTACATCATTTTCCGTAAGGTTTCATTGTCATTTTTATATTAACATATATTCTGTTAATCCTATTCATTATTGAGCATAAAAAACATAGTCAATGGGACTGGATTTTGTATGAATTTCCTCTGAATAACGTCGTAAAAATTGGCGTCAATGTCAATTACACCTGCAACGGTAACCTTAAGACTTACTACTACAAATCTCATCTCCTCATCAGTCAAAACTCCTGTGGCCAGGAACCAAAGGAGAAAAACAAGCCGTACTCTCTGGATGAGAGGGATTTCATACATTCTCTAGACACTCGTAAGCATGTGAGCTCATGTATGTGGAAGAGGATGAATAACTTTTTCCTCCAAGTGCATGATGCAGCATGAGCAGCAGTTCAAAATAGACTTGGTTGGCTGGATTCACGCATCTCGGAGAAAGTTTGTTTTAGCCGTTTGGTAGCTGTTGTGTGATAGGGGAGAGTTGGCTGGTAGGAAGGAACTGGGGAGAAAATGGGGGGGGGGGCAGAATTAAAGAATACATACTGTATTGAAGTGTAATTAAACAAAATTGAGCATTGACCTCACTAAAATTTCTCACAACACCTTGATAGCATATAGAGAATCTGCATTTTACTCATTCACACTGCTGGTCTGCTTCGAGGCATGACCTTTAAATGATTGTGTGCAACAGCAAAGCGAGTGAAAGCAATTCTAATGAAATTCTGTTTCATCGTCAGGTATCCTGGCTGATCAAATGCCAGTCATGTGTCCTGTTATAGACTCTAGGACTTAATGTCCCCTATATGTGTTCTTTTATATGTGTATGCAAAAGTATACAGGTATATTATACAATAAATTAATTATGCATGTATGTTATTTGGTGATCTAATTGACTGTTCAATAAACAGATTTGTAAACAAAAGTATATGATTTTCTTTAATAAATATAAAAGTGTAATTGCTTGCACATTTTAATAATATAAGAGGAATACATTTTTACTTTTTAAAGTTTACATGCACTTTGCCAAATAAAAGACACATACTGAGAATCGAAAAGATGTGCATGTGTGATGAAGAAAGGTTAAGTTTAGTACGTTTTTTTTCTACATTTACTACATTAAAGGTTTATATTTCTATATTTCACTCTCAGCATACAACTTGCATTTGTTGTCTGTTCTCCATGTGCTTTTTTTATGTTTCACTATGTCCCATTATTTAGTTTTTGGTCCTGTCTCTGCCCCTTTCATATCATTTGTCTGTTACCCACTGGGTTCACCTGTTAGTGTTAGCCCTTAATTAGTGTGTTCTATGCTGCCTTCAAATCCTCCTTGGACGTTTGTGTGTACAAGTTCAAAGGTCGTGATTACGGTGTACGTTTAGGTGGCTTTTGTATAAAAAAAAATAAAAGTAAAAAATTGATGGCAAGAGAAACAGCAAAATGTACTGAACAGTTAATGTGACAAAATTACATTAACTTAAAACTTATTGTCTGCTGTAGCTGCCATGAATTTTTGCCCCAAAGTCCAAACATCAGGAAAGTATGAGATGCCAAACATTCAGGTATTTTGTTCAGACGAAACAACTGAAGAACCTTTCATAAAATACAGACTTCTTTCTGTACAGACTTCTTTCAAGAGTCTACAATGAGTTAGTGAAATGTTCTTTTCATTGTTTCTGTAAGTACAAATTTGCATGTTTGTCTTATATCAGGGGTTCTCAACCTTTCATATCTAAAGCCCCTCCAAGTCTCCCCTATCATGTGGCACCATATTGAAGGAGACCAGGTATAATGATTACCAATTCTATATAAAGTCTCTCTATATATAACCTAATCTATAATAATAAAAAGATGCAGAGAGAGGTGCGAGTGCAGTGGGAAAGCAAGACCTCACACTTGCTAGGACAGTACTGCAACATTTTGAAAGTTTTTAAGGTTTGTCCAAAACGTCGCTAAATTTATATTAAGGTGCTTTTTTTTTTGCAAAAAAGTCGCTAAAGGGGTCTGAAAAGTTTATAAGTTGGCAACACTGGTCTGCACTGACAGCTAGATAAAAGGCAGGCTAAGCTCTGCCTCTCCCCAGCAAAAAGAAAATAGAGAGGGAACACAGAGTTATTCATTTATGCAAATTCTATTTGAAAAGCAATAAAATACACCAAGTACCCAAATGATGCCCTGTCTGTTTTTTTCTTGAAAACAATTTATGCCCCCTTCCGATCTCTCTGCGTGCCCCCTGTGATGAGAACCATTCCCTTATATGGTCATACTCAATGACCCCATTTATTATTACTTTCCCCAAACACTAAATGATAGAACGCTGGCAGTGAAAAATATTCTAGTTCTCCTGCATAGACAGAGAACTTGCTGCATCTCATTACAATAAATAGGAATAATATGGGTAGTTGAGCAAGACAGCAATGCGACCACTAAGAAAACAAAATCTTTTTAAATACACACAGTGACCTGCTAGATGTTCTAATAACACTCTCCTTTACCAACAACTACTTTATTAACTCTAGATAAGAATAGCAAATGATGTCACGTCTCCAAATTCCCAATGAACCTACATTTCTAATTGCTTCCTAATTAGGTTAATGTTCATCTTGTGGGTCCACTATATGCAGTACAAATTGATGACTTTTTGATGACTTCCTGTACTTGTTCCCGAATTCTCTTCCATATTGGTGTAAATAATGGGTAAAGCTTGCCCTCACCAATCACAAGTCTGAACTGCCCCACATTTCTTATGCATGACTATGCGTTACAGCTTGAACAGACACTTTACCGCTGAGCAACCAAACAAGAGAATGCAAACTTCTATCTTAATATAGCATTCAGATCTGGTATACAAACATTTTAAATATTTTACTCTATTTTCCCTGGGGCGTTAATATACCATAGCATCACATTTCTCAAGCCAATGTTCTAATAAAAGGTGAGGTTTGAAGCATCATTTATCAAATATCTGCCTCTTGACTACACTCTCTTAGTAAAAAGGGTTCCTCAAGGGTTTTTCAGGGATCAATAAGAGTTCTAGGTAGAACCATATGAAATATAGAAAGGCTGTTTAAAAGGGTACGTTTGAGCAAAACATTCTTCCAAAATCATACAAAGTTCTTCCTGACTTCTTCATTTCTGTCCACAATTTATAGACCAAAAGGCAATTAACGTGAAATGTTCTTCAAACAGTTTGTGAGATATTTATGAAAAGCAAAACACTGTGTTCTACATATACATTATCATAGACATTATAAAGGGATAATATATGTGCAGTATACCTGTATGATAATTTATCGTGTACGTTATCAAACGCAAAAACACTATACTCTCAGTTGGCTTCTTTAAGCTTTCCTTCAGAGCTAATGAGTACCTTGTATGATGCTACAAAGAGCCCCCCCAGAGTATACTGCAAGCTAGAGGTCTTCTCTAAAAACGTTTAGCTTTTTATTGTTTTCTGCTTTCGTTTAATGAGAAAGCAAATATAGACTTATTGTACATGTATGCCCTATGTGGTAATACTCAATGCCCCCCCACTCCCCCATTTACTGATATTATTTCTTTCCTCGTGTATTCAGTATATGTGCTGTTTGTTAGTAATATGACTGCATAGCGAGCTCGTTCCTTCTGACATATGCTCCAAATATTTCACAAGCGTCTAATTGAAAGAAAATAAGTCTGCAATTCCTCCACCGTGTGCACAGTGACATCGTCTTTCCTTCGGATGAAAGGATATAACTTGGCACAGAGTGTGTAATGGAGTAAAACATGATTTCCTACTGGAGCATTAGAAGGAAGTGTGAGAAACCTATATCATAATGCTTTCAAACACTTCAGCTCAGCTCGATGTTCTTCTTAGAACACTGTTCACGTGATTGAGAAAATATTAACCGAGCCATCTATCTTGACCGTGTACTCATTTAACCAGGTGTCCACTGCACAACAAGCAATTGGACGAAGGGTACAGTGTTATCGAAGCAAAAGTCTATGTACTGCTGGTAAATGACTAAGTGCAAACAGTCCGGCTGATTGCAATATTGAGCAGCATTCAATTTGTCACGTTTTGGCAATGCCCGTGTTTGTATATTCTTTAAACAAATCAGCCATTCAACCTTATGATTGGGACTTCCCAAAAACACTTTATGCCCAAGTATAACACATGCTTCAATGGATTATCTCACCGGCATACAGTAGATTTGCACCTAAGAACTGCTGATGTAATCATAAAGATTTACAATATGCGCATACTAAACCTTAATAATAGCACATTGTTCGGCTACATGGGCTTTTGTTCAACATGTCATGTTTAACTGACTTTACTGAAAAACTGGCTGAGGTTTAAGTTTTGTTAGGATGGTTGGTAGATTCGGTTCAAAACTACAAAGTCAAACATAAAACACCAACCGTGCCTTGGTAGATCATCCCCCTCTCACTGCAAACATGGAATTTCAAGAAAGGAAATTTTTTGTGTAAAAAAGAAAAATTATCTTTGCAAGCATTGGCATTACATGTTTTGCATTAGAAATGTAACCTCATTTTCAGAAAATATATCTAACTTTGTCTTTGAGCAAGATTTAACCAGTAACAAGCTACAATAATGGTTTGCATAAGATTCCAGCAGAGGAAAAAGATGCTTTTCCTTATTTTAAGACTATTCAGTGAAGCAGCTGCGTGAAATGTGTGAAATCCACACTGAAATACATTACCCATCAACCCCTGCATGTCACATGACCATGCCACATGTCCTACTGATCACTCATACCTGTTATGTTACTCTTAATAAGCACTCGTATAGAAGTTCTTGTTTTTCAGCATCTAACTGTCAAGCTTTTGTTACTACAGTACGTGTTCTACAGCTGCTCCCATAGACTGCATGTTTTTTGTCTTGTGTCCATTGTTACATTTATGGTTCTTTTCCGTTTTGGTTGTTTGTTTTGCACTTTATTCAATACAAATCTGCACTTGCATACGCCACCTTCTACAAGTTTCAATAAGTTTCCCTGTTTCAATAAAAATGCTAAGAATAACAATGCTGCTGGTGCCTTAATTTAAGATAAAAAAAGTCACTTATATTTATTATGCTGTTTGAAGAAATTGTCTTATTGTAAGCTTTTTTCCTCCTAACTATTAATCTTAGATTAAGAGATAAATTCTTAAAGTCAGCTCAATCAAGAGACCAAAATGCTAATTTTAAGTAAGTCTAACTTGAATAACTGAGTTTTTACTGCTTGCAATAAGCACAACTTGCTTAAATTTTGCATTTGTGTTTAGTTTAAAGACCCAATACCTTTTTTTGTGTGTGTGACTAGATATTTATGCTATTTTCAAGAATTTTCATCAAGTCGGTTTTGCTTATCCCATTGGCAGATTGTTTTGCAATGATAATGTTTAAAATAAATGTTATTTAAAAACAGGTTAATCAGACTTAAGTTTATTATTTTTATATCTTAGCCTTGTCGTATGCTAAACCAACTAACCATGCTAAACATAAAAATCATGGTTAGTTGGTTTAGCATATGACAAGGCTAAGATATAAACATAATAAACTTAAGTCTGATTGTAGAATGAAAAAATAGCAATAGTAAAAATGAACGACTGAGGGGAAACAATAGCAAATATCAAGTTACACCAAATAGCGTTTTTTCCCCCTCTAGAATCACATAAGATCAGGTATTGAGTATTTCCGATGTATTTTTTCTCTGATCTGATGGTACAGCCTATTTATGTTTAATTCTACTTCATCAGTCTTGCCAACAAACCTATTTTTAAGAGATCTGAACAAATGAATTGGTATTAATTCAAACAAAATGAAACTGGTATCCTCATTCAGGCCAGTGAAAAATAGATTGAAAAATGAAAAGCAGAAAAAGAAAAAAAGACCGGAGGTACAGCATTAGATACGGAAGGTGCCATGTTGATAGCACTTTACCTGAGGTCATTGTTTGAGAACCTCCTCTCGGCCGCTTCCTCAAAAGACTCCGCCTCTCTATCTACTCTATGGGTCTTTGACTTTCGATCGCTCTCACAATCATTTCCCATCCCTCCCTCCTCCTCCTCATGTAACACTTCCCCAGAGAGTTCCTCCCCTTCCCGGGAGAGGCTCCGCCCCTGCATCGTTTTGCTAGGACAGGGAAAAGCGAATGTAATGCAAAACAAAAAAGAAGAAGCAGACAAAAAAAATTAACAAATGACTAAATAAATAAACAAACATTATATACAATGGCAGCAGGATAAATCTGGACATTCAAGAATGCAGTAACACAAAGACACAAAATATGCAAAATGTGATGGCACGATATACCATATATGAGTGATCTACATTATTTTACCCACATGTTCTGTTTATTAAATAACAATAGATGCCCCATTGACTCATCGATTTAGCTTGTATAATAATTATAAGCAAACTAGAACATCTGCAATAGAGATGGAGGAAACGTGAGAAGATGCTCTGCGTGTTAAAAATCTAGAAGAACATACGGGTTAAAATACCATAAACATTTCATAGTCATAGTTTGCCAGTGACTGGTGTCTATTATAATAAAGTTCAGATGTTTGGCTC
Source organism: Ameiurus melas (assembly GCA_012411365.1). Classification (NCBI taxonomy): domain Eukaryota; kingdom Metazoa; phylum Chordata; class Actinopteri; order Siluriformes; family Ictaluridae; genus Ameiurus; species Ameiurus melas. Next base: position 17,141,116 of record CM022771.1, on the reverse strand, counting down.
CAGTGATGCCTATACGGAACCAAACCTGAACTCATCAACTCTCATCCAGGAAATGAATTATTCTTAGAGCATTTCCCGATTTAATAAAGGAAACAAGAACAGGGGTTTTCATCATAGACAACCCCGGAACTGCTCCTTATCCACAGATAAAAGTAAATATTGACCAATTCACCCATCTCTGGCAAACATCCCCATGACCTTTGGGCATGTCTCACCTGATCTTGCGGTTGCCTCGCGGCCGCTCCGACTGTACAGACATGTAGCTCGCGCTGCTGAAGCGAGAGGCACTGCTGCTTCTCGACACAGCGGACACGTCACTCACGTCGCTGTCGGAAGATTTGGCCGAGAGGTTGTCCATCCCGTGTTTCCCGTCCCTGCCAGAATGCTATGGAGAGAACAAAGGATACACTCAGACCAGAATTTCTACTTAGCTACGTATACAGTACAGTATTTAGTGTGATCTATCCATCCATCCATCTATCCACCCATTCTACATTTCAACATACAATGTCATTCTGTGATCTATGCATCCATCAGTTGATCCATCCATGTACCACATGATTCATCCATCCATCCATCCATCATCATATGATGTATTTATTCATCAGTTGATCTACCCATCCACCACCTTCCAACCATATACTCAATGATCCATCCATCTATCCTACCCATATATCCATCATATAAGGTTTATTATTTTTAGAAAGATGCTATGCTCTATGAGAAGTGTAACTAACGTGCATTTATCTTAATCCAACCATCTATGCATTCTTTCTTCCAACCTACCTATACATCCATCATGTTGCTCCCGATGGCAAGTTAGCGCCTTGCATGGCAGCTCTGCTACCATTGGTGTGTGAGTGTGTGTGTGAATGGGTGAATGAGACACAGTGTAAAGCGCTTTGGATAAAAGTGCTATATAAGTGCACATTTACCATTTACCATGTTGTGATCTATCCATCCATCCATTGATCCATCCATCCACCATCTTCCAACCATGCAACCACTGATCCATCCATTCTTCCATTCATCTATCTATCTATCCATCCACAACAGAGTATTTCCCAAGAGGTTCAAAGTAAAACCCCTTTAGAAAGCTAGAACTTATCATTCAACAAATAATCATTCAAAGAACCTTTGAAGAACCTTTTTTTTTCTATGAGTGCAGGTGTGAATGTAAATTATACCTAGAGGAAACATGAAGATGAAAAATCACCTTTTTGTATCAGCCTTTTTAAACAATAATTTCACTTGCTGCCTCTGTCGTCTCTCTCTCTCTGTCTCACTTGCCATCTGTGCACATTTCCACCAAAGCTATTGAGGAAGTCAGTTTCACTGTACGTGCGTTTCACACTTCCCTTTTCACATCTTTTCATGTCAGACAACGAAGAGTCATTTTGTTTGGGCATTTAAACACACTCTTCTGCCTGTTAAAATAACATTGTCCAAGTGCAGCTCTTGATATAGTGAAGTTTTCTGTGAGGAGACATTTATTTTCAGAGGTGAAGCTGTGACTAAGTTTCCTGACATTGGAAAAATCTTAAGTGTAATTATAAACAGATAAAAAAAAAGTATGACATCGAGTTCCTTAATTGATAAAAAGAATGTAACTGCTGTGAAATTGCTGTGGTACGAGAGTACCACACTCTCCTTTTGTGATAATGTGATGCCAAAAAAAAAAAAAAAAAAAAATCAACCACAAAAATAATTGTATTACCTAATCAGAATATAACTTGTGTTCATCGTTTATCGCTTTAAAATTTTTACTTTATTAATTCTATGGACAAAAGTTTCGACTTCAATTAACAACCCAGGGATACCTCACAAAACAAACTCACTCCAACAGTTTGCTTTTATAAAAATATTGACACCCTGTTTTGGATTACTCATTTAATTAGGCTAAATAGTTTCATTTCCCGTGTCAGTTATTTTTTCCCTACATGAATTGCTATGGGGCTTTTAGTTAAACAATAAATACATAAGAGCATTATACAATAAAATATATCTTTTTGACCACCTGACCATATTTTTGAACAGTTATTTATTGTAAACTGCCAAGGTTAAGCACATTATGACTATAACTATTTGAATCCTTATTCCAGTTCCTGAATTCAAGTACACAGCATAAGAGTTCAAACTAATTCAAACTAAGGGTCCTGCAGGTTTTGTAACAGAGGTCTTTCTTTACACAATCTGTCTCCACCACAATGATTATTAAACTTAAAGGTTTGTCCATGACGCTATTTTTAAAAGGAATCTCAAACAAATCATACGTCTCATTTTTGGACAATGCAAGACCACACAAAAATGATTCATTTGGCAGGAAGAGAACAGACTGTGCGTCCCCAAGCATCTTTTAACATGTAAGAGTCCATTCTTTGAGTTCCTAGGAAGACCACTGGACAATCTGTCCTAGCGGCGCTGTACAAAAGTGTGTTTTAAATCATCCTGAGCTGTCCAATTTGCAAAAGCACGACAACAAGCTGTTAATTAACTAGACTGTGTGTGGTGCTTTTGATGGTGAGTTTAAACAAAGCTGTCAGGATGCTTGGGAAGTGGGAATCTATTTTTACAAAATTAGGTTGAGATGTTCTTTTGCTCGACCTGGACAGTGAAGCAGAAAGCTGGCCGAGACACGGACCTCTATTTAATGAATCTTTGGAGACCATCATGTGTGCACGAAACGGTTTGAGTCTATAAGTAGAGCTGTTTTTACTGAACCAGTTATTTGAAATATCATTTTTTGCTAATATATTAAATTATATAAGCTGTGTTCCATTCTGAAATGAAGTCTAGGCAACCATATGTAGTGTTGTTCCAAACAGAAGTGAAAAACATATTCTTCAAATGAATAATTAGTGCCTACTCCACTTTTTTAACGGACCAATGAGACCATAGTCCTGTCCACATGGGTTCTATTGTCTCAAAATACTGTGGCTTGTGGTTTCACAGGTCAGAGTTTACCTAGACAAATTTATTATATTAACCTACTTCATATGACTGTATATTGGCCTACTTTACAAAATCAGGCTAAGAGAACTGTAAAGGGTTATAAAGTGAACGAAAAACGGGCGGCGGGGGGATTGGGGGGTTGCACAGCCTGTAAAATATAGAAGTGAGACAAGTGGATGCAATTCTACGGCGCTTATGCTTCACTTATATGCACAAGTGGGAAAAACTGAGACATGCAGGACACTTGGGCCTGGGTCAGCCATGTAGGCATGAGAGTTAATGAGTGTTGAAACACATATCCTGTATCAGCGAATCTTGCTCAATCACGATTTGTGGTATTTCATCTCGAAATAATGTGTGTTGGTTGTACACTAAGGATATATAGTGCATTATCCAAAGAATATACACTTATGGGCCTCTTTATTGGAGCACTTTTAACCTTGCCATCATAGCAGTGTTGAGCATTCTGAGACGCTTTTCTGCTCACCATGATTGTAAACCAACAACCATGCACAACACTGCACCAACAACCATTCCACAGTCAAAGTCACCGGGATCACATTTCGTCCTCAGTCTGTTGTTTGATGTGAACATTAACTGAAGATCTTGACCTGTATCTGCATGATTTCATGCATTGTCCTCTTGCCAAATGATTGGCTGATTGAATATCTGCATGAACGAGCAGCTGTACAGGTGGTTGAGCCATGTGTATGAACATACAAATGAGAAATCCAGTGACTTGCCTTTGAGCGGTGGTCTTGCTCCAGGCGGGAGTCAGAGCCAGCTCCCTGCTTATACTTTTCCACCTTCAGCTTCATCTGCCGTGTCCTCTCCTCCACATCCAAAGCACCTGCCGGACATGAAACAGTGATAAGTACGTGTGAAAAAGTGTGTGTATAAGTTTGTGTGCTTGTGTGGTTATAAAGCCTGATGATGCTTGGTGTGGGGGATGCTTTGATGGTAAAAGCAAGGCAAACTAAAACAGGCTTTATTATTGGCTCAGCTGGGAATGTGATGGTGCGTGATCAGCATGTGGCAGTGTTTGTGCCGCATTATCCCGCAGATAAAGACTGATAAAGACTCAATATAAAAACCAGCATGTCTTCCTTATTTGGACAGATCTGAAGGTAATGCAATAATTCGATTAAAGTATTTGATGAAAATGCTACATGAGAACAAACACAGGTAAATGTAGCATTTTTGAAGTCAAATATTTAATAAGATTCCTTAATACAATAGCAGAAAGCATATGTTTGGCAAAATATTGGTACCCTATCTAGACCCATTCTTGACTCCAGATAAATCTCCACTGTTAAGTCAATTTAAAAAATTTGTATGGCGAAAAAAATATATATATATGACGCATACCTATTCACCAATTAACATACTTAGCTTTAATAAGCTTAATAAGAATTTTCCATCGGCCAGCGTTATTTTTGAAAACTCAGAAAAGCCCCAAAATGCCCTTTCATCACTTTTTTGTGAGCTTTTGCTATAAACTCAGCTCCAACAAGAAAGAAAGAAAAAAAAAAACACAATATGTTCTACTGGAGCACTCATTCTGCTTTCTGCCGAGTCTTGAATTTCAGCAGGTTAATTTCAAAAAGAAATAATAATAATAATAAAAAATATTCGGAGCATTGTGCGAGCGGCTAAGCTGTGAGAAGCTGTGTATTCTCACTTTCGTCTCGGCATGAAATCAATCTACAAAACCATCTTTAATGTCCCAGAAAATGCTGAATCAGTGAATCTGCTGGGAAAAATATCAATGCTGTTGATATCAAGGCTGTAGTGCTTTTAACAAATTAGTATATTATTAGTAATATGATTTGTCTAATAATTCTGTAGTCATTTAGCATAGAAGTCAAAATCATACCAGTTTTTCAATTATATGCACTAGTACTGCATCAGATCAAATAGCCCCAATTCAGTATCATAGAAAGGACAGTAATTAGCTTTCCTTAATATCTTCATATACATTATATGATGATATTTTTACTGTAGGTACTTTAGTCATAGAAAGAAAAATATCTTTTTTAAATTGTAGCATCTCTTTCATTGTAATTTCCATTAAAACAACATTCTGGCTTGATTTCCTTACTGGAAATCTTTTTTTTGGCATCAGTGACACCAAAAAACCATCTGGCCTACCTTCATTTCTGTTCTCTGGGCTTGTTTTCTCTCTCTCTACTTTTCGTATTTAAAGATGGTGATGTGAAGTAAGATGGAGGGAGAAAAAAAGAGGGAAAACAAAGCAGTCAATGAGTGATTACAGCCTAAATTAGACAAGAAACAACGTCAAGAAATCTCACATGCCTCAGGATAATAAATATCAGCAGTTCACCGATATTGACTTATTGGCAATACTGATGTGAAGCCGGTTTCATTTGTGACCACTGACTGCATGACTGAAACCTGATTATATTAAGCCTGTTGAAGGTTAATATAATCTATCCATTGCCAATTTATATGGTCAATGCAAGTACACTGTGATAGGATAAAGCAGAACAAAGATTAGGTCAAGAACATGTACAGTGCCCTCCACTAATATTGACATCATCGGCAAATATAAGTAAAGAACGTTGTAAAAAAAACAACAGTTTTTATTGTTGAATTTTTTTTAACATTTATTAAAATTCTCAAAAATACTCTGATCTCATGGATATTCAATTACAAACACCACAGGTTTATATATATATATATATATATTTTTTTTTAATCTTTGTTAAATATAGGTGTGCAACAATTTACTGGCACCCCTATGAATTCATATGAGAAAAATATATTTGAAGTATATTCCCATTGATATTTAAATTTTTTTTAGTACACCTGGGTGACTAAGAACAGGAAATTGTTCAACCATGACTTCCTGTTTCACAGTGTTATAAATATGAGGTAACACGTAGGGCAAATTTCCCGTAGTCATTTATAACAATGGGTAAGGCCAAGGAATATAGCTGTGATGTGCGGCAAAAAATCTCCAAGGATCACAGCTGGAGAATTGCAGAAGTTAGTTGTGTCTTGAGGTCAGAAAGTCTCCAAAACTACAATCTGAAGTAACCTACATCACCACAAGTTGTTTGGAATGGTTTCAAGAAAAAAGCCTCTACTCTCATCCAAAAACAATCTCAAGTGTCTTCACTTTGCCCGACACTAATGGAACTTCAAATTGGATCGGGTTCTATGGTCAGATTAAACCAAAATAGAGCTTTTTGGCAATAAACACCAGATGTGGTTTTGGCGCACACAGAGAGGTAGCCATATGGAAAATGGCCACAGTTAAATATGTTAGTGGCTCTTTAATGTTTTGGGGCTGTTTTTCTAACTGATTCTGTATGGGGGAACGGTCTCAGATCCCTTCTCATGTATTCTCCAACCTCATCAGGCATTATAGGAGAAGACTCAGAGCTGATATCTTGGCAAAGGGAGATAGCACAAAGTATTGACTAATAGGATGCCAATAATTGTGGCACACATATATTTAACAAAGATGTTTTTTATTTTTTATAAACCTGTGTTGTGTTCGCAATTGTTTGATATCCATGCGAGCAGAGTATTGTTGTGAATTTTTTTATTGTTGTGAATAAGGACAATTTTTCACAGCCTTCTTTGCTCATATTTATCAAGGGTGACAATATTAGTGGAGGGCACTGAAACTGAGAGGGTGAAATGTATAGTTCTGAGAAGGGCTGTAAAGTGTTTTGTTAGTGTAGGCTTCATCACAGTGGTCAAAAGTAACTCGCATTGCATTTATAAAAGGTGTCTGAAAGCAAAGTGGAGAATATCCAGTGTATGTTTTCCAATGTTTTCCACTGGTAGCCACAAAATACCCATGAGAAAATACCCATACCACACAAAAAGGCTACATCCCTAAGACGTGGAAGAATTGTTTATCGTCTTAGCTTGCAGGTCAAATAATTGTGTGGATAGTGAGTTAGCTCACTTTGTACGTGTTTAAGCGAAGGAACATCACTACTGTCACAGAATGATAAGCAAACCCGTATAATGCAATAAACAAAATTGTCCACATGATGTAAAAGAAAACGTGATTCATCAGACTAGGCCTCCTTCATATATTGCTCCATTGTCCAGTTCTGATGCTCACGTGCCCATTGTAGGTGCTTTCGGCAGTGGACAGGCGTCATCATGGGCACTCTGACCGGTCTGCGGCCACGCTACAGCAAGCTGCAAAGCACTTTGTGTTCTGATACCTTTCGATCATAGCCAGCATTAACTTTTTCAGCAATTTGTGCTACAGTAGGTCTGTGGGATCGGACCAGACAGACTAGCCTTCGCTCCTCACACGCATCAGTGAGCCTTCGGTACCCATGACCCTCTCGCTGATTCACTGTTGTCCTTCTTGGACCACTTTTGGTGGGTACTAACCACTGCATACCGGGAACACACCACAAGACCTGTCGTTTTGGAGACGCTCTGACCCAGTCGTCTAGTCATCACAATCTGGCCCTTATCAAAGTCGCTCAGATCCTTACCCATTTCTCCTGCTTCCAACACATCAACTTTGAGAACAGCTCACTTGCTGGCTAATATATCCCACCCCTCGACAGGTGCCATTGTTACAAACTAATCAATGTTATTCACGTCACCTGTCAGTGGTTTTAATGTTATGGCTGATTGGTGTATGGTGTATAGTTATTTAAATAGTAGTGTTACTTAGCAATGTATAATCATTACTGTGGTGAGGTGTTCTATGAGGATACATTTATTAACATGACATTAACATGACCGGCTGCATTTTTAAAAAATTTTTGTCGTATTCATTTTGAGAGAAACAAAATAAAGAGAAGCTAGTAAGGGGAACAACGGCTTATAGTTTTTATAGCACAAGTGATAACAGGAAGTAACTTCCACAACATTAAATGTAACTAGAAACAGATTTTTATTTATTTTATATATATTTTTAAAAATATGGTGTAATTAGGAAAAACTGTGATCATTGGCAAATCAGAGTGAAATGTGCTTCTATTGGAATCTTTGTGGTGGTATTACGTTTCATGTCGGGCCACACCACACCACCACATTATTGATGATTTTCCTATAACAGCATGCCCTTAAATTTTTAAACATACTGTACATAACTGGCACTGTATTAGTGGCTAATGGAAAAAGTGCTGTTCTGTGTAAAAGTTGTTTCTGTGTAGAGGAAAAAGGCAGAATGTTAACCTATAACAATACACAGTATGTATTCGATTGGGAAAGGGGGGGGTGTTATTTACAAAACACATACATGGAACGTATAATAATACTGTACAACAAAATGAGGCAGACATAATTTCTGACTTGTTAAAGCTATACCATTTTCCCAATTTCCCCTGACATAAAAAAATAAATAAATCAGAAGGTCAAAGCATGTGGCATTCTGGAATATGTAGGGTTTTTTTTCCCACTGTGTCAAGCTCAACTGAGGGTCTCGGAGTTGTTTTAAAGAAGGGGAATGAGTGATTGCAATCGCAAATTTCCAGCTCTCAGTTACATCTCATCTGCCTACTTACCCATGAAAGTTGGATATTACATCAAATCAGACTTTAAATCAAAAACTTCCAGATGTTTGGCCAGATGAGCAAGATTGTGTGTGAGACAATATAGCTGAAATTGTGGCCACATACACACACACACACACACGCACACACACACACACACAGTCATTTCAGATCCTCTTTGAGCTGAAGCAGTAATGGGCATGAGTGAGGAAGAAGTAAAGGGCATAAAGAAGGATCAGAGAAGAAAGGAAGACAGACCTGAGTTTGTCCAAGTCGTCGACTCCATGTCTTCTGAAGGGGGTTATTGTGGTAAGTGTGGGAGGGTGGGTGACATCACACACAATACAAAGACAAACACAAACACAAACACAGAGGACATGGGTGTAAGAGGGTGTGTGTGTGTCTGTGTGTGTTGAGAAGGAGTGTTAAAAAGTATGGAAGGTGTCAGGGGTTAGGATACGGGAAAGGGGGTAACATTAAGACAACAAAACAACAACCACAGCTGCAACAATAATAGTAACACAAAAATGAATGAGAAAAAGTTACAAAATGAGGCAGAGTTTACAGGTGACATCAGTGACTTTCTGAGGAAGACATTTCTGGAAATGATAAAGTGATGTTAATAGAGGGAGCACAGATGGAGCCACAGAGCCCAAGAGACCTGAAGAGAGAAGGAAAGAATACAAAAAAAAAGTAGAAGAGAGGAGAGAAAGATGCTCCACCCGAGAAAGGTTGCGTAACTCTGTGGAAGCAAAACCTACTACAAAAAGACCTAAACAAAGAGAAAACTGGAGAACAATAGCTCCCTAAACACACACACACACACACACACACACACACACACACACACACATACACTTTCGAGTGATCCTTTAAGCGATGCATTACACTAATTGGACAGCACTCTCACCGATGCATATTTGTGCTCATTTTTTCTGGATGTAGTGAGGAGCTCTGCTTTTATCTATAGCTATCATAAATCATAAGTCGAGCATAGTGCGCTTGAAATCATGTGAGACGACATCTTTCATGCATGTTAGCATTTAGCTTCCATCATTCCAGTCTAGACCTCATACTGCATACTGAAGGGGCTTTAATTTATCATTAAATAACTCATATGCAACATGTTTATCAATATCGGGAAAATATCAAGGTCAGCTGAACTTGTTCAAAAACAGAACACTATTTGTAAAAATTATTTTTAGAGATGTAACTTAAGATTTCACATTTTCGCTGGTTAACTATTCACTTACATGGGAATGGGCGGGGCTAAAAATGATACTACAGGCACCCACTACAGGGCCTCAGAGGCATTTTGGCTTCACTTTTCCACCGGGTTATGGGACATTCACACGTACAAGCCGCCAGTCGCTGTACTATGAAGTCACCAGTAGGTGTTCCTACTACTGGTTGCCATAGTAACAATTATCAGTGGGTAGCATTTTACTTTTGACAATAAAACCCGTTCTCTTGGCGATAAAATGAAACATTCTGGAGGGAGAATGTTTGTATATAAAATTCACCAGTGTGTGTGTGTGTGTGTGTGTGTGTATATATATATATATATATATATATATATATATATATATATATATATATATATAAATATGTATGAAGGAGTGTGCTCTTTGCAGCCATCTAAATGTGGCAAGCACCGAACTGTCTGAGTCCACGAAACATTTCGTAAACAATTCGCAGGCAGCAAGGCGGATCATGTCTACTACTTTCACTCCCACTGATCGTCTCTACTCCAAGTCACTCCAAATTTGCAGAGAGTTAAACTGTTCTCAACTTTGTCGCGTCACTGGACACGCCCACATCCAGTCACCAAAGGTCTCCATCTCCATTGGCTCACAAGACAGAGACTCATAAATTCGCTATCAGAAGCAAATGTGTTTTTTGCACCCGTTATTGAAGTTTCCACTTCAGCGCATTGGCCTTTGAGTGAATTTGGTCTGAAAAGCGTTGCCATAGTGACACGTCAAAAAAGCGGAAATGCTACGACTAAACCATTACGTTTCATATTCTGAATCTATGTCCATTTTTCTATGGCACATATCCAAAGCCTTGATCAAAGCATGACATTCACTGAGCCAGAAACGCAGACTTGGCAGGCAAACCAGCGATTAAAACATCTCCGTTAGGCAGCCGGACCATTTTTTACAACCAGGTTTATTGAACTGGTTCCTTATTTACCTAATGTCACCTTTAGCAGTCCCTCCAGGATTTCGTGATTAGAGAAATGAATGCAATATCAAGGAAACTCCGCAGTTATTAAGAATATTTCCGCAGATTTGGGCCATTTGAGCCAAGACACGTCATGTGACATCATTACAACACGCATTCAGCCAAAGCCATCTTTGATTCACGTGTGTCGCACATGAGTACAGTTAAAGGTTTTCATTTACCAATAAACACCACTGCGATAGACCGTACAAAACTATTTCCTGCAATTGTGATTTCGCCAATACAAGCCAATACAAAATTTGCAAAAAGCTACAGCAAAATCAAGCTTTTCTGGCCACAACAATCACAAAAAAACCTTGAAATAACAGTGAGACAACAGCAATCCGCACGGACGCGGCTGAGCACCGCCATTTTACTATGGCGAAGCGAGCGAAAGCATGTAGCCCCGAGGAACACTTTCATTTGCAAATCAATTTGTTTTCTCTGTCAAACCTCAAGCAAGGGAACACGGTTCAATTAAGCACAACAGCACGTCAGATACCCACTGAAGATGATGGATGTTTACGTGATCAACGCAAACACAAACTGCACACTTTAGACTACCTCACTCAAGTCCCTTGATCAGCTGCACGCTTACTGAAGACAAGAGCGTCTTGCACTAGAGATTCAGGTGACACATCAGGACAATCTTGTACTCTTCTGCAGCATCTGTTCACAAACTTCCAATTTGGTTCACTAGCTTTAATGTAAACATAACACAACTAAACAGCAGCTAAGCTAAGCAGAGATTTAAACTGGTAGTGTTGGTACAAAGTCCTATATGATCGAACGCACAAAATTCTCCATCAAATTCACATTTTATTGGTCACACACGATCTTACACAGTACGACATGCAGTGAAAAGCTTTTTTTTTACGACTGTCCAGATACATAATAATAATTATGTATAAAAAATTATTTACTAGCATATATATATATATATATGTGTGTGTACTATATGTGAAATAATGTGCAGATGAGTGGTGCAGCTGTTTGTGCAAGATATATATATATATATATATATATATATATATATATATATATATATATATATATATATATATATATAATACATATTTATAAATAAGGGATAATATAAACGGTAAATGTGCACTTATATAGCACTTTTATCCAAAGCGCTTTACACTGTGTCTCATTCACCCATTCACGTAGCACAGCTGCCATGCAAGGCTCTAGCTTGCCATCGGGAGCAACTTGGGGTTCAGTGTATTGCCCAGGACACTTCGGCATGTGGAGTCACCCGGGCCGGGAATCGAACCGCCAACCCTACGATTAGTGGACAACCCACCCAACCAACTGTGCCACAAAAGTTAGCACACCCTTTTCCAGAATTTCCTAATTCTAAAGGGTAAACCATTTAAAACGGGTACCCCAGGGAAATACACACAATGCGCACACATACACACACACACACACACGCTAACTTTTGTACTCAATTCTAGACTTAATGGGGAGCGTGTGATTAGTCCACCAGACTCAAGGAACTGAAAAGTTTGTACTCAAGTAAACTGTGCTTAATTCATTAAGAAATCCAGTCATAATTTGTTCACCGTGCCATTTTCAGAATAGTGTCTCGTCTGTAATCTTTAACACACACACACACACACACAGTTCTTAAAAATCGACTTGAAATCAAGCTTTTCTCAAGCATGCATTTCCTTCTCCATACATTTTTCCTTTTCTATACGTTTCTTACAACTATACGACTCTTTATTTAGAGTAAATGTGCAATCACCGTGATAACTGATTGTTACCCATTGATGTGAGGTTGTCGGTGTTGATTAGTCATGCGTTTTAACTGAACTACTTTCACATTCTACTGTATCAGGTCTTCTTCGTCTGCTTCGTGACTTTTCCTCGCAGCGCGTCTGTGTTCCAGCACTGTCTTCCAGCACGTCTGTGTTCCAGTAATTTCGCCAAATTAAGCCTCACTTCTAAATCGCTCTGCTTCGCCAAATAAATGTGACTGTTAAATGTTCTTATAACTGTGACCAGTCAAAGTCACTATACTATACAAGCCTTCATTTCTGATTCCGTTCATTCCACACGCAGGCTGTAGGGGTGAAGTGGTGGATTTGGCAACTTTGCCATTTTCAGAACAGAACTTCATCTGATACTATGATTTTTAATCCTTTAAAACAGCACAGCCGTGGGTTAAGGGAGGATTTTTTTTTAAATAATAATTTATAGGTTGAAAATCAATTGAGATTGAATTAACTAAACAAAATTTTAATTAGTACATTTCTAATAGGTCTGTTTTCCTATTAGCTCAAGGATCTGTGCAATTTTATTAATATCGCGAGTAAAATGAAGTTGTTTCTCATATGATCAATCTTCTCTCAGACATGAATGAGCTAGTGTTTACTGTTTTTAGGTTATTTTCCCCCCTAAACTCTAAAGGCACAGTCTGAAATGTCTGTAAGTAATTCTACCCCTGCAATAAAGATCTTAAATAAGTTAAAAAAAAAAAAAAAGTGCTTTGCAATGTTTATGTCAACAACGTAGCTAGTTTCTTCGTTTTAGCTTTCTGTTGACATGGAAATTCTCTTTAACATACAGTAAGTTGTAAAAGCGTCATTCATCTCGTTCATTTCCATCTTCATCTTCCATCTTAAGGTTTACGATATTTTAACAGAAGAGAAAAGAATTTTAATTCCAGTTCCCCTTGTAGAGCTATATAAAATTTAATTACACAATTTTTAAAAATGGGTTTAGAAGGTGTTAGTCTAAGTAAAACAAATCTAGGCTTGATGGCATTCATAGAAAGTTATTTCGAGTTCTTTTGATAAATGAATGCTTATACAGCATATCTTTATTTAGAGTGTATGAGTAAATGAGTCTCTGGATGCTGGTTGTGAAGTGTTTTAGAGGAGAAAAGATGAAAAAAGTACACACAGGAATCAGAGGTCCAATCAGGGCAGGACCAACCTGACGACGGCGGGCGGCCGTTGTGGTGGACCAAGCCGTTGTGCATGTTCTGCTGGTCCTCCCATGTCACCTCTGTATGATGTATGATCAGTATAGACAACATGGGCAGGTAAAAAAAAACAGAAAAAAAACACAGTGTGTATGTAGTGTACAGCAGTGTGCATGCTTTTTCTCTCCGTCTGCAGGTTTACATAATAAACTCCCTGATTTAGCTTTGGCAACCTTTGTAAACTGAACCATCTACTTTTTCAACCATGACACACTAACAGTCGTTCAATCTGATGACTTAAAAAAAGAATACGGTTCTTAGTTAATTATGCGAGTGAGTCAGAATGGCCACGGAGTTATACTTAATCAATTCCTTACAAATTAATTCTAACAGATGTCATGCTGTGACACTGCAATTAAAGTTTGGGCTGAATATCATTAATACTACTAGCACATTAGACGGAACATTAGAAGTTCAGCACTGCTGAACAATGAACAGCTCCTGTCATGGCAGCATTTTGCTCCATCTACTGGTCAAATGTCGTAACTGCAACAGAAAAAAATGTGCAGTCTGGGAAACTTCGGAAAGAAACTTTTATTTTTTCTTTTCTGAGAGCATAATAAGCACTGGAGTAAAATAAATAAATAAATAAATAAATAAATAAATAAATAAATAGTAAATTAATTTCAAACGATCTATAAATATTCAATAGTGAGGAAGTCTGGACCAGCCAATGGTTTATATGTTTGTGAGAGAAATAAAAATAACAAAATTAATTGAGATTTAATGGCTTTAACCATATCTAAATAATAATAATAATAATAATAATAATAATAATAATAATAATAATAATAATAATAATATTTTGAATACTTCTGTTTTGCTATTCCCAATAAGCATCAGTTCGAAATGACAAACATTAACCTTTTACCAGGGCAATTTTCATTAAAATTGGATTAAATAATATAACTTGTATATTAAACTTATAACTTATATAAATTAAGTTATTTGTCATGCAAATAATAAATGCCATAATCTACAAAGCCATAATTTAAAAAGCATTTAGCTTAGAATGTATATATAAAAAAACAACAATTAGATAGAAGTAGTATTTTCTGAACTAGTATAAATTTAAAGGTGCAGGTCTGTAATATTTGAATGTGTTTCTAAACCTATAACAATAAGCTAAATTCACCGCACAAAAACTAAATTAAATAAATCTGGCAAGTGTGGGTTTTTTCCAGCTTTACGGCTACTGAGCCACACATCTCTACCATTTTTCTCTTTAAACACTCTGGAGGCATGCCTTATTTTAACAGAGAAGAAGGAACAATGCGATTGCAATAAAAAAAAAAAAAGGCTAAGCGCTCCTTTAATTCTAATCCACCGTGTCCACTGTTCATTTGTTAGTTATTTCAATATACAAAGCCTGATTTCATATGATTACATGACTGCTTATTAATGTTAGCTTATTAACTTGAGCTGTAATTCACCTTACAGAGGCTTTAAACATTACAAACTGCTCCTTTAAATGCAAACGGAACAATCTGTATAGAACTTGTCAGTTATTTCAATCAGTCTAAGAAAAGAGTCTCTTGGTGCCATTTATAGAATGCACGACTTCGTACATTTATAAATGCACACTTCACTGCACAGGCAGGAATTAAAGTGGTGATGTGTGAGATATATTCACTGCAATCATCATCTGCTTTTCAAACTGCATCAGAAACCAAGAGAGAGAGAGAGAGAGAGACAGAGAGACAGAGAGAGAGAGAGAGAGACAGAGAGAGAGAGAGAGAGAGAGAATGTAGTTAAAAAAAAAAAGAGCCAAAACAGTAAAAACCTGGGACTGAACTAGAGGCTAGAAAACGAGGCAGAGTGAACACACACACACACACTCACACACCCTAGTTAAAGACATTTTTCCAGCAATCTAAAAATGCGAAAGTAGTTGCACTGCAATCCGCACTTTACACGTCACTCAACACTTGCCTTTCCTCCCGTTGGTTGCTGGTCTCTCCTCATAGTCTTTCAGACATGTATGACAAGACAAGCACAGAACACACAACACGCTTTTTTTTTTTTTAACAAACCCTTAGCCTAGCTTAGACTTTTGTTTTACTAAATAGATTCAGGTAAAAATCCCTAACAGTTAACACGTTTTTCTACCATGTTTCCTGTTATACAGTACACCACTAGCTCACACTGCAATTTAGTCCACAATTACGCCTCGTAATGTTCTCTCACTCTCCCAGGTGTGCATCTATGTTCGATCTGTGTCCTGGAATAATTCATTTTGACAACTAAATGTCATGGTTTCTGCGTGTTTATTCAATAAATGGTAAAAAATCTGTAGAGCCTAGAACAGCCAACCTAAGCAGCAGGGAGTCAGTTGTGCATGTAGGAAGTGAAGTGAGAGACGCAGGCTCAGAAAAGCGCCATCATGTGACACGAAGGACAGGGAGCAATGCAAGCAGATGGAGAGATGAAAGAAGAGCAATCTGCTGGAAAAAAAACCTTAAGCCAACATGTTCGGGCATACGTATGTTTCTCCTACGCAGAAACCACTGAGCCAGTATAAATATAAAAAAAAAAAAAAAAAAAAAAAAAAAAAAAAAAAAAAATAAAAAATGAGAGGGGGGGGGTAGAGACAGAAAGCAATGGATGGTTATGATGAAGACACAAACGGACAGATGGATGATGAAGGTATGATGACATGTCGTGAGGAAAATGAAAGATGATACAATACGCATGAACAGTTGTCTGATTATTCACCTGGATATTCCAGATTTGCTTCTGTACTCACTGAATAACCATTGATCACAATAAGGACTGTTTGTCTTTACTCTCTTACACCTGTATACCTGTATACCTTACACTTATAATCTCACAATCCGGTGACACCCAGAACTGTATCGGTTCCCCTTTGAGTCCACTCAAGGTTTCTTTCTTATGTCATCTCAGGGAGTTTTTCCTCACCACTCTCACCACTGGCTTTTTCCAGTAGGGATCTAAACCTGAATCTGGATTTCTGTAGTGCTACTATGTAACAGTGTCTATTGTTAAACGTGCTATACAAAGTCTAAAACAGGAATTTGAAATTGAAACTGAATTGGCTCAATGGTTAAGGCTCTGGTTTACTGAACCAGAAGGTTGGTGGCTCAAGCACCAGAACTGCCAAACTGCCACTGCTGGGCCCTTGACCATATCTGCTCCAGGGGTGCCATATCATGGTGGACCCTGCGCTCTGAATTTCACTGTGCTGTTATGTATATGTGACAACTACTTCTTCATAAAGAAAAACTCTGCTTTCTTTTTGTGTCTATATATACCAAGACTACAAATATATACACATCTATACCAAGACAGTAGGTTTCGCAACTGACCGAGTTCTGTCTGTTCCTCAAGGTGTTTTTGTCTAATTTGGTGTTTTGCATTCTGCCTATTACTATTGGATTTCAAAAACAATGGTTTTCCCCCCTCTGACATGTGATTCAGAATGCCTTAATTTGAACTTTGTCTTTCCCTTTTGATAATAAAGCCTGAGCTTGTATCCTCCCTCCACCATGTCTCTGCCAGTACTGGATTTTGCTGCTCTACAAAATGTTCACTTGACATGGCTTTTTTAACATAATACACTCCTGATGTTTCATATATTTCTTAGTGCCACAACACACTTCAATGCTGTCACTGTAGCTCAATGAAGTAAGATGTCACTCTTTCTCTAAGGGCTCTCAAGGGCCTTAGAAACTGCCCTGTTTATGAGCAAGTGGTCATCGAATGACTGACAGGAATATTAACCCGCACAATGCCCTCTGACCCCATCTGCTTTCCTATGAGTTCAATGTCCACTCATTCACCACCAGCCAGTAATATTAAACTCTGGTCATTCATTCATTCATCTTCAGTAACCACTTCATCCTGGTCAGGATTGCGCAATATCCGGAACCTATCAAAGGAAACAGTTTGGTGCAAGGCAGAAATACACCTATAATAGGACACCAGCGTGCCATGCACATACTCATTCACACACTCATTTACACCTAGAAGCAATTTTGCATAGGCAGCCCATTTACTGGCATGCTTTTGGGAGAATTCTAGAGAACCCAGAAGGGAACACACAGAAACTGCACAAAGATAGTAACCCGAGATTAAGATGAAATCAGGGACCCTGGAGATTAAATGTGGCAATTTCACTGCAATCCCATCATGCCCCGATAATATTCAGCTCCAGCCATAGTATCTGAAGTCATATTTACAGCCTTCTCTGGCCATCTTTAAACAGTAGCATCAGTGCATGCGTTTTCATCCTATAGCCTTAGACCATAATTAGAGCAGGACATGCTGTCCACTGTATATTCTGTACAATAATGATGACCAAAGAACTACTGTACATCAGCGCACACACACACTGCTATACCAAACCCATGTTCTGAAGTTGATGAAAGGTTCTCTTCAGGCACTAAATCGTTCCCCTGCTCTCTCTTTCTCTATTTCCCATACTCAAGCGCATGGATTTTCATTCATCTTTTCACGCAACACCGGTTTTGCCAATAGGTACCTGTACAAAGCTAATCGTTTTTTGTTGTCGTTTTTTTCTTTTTAAAAAAAAATGCCACCTCATCATTTTCTCCTATTGTATGTAAAACATTTGAGACAAAAGCACAAAAAAGCACCAAAGTCAATGAGGTATTATGGTCCTGGGGGAAATAAAATGTGATCTTTATAAATAGGGGGGGAATGCAATTGCATATTACTGAAAATTCACATAATGGAGGCAACAACACCAATGGAAAGTCTATGCTTTCAATTAATTATACACAAGCGAGAAGGCAGAAAAAGAATAAAACTATTTTTGTAATAACATTGTTAATAAAACAGTTTGAGGCAGGCTTTATCAAAACACTGACAGTGAGTTATAAAACATACTCTCACTCACACACACCCACACACACGCCACAGACTGTCTGCAATAGTCTTTGCTCCAAATTAAAGGAATATTTCTCCCAAATCCCTGCAAATATTCATGAAAGCTAAGGGAAAGATAGCAGGATGGTACTTTGCAGTTATTGTTAGCCACACTAGCTAACTTTCTTGTGATTCTTTAACACTGTTTGGTTATTTCTCCCAAAACATGTCTTATAATAAATAAAAGCTAGTTGGAGAGACAAAATTGAGCTAATCCACTCGCACTGCTAGCCATAAGTGCTGTTCGGTTATTTCTCTCAAAACACTGCGGGTAATATATGGAAGCTGATGCAAAGCAACGTATGTAGGCTAATCAATATTCACTGCTGGTCATGCTAACTTCCTTTTATTGTGAGAGACTTTAACATTGACTCAATACACTGCTGATAATAAATGAAAGCTACTGAAAAGGGACTGTAGTATGCTAAGCCTTCCTTATTACTAAGCACTCTAGCTTCCATTCATTGTGAGAGAAGTTAATTTTTATCTTTGGACACTGTTAATTAAATATTAAGCTTCCATGTGTTATGACAGACTTTAGCATTGCTTGGCTCAATCACCAGTTCCCAAATTTATACTTATGTATATTTATTTATAATAAATAAATTATTATTTATTATAAATAAATCCCCTGAGAATAAGAATCAGTTATCTGTCTGCCCCCCGGCAGACAGATAACTGATTCTTATTCTCAGGGGAACTCTCGACTATTGCAGATGGGTTTAGCCAGAATCTAAAGGGCCTAAACCCAATGAAACAGGTTACACACCTGGACCCAGCTCAAGGTCTTCTCGTCCATCTTCTGAGAGAAAAATGATAAGGGAACCATGAAAACGTATGCCCATGCATTAACCAATGGCTAACACTGGCTAACAACAGACCACACATGTATGCAGTACTCATTTACATAAAGCAGTAAAGACATCAGCGATGGATTTATGGAGTGACAGCAGTTCTGTAGTGACGTCATGTTCTTTTGAGTTAAAGTTGAACCTCAAGTAAGGTAAGAGAGCGTTTTCACACGTATTTGTCTTAATTAGTCTAAATCATAGCAAAATTGATACTTTTGGTTTATTTACATATAATTAATTGCATTAGAGTTTGACTGCCCCTAGTGTGAAAACACACCAAGGTTAAAATCAAACAGACTAAACACTGCATATATGAAAGCACCTTCTCACACCTCGAGCCATAAATAGTGCTGAGCAATATTCTAAACAAGATCTCTTAATCTCATTTACTTCCTCTAGACAGTGTTAATCAGCTTGAATTTAACCGGATTATGTCCAGTTTATCTCAAGCTCGTATTTGGGTCTCACTGGTACACTGTATTTCATACTCAGTGTTTCCAGCCATTTTCACATATGCCTGAACATGATCTTATTCTCGTCGAAGTCTCATGTGATCCATTAAGAAGAAACATCTCATAAATCTTTCAGAAATCTGCCAGTGTAGAAAGAGGCATAGTATACAGAACATTATAGTTAAATGCTGACGTTCATCTTCCATTATCTCCTATCAGAAATAATTAGAAAAAAAATAAATAAAAGTGATCCTTAATTAATACAATTATGGGACTTTGAGGGTGTCTACAAAAAAAAAAATTCTTCATCATTTTCATCAATTTCTTCAGAGATTCTGATGTTACTTCAAGAGAATTTTTGCAGGGTAATGCTTTCCATTAAGGTTATATGTTTGCGGCAAACTTCAGAACTGAGGCTGAAAAGAACATTTTAATATTTACATGTGGAGGCCAGAGTTTCAAGAAGCTGTAATTTAATGTTTGCTTATTTACGTGGAATTATAATTGAGGAACACCACATGAAGAAAAGCCTAAAAAGCCTGAAATCTAAGCCCATGTAAATCTTAATGTAAGACAGTGTAAGACCTTTAATTCATCAAATTTCATTTCGGGCATAATAAGACATTTTAAAGACACACAAACATCCTGAAAGCCATCTTTATCATGATTGAAATAAAACAGTGTTTATCATAAGTTTATCCCAGTCAAGTAGAATTTTGTATGGCTGCAAAATGGAAATTGTGACTTGAGATGGATTTGAGTCATTTGGCAGCACACCGAGTAATCGTTACTGTAGAAATATGTCATATTTCAATGTTGTGATACTGTGAGTTTCCTGAAACACAATTCAAATCGAAGAGAATACCCACACCCACAAAAAGATAAGCTTGATGGTCAAGTAAATACACACAAAAAAAGTTTTAATTCAGCTTTCTCCCCACTATCATCTCACCAGAATATCTCAGTATGTCAAAAAAAAGTTCCAACACACACAAGAAAGGTTCCGCCATCTTCTTTATTGGCATATCCCATAACTTAGAAAAACAGACTTACTTCTGTCTAGCGTCCCCTTTGAGGGCAGTTGTGGTAGCTGCCGTCCTCTCCTGCTGTTCATAGGTGTGCTGGTAGGACTGGTTTGGACCGATCCACTTCGGGGATGTGCCCTGTCACACACACACACACACACACACACACACACACACACACACACACACACATCAAATTACAGCTTGACACATCTAATCTGTCAGTACTTGTGTGTGCAAGTTCTAGGTGCAAGCATCAAAGGGATTGTAAGCCCTAAAATCACTAAATGACTTCATGTGCAAAAAAAACCAAACCAAACCAAAAGAACAAAAACAACCCAAATGGGTTTCATTTATCAAAAGTTATAATGCTGATTATTTTACTTACTCATGCATGTATGTCGATCACCGCCAAATCAAACGTAAATTACTAAGCATGTTCACAGCATAGCTGAATTACATTTAGCCCCGCTCACAATCTCCATAAATGGTGAAGCTCACAATAAGCTGAAAACAACAAAATGGTGACCAAATAGTGAAAGGGTGCATACGAAGAACAAACTCAGGAGCTTTCATTCAATACAAATGTCTATTGTTCTTAAGTGGATTTTCTTATATACCACATTGCTTGTGTAAATGCTCCTGCAAATGATTTAGGAATCATTAGATAAATGAGGCTCAGTGGTAAATAATTTAGCAGTTTTATGACTTCTGCAAATCATGAGCAGAGCTTTAAAAATGAAAAACCTCTGCTTATGTACTATGGAACCCAAAGGAAGCCATTATAAATAAACACAAACTGATGCATCAAATTAAGCATATGTAAGTATAGAAGTGAGTTAGTACCTGCTCTGCTCTCTCTCTCTCATATATATATATATATATATATATATATATATATATATATATATATATATATACATATATATATATATATATATATATATATATATATATATATATATATATATATATATATATATATTACATATATATATATATATATATATATATATATATATATATATATATATATATATATATATATATATATATATATATATACATACACGCACACACACACATATCTTGTGTACAGTCAAGGCCATGCGAAGCCTTCTGGCAGTGGGGAGGCTTTAGAGGGGAAGGCAATATGAAACAGAAATTATACGCTGTGTGATGCCACATGTTTGAAACGGATTCAGCAAAATAGTGGGGATAAATGCCAGACATTTGTGGACTCTTGCTTTCCTTCTTCTCTACGTAAGGCAAAAACGGTGCAAATTTATACTATCCTGACTTGACTTGTATAGTAAAGCAGCAGCATGTCATTTAATGTGGTTTAGGTTTATGGGCTGGACTAAAACTACAGAAAATTTATACAGTAGTGGGCAAAAGTATAAGTTCACCAGCAAAATCTCATTCATCAAAAATTACATTGATATGTACGTATGCTGATGAGTCACCCCAAGACCATTTCTAGCCGTTTTAGAAATCCGTGTATGTAACTAAAATGTTACATTTCAAAATGGTCAATAATTGGAAGATTCAACACATACCATGTGTAGGAGGCCACTGTATATAAATCAGCTGTGCTGTGCAACTGCTCGGTAATTTATCGGTGATTTATCAACATGTGAATGTAAGTATTAAGGAAATAGTGTTTCTGTATCTTTAGTAAATCTGGCAGGAATTTCTTTTGCAGTTTAATTTATGAAAACATTTACACACAACTTTACTAAAAAACAAAACAAAAAAAAAACTGATAACTGAGGCCCATGTTACTACTGCTTTCAGTTTTAAAGAATTTTTTTTTTTTTTTACGTCAACCGAATTTAAAATATACATATAATCCAATTTTTTTTTCTACCTTTTGTGATGAATTACAAGCAGTTCTTGGATGTAAACTCAGACCCAGGCCCAACTGCATATATTATATACATGGAACTGTGAAGCTGAGCACAGCACCTTAAGGCTTTTGAAGTGAGTGTGTGTTTTCAGAGACTATGACACTGAACTGCATAAACACATCATACATATTTTATGATGTGTTTATAGCAATATTTTAGTAAAAAAAAAAAAAGGTAAAATTATGATTTGAACAACAGTTCAACAGTCTCTAGAGTTTACAAAGAATGGTGGAAAAAAAAGACCCAAAAACGTCCAGTAACAGGATGGTTCTGGTAGTGGAAATAAACAACTCTTTATAACCATGACTGGAAAAAAACCAGCCTGTGCTGTAGACTCAGGTTCTTGTTCTTGGCTGACAGGAGTGGAACCTGATGTGGTCTTCTGCTGTTGTAGAACATCCACCTCAAATTTGGATGGGTCATGCTTATTGAGACTTTGAGATGCTTTCCAAGTCAAGTGGCTTTTTATTGTTATTTAGACCACATACAGCTGGTACAGTACACCGTGAAACAAAATAACGTTCCTCCAGGACCATGGTGTTACTTTAAACACCACCATGTTCACCACGTTTGTAAAGAGTAGTTTTTTGAGTTACTGTAACCTTCCTGTCAGCTCAAACCAGTCTGGCCATTCTCCTCTGACCTCTCTCATAAGCAAGGTGTTTCCACCCACAGAACTTCCACTCACTGGATGTTTTGGGGTTTTTTTGCACTATTTCGTGTAAACAGATATTGTTGTGCCTGAAAATCCTAGGAGATCAGCAATTTCTGAAATCACATGATTGGCTGATGGGATATTAGATATGGAGCATATGCATTTACAAGAGTAAGAGGGGAGTTTAAAAGGGTAAAGAGGAGAAAGTAGGGGAAAGCATGCAAAAAAAAATAAATAATCGAAGTGCTGTAGATGGCTGCATCTCATGTCATTGCTCAAATCAGTGAAATGCCTGTGAATAAACTACAGATGACAAGACATGTTAGATGCTTTGCATCAAAAATGCATCTCCGATTGCCTGATCGCTGCAAGAAAAGAGAGAATAAATTATATAAGCCAGAGAATATGAACCAAAAGAGAATAAATAAATAAATAAAATAAAGAATGAGTCAAATATCTGTTGGTAATGAAGCAGTAAACAATGGAGACTCAAACACCATTATATGCAGTCTGAATATAAGTGGTGTTTTACCAACAAAAAGCAAACTAGAAATTAAACTACACTACAAACCACAACTACAGCACTTGCGGTTTGGAACATCTGCAAAATCAGAAAAGCATAGCTGTAAAAGAAGAACAGAAAAAAGAAAGCAGCTGATTGGCTGATTAGTAGACGAGGTAGAAGGGCTGGCCATTGTGGGATTGCGGGAGGGGCATAGGGGAGGATGGTGAGCGGTGATTGGTTAACCAGGGCTGCTAGACAGGCGGGGTGGCCACTCTAGTCTGGTCACCTCGTTAAGGCGGGCGAGGGTGGTGCAGAGTGTCCGGATGACAGCGTGGGCATGGACGATCTCATGTGGTGGGCATCGGGGGGGCGCTCGGTGGAACGCGAACGCGTGTACATGGGCCGTTCCATTTCGCGCCTGTCCGGCATGCCGTAATTCCTAAACAGTGTCATGAAGGAGGAGAAACAGGTTGATTGGTGGAGAAAGTTAAAGAATTAGTGGTGTGGTCACTTCATATGTCATTATGTACTTTCTATGGTTGTCATATGCTTGTTAAGCTTGAAATATGTGAATGTCACAGGGATTGAGACTATGCAAATAAGGTCAAGCTAACAGGACCTCATTAGTTTGAAATGATTCATATCAGTGTCTTTTTTTCTATCCTTTATTGGGAATGTTTAGAATTTCTGCAGTTTGGCAATATGTTCCAATATAAATTTCTTAAACAGCATTGTACACCATTACAACAACAACAAAAATTGGCACAGAATTTTTTTTTACTATAGCTAAATTGAAGATAACAAAATTATATCAGTCCCAAAAGGATGATATAAATATGGTCTGAGTTGCCCTGATGTGGCTTACAATAAAGTGTTTTATTCCTCTTATACCACAGCAGTTTACCTCAAATTATGTCAGAGTCCTTCATACATGTAACTGTGAATGAGATGTCACTATATAAATAATAATGTATTAGAACTAGCACATTGATATAACCTGTGATTTGAAATACTGCTATTAAACAGCCTTCTGACAAATCATAACCGAGAATTCAACAGCGCTGCGGTATAAATAGGAAAAAACTCACTGTATATAAAACAATATACAGTGTGTTAGCAGTTTATTAGGCAAATGTTCCTAATAAGCTGGCAACTCCGTGCATACACAGCATGTGCAAGTTCATACAACCCTGTTCGGCACTACAGGAAGGAAGGAAATGTAAAAACAACTGGGCAAAATTGAAACGCAACAATATAAAATGAGACTTCTTAAAAGAACAAAGAAAAAATCACACGTAATATTTTGTGCATGGGAATTGAAATATTTCAATATTTCACTTTTAGAAAAATCATTTGACCACAGTGAAGAATTAAGACAGTTAAATATTAAACACACAAGACATGGAACAGAAATTTTCAGTGAGTGAAAAGTTGTCCAGCAGCTCTTTACACATTTATAAGCTTAAAAAAAACAAAAACAAACAAAAAACCTTAACCTTTCATCATTAATTCATTAGAAAAAAGAAAAATCATGTGGTCTTTGGCTAACTTGAGGTCAAGGTTACGACTGCTAATAGTACAGCATCATCATCTAGCTTTTTCTTTTTAAAGGTCAAAACTAACAGCCCAACTAACAGTAATTAACGTTAGCCCTTAATAATAAAAGGCATCAATGAAAGATCAAGGACAATTTATATTACCTCTACAGTAAAAGACATATCAGCTACATAACTGCCATTTATGGAACTTCCTCCCAGGAAATACTTTAGAACGTCCTTCTTACTGACTCGTGCAACATCACTAACATTAGTTACGTTAAGGTCCGCAATTAAGCCTAAAAACTCCAAAGTTAAAAGTTTAACTTGATAAACTGAATACTATATTCTGTATAGAGTAAGACACTAGAGGTGTGCGCCACACAAACGCAATTCTGACCAGTCCATTAATGTTTGTACTTGCCCACAATATTCTCCGACACACTTTGAAGTTTGTTCTGTTTATCAAAATATAAACAAATTAATCATTTAAATATGCGTAACACTGAGTTGCAGCATTTTAAGAGTTAATACCCTGAAAAGTAAATAGTCGGAACGTTGATGAAAAAAGCAAGACTAATGCAAATGCTTTGAATGTTTTCTCCAACAAGATATCAAGTAATTGAGCAATTTGTACAGTATTCTACAATAAACTCTGAATGTGTGTGTGTGTGTGTGCTGTGTGTGTGTGTGTGTGCACGCATGCATTAGGGCTGTAACCATATATGAATACTTTTATTTTGAATAATGTTGAACAGATAACGTGTCCTAAATTAATAAGAATGAAGATATGAAAAGTAAGTGGGTATTTGAAAGCTTTTTTTTGTTAATTTGTCTTTTTGAAAAATTGCCAACTGGATAAAAGAAAAACAATAGTCATGTGAGCACAAGGTTTTCACTGTAAAACTGAGTTTTAAAGGGCAGCTTGTGGAAGCTCATAGAGAGGGTTGTCAGGTCTCAGCATCCCAACTACACACAAAAAGACTAGTCCAAAATCTTGGGGAACATGTATTTTTCTTCTTTGTCGCAGGGTTGTGTGGAGCCTATCCCAGGGAAGTTGGGGCACAAGGTGGGGGACACCCTGGACAGGGTTCCAATCCGTCAATGGGCACAATCGCGCACATGCTCACACACTATTTGGAAATGCCAGTCAGCCTTCACCATATGTCTTTGGACTGGTGGAGTACCCATAGAAAACCCCCAAAATACGGGGAGAACATGCAAACTGCACACACACACACAGGGCGGAGGTGAGATTCGAACCCCTGAGGTGCGAGGCAAGCGTGCTAATCACATAGCAACCGTGCCACCCTATTGTGAGAACTGAACAGATACAAATACAGATAGCTTGAATCAAAAGCCTATGTAAAAATCACATTGGTGTTCCCTTGACATGCATCTCAACTATTTATGTCTCCTCTCACTCTCTTACTGATATAATATCCCCTTCCCTCTTCATTTCTTCCTTGTCATATCCATTCCTGGCTTTCCCCCCTCTCTATCTAGAGGCACATCTTCATTTATTTTGCCCACATCTGCACCCTGACACGAGTATAACACAAAAGCTGTAATATTGACTCCATTCTTGTCGAGTCGTTCAGGAGCGGAGCCACTGCTCAGGAAAGACGTGCACTTTTTGACAGTTTAATTCAGCCGTGGCCCTGTGTTTCTGATGACACATCAGGTTCAGCTTTGAGGAAAACGCACCGCTCGACAATTCTGACTGACAGCCAGATGGCGACAAGAGCACGATAGAGCTCGAGTGAAGTAAAATGAGGGGGGAAAAACAGTCACAGAACATTCCTGTTTGGTTCACTGCTACAATAAAATGCTTGGCAACAATGAAAAACGAGGACAAAATGGCCAGCACTTGCTTTGTTGTAGTTGGGGTTTTTTTCATGAGTATTTCTGTATCTCACTGCAGGCCCATTTGGCTGCTGATGTTCAGGATGAACAACTCAGTCCAAACCAATGCAAAACCATTTTACATGGTAAATATTTGCACTTCTATATTGATTGGAAGATTATAAGTTCAACTCTTGAGCAACGCCCTTAACCCTCAACTGCTCAGCTGTATAAGCTGCTCTGGATAAGGGTTGGACAGGATGGAAGAAAATAATTCAGACTAGATAAAGCCAACTGAAATTCTCAAGGCCAAATGAACAACACAACACTGGGAGAAGTCCAACCATCCATTTTCCATACTGCTTATCCTACACAGCGTCATGGGAGGCATAAGGAACTCAACACAAAAGGCAGGGGACACCTTGGATGGGGTGCTAACCGATCACAGGGAACCACTGCACACCCATTCACACACTATGGACAATTTAGAGATGCCAATCAACCTACAGCACATGTCTTTGGACTGGGAGAGGAAACCGGAGTACCCAGAGGAAACCCCCGAAGCACGGGGAGAACAGCCATACTCCGTGCACACAGGGTGGAGGTGGGCTTCGAACCCCAACCCTGAAGGTACGAGGCAAATGTGCAATGGGTAAATTTTATTTTGCTTTAATAGACCTTTATATCACTTTGCATGTAATGGAAGGAAGCGTGCACACACAAGACCACACAAGATCCCACTCAGCTAGTTTGGATAGCTTGACCACTCCGTTAAAACCTTACAGACTTTGCTGTAGAAACTGCATCCTCAATTCATCATTAAGCTATAAGGAGATTAATTAATCAACGATTTCCACTTGTCAGCATAAGTATGTTTTAAGAATTGGTACGTCCTTAAATAATGTCACAGGATACTCAGATTTACTGCACTGATTTATTTACTGATTTATTATTAACATTGTAGCCTAAAAAGCCCTGAAGCTCAAAAGTAATTGGTAAGCTGTGTAAGCCTGTTAGCTGAAATGTAGATGGATGCATTCTTGGCTGCACAAATGAAATATAGCGATGTCCTGAACCATTTTGGCTTTAACTACGGAAAAGATGACTAATCAGCTACTTTTTTGAATTACTTGTTGACAAGTTCATTAAAAAAATTTGTATTAAAATTAATACACGTTCACCTGAAGTTTTGCATGTGCTACAATTTCAATTCCAAGCTATTTTCCCATACCTCCAAGATCCCAGGTTAGCTAGTTACAGTGGTTGTTCTACCAAAGAACGGTTAAAGTTCTTTGAAGAGTCAAGTTAATGTTTTGGAATGGCCAAGTCAAAGTCCTGACCTTAATCCAATAGAAATGTCGTGGAAGAACCTGAAGCAAGCAGTTCATGTGAGAAAATTCACCAATATCCCGAGCTGAAGCTGTTCTGTACTGAGAAACGGGCAAGGAAAATTCCTCCAGGGTCACACCAGATACTAAAAGCAAAGGTTCACATACTTTTGCCACTCACAGATTTCCCTCAATAAATAAATGACTAAGTAAAATATTTTGTCTAATTTGGTTCATTGCCTTCTCTTCATCTACTTTTAGGACCTGTGTGACAATCTGATGTTTTAGGTCATATTTATGCAGAAATATAGAAGACTCTAAAATACAAACTTTCAAGCACCACTGTACCTTGTATCCTTATTCCCGTTCTTCGGTGTGTGACAGATATTTCCTGCTTTTTCCTGTCCCTGCCTGGACTCATCTAGAGCCCCATTTGTGCTGTGATGCAATATTATCAAGGCCCTTATATATACCGTATCTGCTATAGGAAGGGTCAGGAACCGAAGGCTCGCGAGTGTCACGTATCCGGAAACCCGGGACTTCAAGTCCCATCAGCCACTGCACTACACCACCTGACCACATGCACCTGACTCTCGTTTTTGTTAATTAGCACCAATGTGTATATATAGTCTTTGTCTGCACTCTTTCGGGGTCTTTCGTTGTTATAGACTCACGTCACTTCTGTCTCCGTGTTTGTTTCTTGCCACAGTGTTATGCCCAGTTGTCCTAGTGTTTTTGTTTCGTTATTCGTGTGTTTAAAATAAATGTTTAAAAAATCTGCAATTGCTTCGGCCTCCATTCGCCAAACGTGACAGAACGAAAGACCGTGACTACGAAGCAGTAGATTTTTTATAAATTTTTTTTTTCGGATACGGCAGTTTGCTCCCACCCTCCCTCCCCGATGGGTCTCATGGATTCCCCTCTGTTCGCCGACCTCAAGGATTCCCCGCTGTTCAGCTACCTCAGTCACGCAGCCGGTGAGTCCTGTGAAGGAGGTCTCTCCGCCGCCCCGCTATGTGTGTGAGGACGCTCCAGCTCCGTGCGGGCTCATGAATTCACCTATGTTCGCCCACCTCAAGGATTCCCCGCTGTTCAGCTACCTCAGAGTCGCGAGCAGCGTGCAGTCCTGTGAAGGAAGTCCCCTCCTGCCCCCCCTATGTGTGTGAGGACGCTCCAGCTCGGGCGGACTCATGAATTCACCTCTGTTCGCTGACCTCAGGGATTCCCCGCTGTTCAGCTACCTTAAGATGCCTCAGCCTTCCTGTTCAGCTGAGGTCGTCGCGCAGCCTTCCTGTTCAGCTGAGGTCGTCGCACAGCATCCCTGCTCGACTGTGGACGTCGCTCAGCTTCCCTGCTCGGCTGTGGACGTCGCTCGGCTTCCCTGCTCGGCTGTGGACGTCGCTCGGCCTTCCTGCTCGGCTGTGGACGTCGCTCGGCCTTCCTGCTCGGCTGTGGACGTCGCTCGGCCTTCCTGCTCGGCTGTGGACGTGCTCCGGCCTTCCTGCTCGGCTGAGGTCGCGGCCGCTCCTGCTCGGCTGCGGTCGCCTCTCTGCCATCCTGCTGCGCTGAGGACGTCACTTTGCCTCCACGTTCCGCTGAAGACGTCGCTCCTTTCCCTCGCTGCGCTCAGTGGGTCGCTCCCCCTTCCTGCTCCACGGAGGTCTCCGTTCCCCCCCATCGCTCCGCGGAGAGCGTCGTTCCTCCCTTGGGCCTCGCGGAGAACTCCTGCCTCTCCCTGGCCTCGCGGAGAACCTCGCTCTTCCCCCTGGCCTCGCGGAGAACCTCGCTCCTATCCCTGGCCTGCGGGAGAACCTCCGGCCTCCCCGTGAGCCTCGCGGAGAACCTCGGCCTCCCCCGTGAGCCTCGCGGAGAACCTCGCTCCCCCTTGAACCTCACGGAGAACCTCGCTCCCCCGTGAGCCTGCGCGGAGACCCTCGCTCCTCGCTGCGCCTCCGTCACGTACTCGCTCCCCCTTGAACCTCACGGTGAGGCATGCTCCGCTCTCCTGTCCCGTGGAGGACGTTCCAGGACTTCCCCCGCTTCCTTGTGCCATGGTGGAAGCTGCTCGGCCTCCTGGTTCTGTGGGGGACCTTTGGCCCGAGGGGCCGGGACCCCGGAGGGGGGCCCATTGATTTTGGGCGCTCCAGGAGTAGCGCCCCTTGGAGGGGGGATCTGTCACGTATCCGGAAACCCGGGACTTCAAGTCCCATCAGCCACTGCACTACACCACCTGACCACATGCACCTGACTCACGTTTTTGTTAATTAGCACCAATGTGTATATATAGTCTTTGTCTGCACTCTTTCGGGGTCTTTCGTTGTTGTAGACTCACGTCACTTCTGTCTCCGTGTTTGTTTCTTGCCACAGTGTTATGCCCAGTTGTCCTAGTGTTTTTGTTTCGTTATGCGTGTGTTTAAAATAAATGTTTAAAAAATCTGCAATTGCTTCGGCCTCCATTCGCCAAACGTGACAGCGAGCAATATATGGTTCTTTCAGCAATTGCCAATGGCTCGACGGCATAATTTTTTACTTAATTAAAAACTAACATATTACATATTTAAAAAAATTACATAATTCATAAATCAACGCCTCAAATTTCATTGGACAATGTGGAATAGAGCAGTAATTTCCATGTCTAATTCATAAATTCACACAGCAACTGTGTTTTCAGTCCGATAACAAAGAAAAGATGGCGAGTATTGTTCTTTCCAGTCCGAATAGACAGACGAATTTGCATATGTGGAAATTTTATTAATGGTATGTATTGTACAATTTACTCACTTACGTACTGCATTTTGTCTTGATTTACCATTTGATGAAGCTATCCGAGTTGATTCGGTAAAGTCCAAGTGCCACCTACAGGCCTATTAGGTGAAGTGTAAGCTGTTAGGTAAAGAACCCACAAAAACATGAAATGACCTTTATTACATTACCACTTTTGATAATTATGCAATAATAGAAAAGATAATATACAAGTAGAAGAAGCATATCAAATGCCACAGAAAATATGTTAACATTTCTCTGGCTCTGACTCTTTTTCTACATTTTTAGTACTTTTTTTTTTTTTTTTGCTTTTATGGCTCTGCAAGCTGAAAAGGTTCCCGACCTCTGTGCTATAGTGTGTTTACTATACTACTATATTGCTATATCATATAAACAAAACATATAAAGGGAACAATTTCTCTGCTGGACAACTTTTCACACATACAACCACAAATACACACAGTTTAGCTTACTAAACATGTGGATCTATACAAAAAGACTCTACAGCATGCTGATTACTCAAGCAGCACGAGCTTGAGAAGTTGGTGAAGTACTGTATTTTGAAATTTCACCCCACAGGTGAAACCATGTTTGATACGGCAAAGCAGAAATCCCCCCTATAATCTCGAATGACATTATGGAGAGATAATGAGTTGAATGTATTGTAAATGGGATCTAGGTTATACAGTAGCTCACCAATAGGCTAAATACAGTACAGTAAATACACACACACACATTATTGTGGAACATTTAAATTTTCTATATGGTGACGTGATTTTTTTTCCTTCACTCATTGTTTAGCATTTAAATCATTTGAAATAGGTTGAAAAGATGACAGATTTTTTTATTAATGTACTGTATATATACTGTATTTAAAAAATCTGGGGATACCTTGCCATTTTTTAGTAAATTTACTACAATTCACCAAAGAAATTCTCAGGTACTCTATTATTAACATTTTGAAAAGCTAGGCATTCTCAAAACTTGACCAAAAGGTTGTGAGAACTGCCAGCATGTCACCGTTGGACTCTTGAGCAAACTGCTCGCTCAGCTACATTCTTGGATTGAATGAATTGTCTGTCATCAAGTAGCCAACACTAGACTTGGGGTTCCTCAAAGGGTCTTGATACTCTTTGATTAAAAATATTCCATATAATTAGGAGACTGGTCCGTGTACGTTGCATTCATTTTTTGTTTTATGGATGAAACAATATGCATTGTATCGTATTGTTTCATTCGAATTGAGCAATATTGCACGAGTAAGAATGCGGTCATACTGAATGGTGTAGACCTGTAATCTAATCACAGTTATACAGACATTCAGTACGACAGCGAGTGTGATACTGCTTTTATTCAATAATTCTATAAACAAGAAATTTATATCAAGTAACTGACATTTCGGACACAATATGGCCAAATGTTGACAGAAATAGATCCCAAAGAAGCCACTCTCACTTCATAGCACGTCGGCTAGCAGGCTCTCTCATTTCACATCGATGAGGCAATCCTTAATTTCACTGTATCGAATATGCATCATCTCGACACACCACCGTATCATACTGAATTTAAGTTTTCTGAAGTGTTAGAGATGGGTGACAGTAAGGAAGGATGACAGAATGGCTGAAAAAATCCTCATATTGTTCATGAAGATAGAATGAGTATCCAGCATACACATCTTAACTTGAAAGAACAGCCTGTAGAATAGCTGACCAGCTCAACTTTGTCCACTCAAATGTACTTCAGTGGACATTTGGCTTCATGAATATTTGATTTCTAATACTTTCTCTGGTGAAACAATTAAGCACTATTTAATATACTATTTAAAAATTTTCATAACATTTATTTAATTCAATAAATCAGTGAAAATGCCAAGAAATATAAGATAAAAATCAAATTTAAAAATGTTTCCTTTGGGTCACTCCCCCCCCCCCATTTTTTTATTCCTCAGTGAAAAACGATAGAACGCAGCGTACAGGGACCAAGACTGCACCAAAATTCTGATTTCCGTCACCTTCTGAAACACAAACATCCTTTTTTTTTCCTTCCCCCAGGATTCCTCCCAGATTTCATGTTACAAATCTGATTTTATAACCCTAATGTTCTACCAGGTAGGAGGATGACAGGTACAGCAGGTAAAGACAGACATTGGTGTGGAAAGATCTACCTGAGTTCCATCTGCTGATGATGAACAGGCTGACTGTGTCTTGTTCGAGGTAGGGTGAGAAAATGACTGCGGTCGGATTGAGAGAACAGAGAGGAGGAAAGGATGAGGAGAGATGGAAATTGGAGGTAGAGATGTGGAAAACGGGCCAGAGTGGTCCAGTCGAAAGAGAAATGGCTGACTGGGCTATCAAATCCCCCAAATGACATTAAGAGATTAAGAGAGGGAATGATTCACATCACTCCCTTACTGTAGAGCCAATGCAATATAATGCATTATAGCAGAGTTATAATACATTTCTATATATTGCAAAGATGCAAATTCATTTCTGCGACAGAATTAATCACTGAGCACTACAGTCAAGTTGCTCTTTTGAAAATGCAGTTATATTTCAGTGATCGAAACAACATTTCAGACAGAAACAGTAATACAAAAACATATGAGCACATTTTTATGTAAATGTACCCTCAAGGATCCAATTATGAAATTTCAACATACACTTCTAGGTCTTCTAACAAAATGTACAAAACACACAGCCTTGAGGGTGGAAAACATGGTGGGAAAATATTAGTATCTTTATTCAGAGAGGACAGAAAACCTAATCAACAACATATATAAATAAATAATAATGTGAAATAGTTACATTTATAAATGTTCACACTCTCCTCAGTACCATCCTTGTTCCCTGGTGGAAAAATAGCGCTAAACTGCTGGGGTGGTTCCCACAAGGGTACATATTTTATATCTTTAATATGTCATAATATTTCACCCGTAGACTTGGTGTAACTTTAAAAACAAACAATAATTAAATTTATATAAAGCGGATGGCAATTCCCTTGAAGATCTTAAAGAGCACCCTTGATGGTACCACCCTAGCAACAAGGAATATATACTGCAGTGTATAACTAAATCCTTACTCTAAAAGCAAATTCAAAGAACAGTAGTAGTTATATTTCAATGTATATTATGCGAATTTTGGAATATCACATTTAAAAAAATTATATTTTTTTTTAAACGCTGGCTGGAAATACGAGATGCAATTAAAGTCTCCAAAACGCCCATTTAAAAACTTAATTTCTTTAATTCGCTAAAAAGAATGAAAACGCATTTACAAAATAAATTCCTCGACGTGCAAAAAAATACAATAAAAATTCATGTGACTTTGCCTCAACAAATCGTGTAATTGGATAATTTGCTCAGAAAAGTAGAAGTGGAGAGCGAGTTGTGAAAGTTTCCCCAGCAATGACGATTTTGTTCTTTTGAACACATTGGATGGAAAAGGTGCTTTATTCGCAAATGTTTTGCATGATATTCCAATTTTTCGCAGTTAAATTGGCAGTTCGATGGAAACATAGCTAGTAGCCCTTAAGGTCTTCGATTGTGTACATTTTAATTGCACAAAGGTTCTAAAGAAAAATACACACGAAAGCAGGAGTGGGGAAATTAGTGCACTAGTAAACGTGTCTGAAACCCACTCCTGCTGCGCTACGCACATTAGCTACGGTGCAGTCTAGCTATTGGTAGGAACAATTTTACTAGACATGTTAATTAGCTTGAAACAGAATTTTTTTTATTTATTTACAAAATAGAAATATAACTACCAGCTAACTCTTCTGCTAGCATTTAAATACAAAACAGAAGACACTTGCCAGACTCGAATAATATCTTTATACATGACGCAAAAACTGAACACCACATCTCATGGCCTAAATATCAGTCAAAGTCTCATTGCTGTTTTGTTTCATGTGCTGTTTTGTGCAATTAAAATGTACACAATCAAAGACCTTAAGGGCTTCCATTGCAGCCAATTTAACTGCGAAAAATTTACAGAATAAATTTGACACAAAAACTGAGCACCACATCTCATAGCCTAAATATTAGTCAAAGTCTCATTGCTGTTTTGTTTCACACTGTTATTTGAATACTCACTTATTTCCCTTTAATCTGTATTAATACACTTAACTAACTAGCTAGCTAGCTAACAGGAGTTAAATCACATTAACAGAGTTAAATCACATTAGCTACTACTTTAAGCCTAGTAATTACAGTACATTTCTCTATGACCAAAACATGGTCATGTACTCACTAATGAACCCTGTAAAGGTATAAAGACGTGCCCTTAATACAAGAAACAAGGAAAAGTTAAGTTTCATATTTTCTTGCAGGTTAAGACTGCTTTGGCACAGAGAAAAATATCAGTACAACCACACAAGCGTTTGGACATTTTAAAGCATAAAAAAAGGACAAGATCATTTTGAAGACAATGTTAGCAGTGCAGGACGTAGGAGTAGGATATTTAAACCCAAAGATGCCACAGCAATAATGAATGAAGAATAAGGGTATCATGTGACTTAAACAGCATCCACACCATAGTTAGCAAACGTTAGCATTTCGGGGTGAAGAGATATGGATGAGAAAGAGAAGTTAACATACCTCTGAGGAGGGGGAACACTGGGTGATCGTGAACGTGCTCGGTTAATGTCCACCGACCGTGAGCAGTGATTGGATGAGAGGACCTGTTCAGGCACAGAGAGGGTTGAGCTTTGGAGGTCCCGCCCATTTTGTCTGTAGTCTGCAGAGAGAATATAGGATAAAGTGTCGTGTCAGTGATAGTGATTACCTAGTGTACGTTGTCGTACTAATGAACAGAAGACATTTTGTGTATTTCATGATTGATTTGATTTCGCCAATTCGTGTTAAGTAGACTGCAAACTGTGCTCTGTGAAAATTCCAATATTCTAGACAGAACATTCCTCCAATATCAGTAACCGCATAAAACTCAGCACAAGGAGCTCGCTCCTAGCAACAAATGCTTCTAAAAATGCTGTCAATAGACAACGCTAGGTTGGTGAAAATAACAGCACTTATTACAGTCAGGATGATGTTCTTGACAATCAGCCACTATCGGTGATTGTCAGTGCAAAACACAAACGTACTTCACGTACAACTGTATTTCTCCACTAACACTCACCTCGATAATGTAGCTTGTTAATGCACTCCATTTAAAATCCACTAGCTAACTATGTAAACTGGAAAAATACACAAAAATACAATTAAATAAAATGTACTGAGATGTTTCTGACTGATTATAATTAAGTATGTTACTCATTTCAGTATAGGTATGTCACGTAAAGGCGGTTAGGACGGATGTAAGTGCAGATAAGAGCTTTAATGTAGATTATAATATACAGAAGGAAAGGCAAAAGACAAACAAAGGCAGGCAGTGGTCAGGTGATCAGGAAAACGGGCTAGAGCGTGTAAGGCAGAAATCAGCGTCAAAGGCAACGCAGAATCAAAACCAGAATAGACAAAACAATGGAAAGGCTTGGTAATGTACAGAGACTATGGCAACGGACCGTATTACATCATGAAGACCTTGTGAATGAGCAGTCTCTTAAATGGTGTTTTGTGATTGGGAACAGGTGTGTGTGATTAGTCCTCGGGAGAAGGTGACGTGTCTGTGTGTTCCATTGGGAGTTGTAGTTGTCGGCCATGTTTGTAGATTGTGGTGCATTCTGGGAAATGGAGTCGTGAGTTTGCCATGACATGACAAGGTAATGTTGATGGTTTCAACAAGTACTAAAAAATTGTTGTACTTGGTATCAGCACATCCCTAGTATATGACAGATGACGAGTATAATCAGCTGAATTAAGCTGATTCCAACAAATGACCTTATAACATGTGATCTCAGCAACTAGAACCATATCCAACGTTTGGTCTTTTTTTTGTCGTTTTGTTTTGTCTCGTGTCTTTTTTTTTTTCTTCCTTTTTGTTAATACTGTAAAGAATCTGACTTCAGTGTATACAAGATGTAATCAGTGAAATGACCTTTGACCTTTCCCAACTCAAAGCATAATAATGACAGCGAGGGTGCGTGCGCGCTCAAGTGGAAAGAGTTCATTATCCAGCCATCGGCTACAGCTAAAGGCTAACGGCTGCCATGACTGAAGTTGAATGCTATCCAATGGAGTGTGACGCACGTTAAATAGGCAGAGGCGTAACAGCGGATTTAAAAAGACGTTTGAGAAGAACGATTTTTTCCCCCGTTTCAGTGGTTTTCTCTTTGTCTTGCTTTTTAAAGATGATTTTCAGGACAAACAAAGTAAGGAATAACAGACAATTTAATATTATTTTCATTCTTTTCATTCTGATGCAGTTTGACATGGTGGATTTTGAATCAATGCATCAGGAAATCAGGATTTTGCGGTCACAGTAACTCCACAATATTCGGAGGAGTTTGCAATTTTTCAAAATTACTGGTGGATTTTCCGCAGATTTGGGCCAAGACGAGTCAGGTGACGTCATCACAACGCGCATTCAGTCAAAGCCCTCTTCGAGTCACGTGCGTCAAACACGAGTACAGCTAAAACAGTGCATTTACCAACAAACATCACGGCAAAAGACAGTGCAAAACAATTTTGTGCAATTGCAATTTCTTGCTCTCTTTCATACATACACAAATATTTT
Organism: Ameiurus melas; assembly: GCA_012411365.1. NCBI lineage: Eukaryota > Metazoa > Chordata > Actinopteri > Siluriformes > Ictaluridae > Ameiurus > Ameiurus melas. The sequence goes on along the minus strand of CM022771.1, from coordinate 17,103,033 downwards.
ATATATATATATATATATATATATATATATATATATATATATATATATATATATATATATATATATATATATATATATATATATATATATATATATATATATATATATATATATATATATAGACACACACACCTCTGCATCATACTGCATTTCTGGCTGAATCCAGCAAAGATGAAAAACCTTTGTGCAATTCAATGAGAGACAAAGCTGTTCTTCTGAACAGTAATCGACTCATGCAGGGGGGAAGCAGGGAATCAGCATTTATAAACGAGGAAGAGGAAAAGAGTGAGAATAAGCACAAGAGAGAGAGAAAGTAAGAGAACAAAGACAAAGGAAATGCGGAAAGCTGTACCTAAGAAGCTACTAAGGGATGGATGAGAATTTAAAAGACATGTTTGTGTGTGTGTGTGTGTGTGTGTGTGTCTTTGCCTGAGACCACACAGCAACATCTTTCAGCCCAAAGCAACAAAAGTGGCAGATTCAGAGTTCTGATTTTATGAACCAAAATAAACGATGATTTTCATTACCGCATGAGGTAGAAAACACACATTTTTAACCTCAATAAAACACTAAATACATGTACACGCTACATCCAACACAACAAACTGCAACTACAGAGTACCGAACGGGTTGAAACCAAACCAAATCAAGTATCAAATGACCCAAAGGAATCAATTTACCATCTGATTCATTCTCAGCAAACACACTAACAGGTCACTAACACAGTAGAGTGCTCCAGTTTATAGCACAGATGCCACTGTGAACACTGACAGCTGAAGTAAAATCAGGATGTGTAGGAAAATGTGCAGTGTTTTTGTGGTGTGATCACCTGAAACGACTCCCACGCCGTCCTCACAGTCATAATCGGAGATCTCGCTATCGCTGATCCTGTGAGATCCTACATGAGAGCAGAAAAAAATAAAAAAAATAAAAAAATATATATAACAAATCTATTATTATTATATTGCACTGCCTGCAGCATGATTTTAAATCTGTTTCGTTATTATGGTGTGAGGTCTCAAAAATAAAGAGGAAATGCTAATTAAATTAGCTAAACTATTAAACTAAGTATTAGATATGAAGACATTTACAGTAGGGTCTTAGTCTTTCCCCCTAGAACATAAAACAAAAGCAGCACAAAATATCACATTGTCACAAAAATAGAATAACTGTTGTAAAATGGTCCTAATGCTACCAAACAAGTTAGGATTAGGAAAGCACTTTTCTGCATCCTTTAACATCAGCAAATTTAAGCATACAGCATATAGTGCATCTTAATTAATTTTGTTCTATAATCGCCAATGAAGGTGAGGAGGAAAAAGTTAAATTTTTATCCAATCGACCGGTTCTGACAGTTTCTTCTCAATTTTCTTAGTTGAGGAAAACTAGAGGTCGACCGATAGTGGATTTCACCGATACAGATAGTGGGTTGGGCGGTACCTGTAGATATCCGATTAATCAGCCGATATGGAAGCACTAGGCCACTACATAACCCTCCATTTCTTCTTTTTGAGCCATTCCTTGGTGGATATGTTAGTATGCTTAGGATCATTATCCTGTTGAAATTTCTACTTTCAGTTCAACTTCAACTTATGGACAGATGACCTCACGTTATCTTCAAGCACTCTTTGATATGATGCAGAATTCAGAATGAATGCAATGCATGCTCTCCAGTCCCTGAGGCAGTGAAGCAACCTCAAACCATAACATTTCCACCACCAGGCTTCACAGTTGCCTTGAGGTGCTTCTCCTGACAAGCTTTTTTCCTGAAAAGCTGATGAAATTTTGAGGTTCTTGGAGAATTCTTTTTGCATTAGATGGTCTGCTCTTGGGCTGAATTTGCTTGAAAACCAGTCCTGGACAAATTGTCAGTCGTTTGAAATCTATGCCATTTGTAGATGATTTTCCTTACAACGGAATTAAGTATTTAAAAATCATTTGGAAATCCCTTTTTAAATCCTATGCCAGAGTCATAAGCATCCACAACATTTTTTCTGAAGGCCTTACAGAACTCTTTAGATCTTGGCATAATGACACCACACACCTCAATACCAAAGGGAACTCCAGATACTAGATATGAGAGGGGTATAAATAAGACAGGTTCCACCTGCACTCCCTAAGCAGGTTCTAATCACTGGCACCCAATCTTGAATACCTGATTCTAATTTTATGGATTTGAAGGTATGATAAATGTAGGGGTGTACTTACTTTTGCCATGTGACTGAGCTGTTTTTTGTTCACTGAGACGTGAACAGAGCAATTGGACACTCAAGCTTTTACAGCAATGCCAGGTGAACAACACTTCTCTCTGTTTCTCAGACTCAGAATCTGTTTTAGCACTCCTTTTTTTAGATCAGTCAGATTTCGCACGTACATGCACTCTTTTTTTTTCTTGGTAGAAAAAATGGATGGAAGAGCAGTCAAGAGCAGTCAGAGAAAGCGAAAGGATGCGAACGTTCTACAGAGTGCGACAGCTGATTAAAGTTATGTGCAATTCTCTCTCACTATCAAAGGTTCATAGAGGGGAAAAAAAAACGTAATCTCCACCGGAAAAACCACCAGAAGCAACTTCAAAAAAAAAAGGATGGTACAAACATAAATCGAGGGTTGAGGTATTTAGGAAAATGATGGCACAGCATTTTCTCTGGACAGCCAAACACTGCAAGTTAATAACATAAAAGAAGAGCTTTCTTGTTAGTCTGTTGGGTGTTTGGATGTATTAAGGTTAGTCACGATGGAGCTGACAACAAGAGAAAAGTCGAGTATTTATTTTATTGGTAACACTTTACAATAATAGTACATGAAAAATCTGGCACTAAATATTTCTTAAATATGAACTAATGTTGAGTTAAAGCATGTACTAATCACAAACTAATAAAGCGCTTAACTTAATTACACCAGGAGTGTTAGAAATTCATGTGTGAATAACAACCAGATATTAACACGTAGGGGTAAACTAAATAGAACACAGGTTTTAAATGTTAATAGATAATAGCGTCCGCTAAATGAATGAATGTTAATGTATTCATTTCAGCGTTGTGGGCAAAGGAACAGTGCCTCGGGCCCGAGCCACCCACAGCACGTACTAGTACTACGGTGGGATTTGAAAAGAGCGATACAAAATGAGTTGAGATGAAATGATTGGTGTTTATTATTAGTGCGCCTTTCTACGAACGATCAGAGTAAATTATGAAAGTACTCCAGCGCCATTCCAATGATGTTTGATGTACGTAGCTGCATATGGCAAACTATATAAACGATTCGAAATTATGCACGTTTAATTCGTATTCTTTCTTATAGCCCATGTTTGATTTAGTTTCCCCCTACGTGTTAATTAATATATTAACTAGAAAAAAAGCACTTAAGGTGGACTTTATTCACACATGAAATCATAAGACACCTGCTGTACTTAAGGTTAGCTCATCATTAGTTCGTGATTAGTACATACCTTAACTCATTAATTTATATTTAAGTACGTATTCGTTCAGATATTAGTGTGTGGTTATTCATATACTGTTATTGTACATGAAGTGTTACCATTTTACTTAGTGTTATTTTTTTTCCTCACAAAACAAAGGAGAAGAGTGTTGGGGATTTACAGCTGCTAAACACAATGGAATGGACATGCAGTGATTTTTTTTTTTTTTACCTGAATTGTACGAATACGAGCCGTGAGCTGCGAAGACAACGAGGTCAAGAAAAGGATCACACAAGAGCGATCGGCCAACCGGTTCACAATGCTTCACGGCAAACATGATTTCTTGAAGAAGTACATGCCCTTAATAAAAAATTTACTGTAGCAACAGGTTTCCAGAAGAACAAGACAACTGTGTAGCTCGAAAACTAGTTTCAAATGAACTGTTTATTTTGGTGGAAAACAGAAACCTCCACCCTGGACATCTTGCACTATATTCTTTATAATTACTGCACCGTCAATTTTAAAATGATTTATTTTATACTGAACGTCTGAGTGGATCGGTTGATGCATCCAATATACATGACGTGAATGTCGTACTGACAGGATTTAGGTATGGAGACATGAATGAGATATAATGTTAAAGGCATACGCTGTAGTCTGCGAGTCGGGCTCTCTCCATGCATTGTTCTCCTTTGAAGGTAGGGGGAACTCTTGGGCAAAGGCATCGAAGAGACATCATGCATTTGCAGCTTGTACCAGTGCGGCTCGTCGTCCATCAGCGCTGTCTCCAGCTCGATCAGAATCTGAAAGGAAACACGAAAAGATGCAAACGCTGCAACAACTGCAATGAGTTTTAGTGCATGTAAAGAGTGACAAAGGAAAAACTGATGTGTTGGGCCATCATGAGTCACCAGAACAACTTCAATGAGCCTTGGCATAGATTCTATAATTCAGCTAATTACCTTTATGTATATTAGGTGTATATGGAATCTGTGCTGCTATCTATCCATCCATCCATTTTCCATATCGAATATCGTACACAGAGTCACTGGGGAGCTTGGAGCCTATCCCAGGGGACTTGGGGCACAAGGCGGGGGACACCCTGGATGGGGTTCCAACCCATCGTATGGCACAATCGCACACACATTCATACACTACAGACACTTTGGAAATGCCAGTCTGTCTTCAATACATGTCTTTGGACTGGGGGAGGAAACCAGAGTACCCAGAGGAAACCCGCGATACACGGGGTGAACATGCACACGTGGCGGTGGCGGGATTTAAACCCCCAACCCCGGAGGTGTGAGGCAAATGTGTTAAATCTGTGCTGCGATTTTTGTTCATTAATTTTAACCAGTAATATTGTGAAAATTGACAGCTTGTCTAGACACACTGGTGCATGTTTGTACCTCTCCGAGGAATTCGCTCTCCTCCTCACGGACTCGCGCCTGGTCCCACAGCGTAATCTCCAGCATGCGCTCACGAAACTCACGTCGATGCACTGGCGAGTACATGAACGTCTGGTTCCATTTGGGCTCTAATGACTTCTTTACCGTTTTAGTTCTCCTCTTGCTTTTGTCACTGGAGGAACAATAATTCAAACTGCTTTTATTTACCACCATTGGTAGAATGGAAGCCGGGAACACCAAAAGCCTCTCCAGACTCAAGTCTGACTTCCTATGCTTCAGAAATCTGGTCAGATTTACAAAGCTATTAAAGTCACTTTTATAAAATTAAAAAAAGTTTTGTTTTGAAGATCACATATGGTTTCTTTTTATCCTCCTTGATACGTTGAATCTATATTCATACTGAAAGGGAAAGCAAAATAGACCAAATGGTGCTGCACTAAAGCAAGATTTAATGTCCCAATAAGCCTCCTCTACCCTTACCTTCGGTCCGGGAGGAAGTAGATTTTGACATAGGGGTTCCTTGGTCGTCCGTCATCTCGTGACGGCAGGTCCTTGGCTCCCAGGATGGTGACAATGAGCTGGTGGCCCACTTTATCATACCAGAGTTTAACCTGATCAAGGATCAAGACATCTCTGGAGTCATTGCTTTCTTAATAGTGCCTATAATGTACACTATATACATGCATGTCTGGTCACTAAGATGTGATGAATGTGAATAAATTATGTATGAATAAATGTAACACTATTACTAAACATTGAAATGGTATAAAAATCCATAATTCAATCTATATCACTTATATCACTTTTTTTTGGTATAGCATGATACAGGCGCACATAGATTAATAGATGGTATAGGGTTTTATTGGTATAAATGCTATGATTTAAGTATGAAGTAACTATACTGGTGAAGTGTAAATTCTAAATATAATGATTTCTTATCATGATATATCACTTAGCTGCTATATGTGCTAGGCGCATATATCTGTAATGAGCTTTAATGAGTAAGAAATTAACAGATTGATAGGCAAGGGAATGAGCATACAGCAGAAATTGATTTCTCATGCAGTAGACAAACACACAGAGGTCAGGCAAGAGAGTGAAAAAAAACCAAGAAAAATAACATACACACAAAGATTTCAATCATATCAAGATTTCACTCTACAAGCGGGAAGTGTTTTAATCATTTGTAAGAAATAAAAGCCTAATCAGAGGAGCACATGAAGCCATACATGAAGGGATTTTCACCAAATTAACTACTGCACCACTGATAATATTATTATTAATTATTATTCAAATTGAAGAGACAGTTCATTTTTCACAGAGTCTGAACAAAATTATAGTCTATATGTGACACTATGAATTGACTAAATAGCTTGGTTGTGTTTTTATGCTGAACATTCAGAGTGCACAGCTTATGCTTAAGAAAGTAAAAAGTCAAATATAATTCATACTGATGGAGGCCGGTGTAGTTATGTCAGGTATAACGACGCAGCTAGAGTATGCTAATTGGCCCCAAAGGCCCCAAATGTGCATTCCTTTGTTGCATCTTCTTGGTTTTATCATCTGTTCTGCATTTTCTTGGCTTGGCTCATATAAACACACTTTTCCCACAGCACTGCTGAATTCTTGATGATGTTTGGTCAGAAGATGTTGATGGATGTTCTATAACAGTGCCAGCTATTTCAAATTACAGTAGTAATAATAATAATAATAATGATAATAATAATAATAATAATAATAATAATAATAATAATAATAAAAGTTCCTGATGTTGATATGGTGAATTTTATCTGTAAGGAAATGGTTATTTGGCATTTTTTTTAAAAGAGTGTCAAGTGACAGAGCTTTGTAACAGAGGTTTTCCACTATGGGAAAGGCTTCAAGACAGCAGGATTTATGGTTTCTCACTTCCTTGTTCGTCTTATTCTCCTTGCTTCTCACAGTTACCCCTAAGTTCTACTTTCTCCCTAGTTTTCCTTCATCCATCCATCCATACCGCTTATCCTATACACGGTCGCAGGGAAGCCTGGAGCCTATCCCAGGGAACTGGCAGAGGACCCCATGGACAGGATGCCAAACCATCACAGGACACAATTTCACAAACATTCCCACACTACGGACAATCTGGAAATGCCAATCAGCCTACAGCGCATGTCTTTGGACTGGGGGAGAAATGAGGAGTACCCGGAGGAAACCCCTGAAGCACAGGTAGAACACATAAACTCTGTGCACACAGGGTGGAGGCAGGATTCGAGCCCCAAAGGTGTGAGGCAAACGTGCTAAGCACTAAGCCACAATTCCCCTCCTATTTTTCTTAACACTCCTAATTTATCTTGGATTCTAAAGTTTCTAAACAATTTTCTCAAACTTTCTGCCTTTGGATAATTGCATTTTTTTTGTTGTTGTTTTGCACAGTTGTCTATTAGTTGCTAAGAATCTAAAACAATATGTTTTAAGAATCCTCATTTAAGCATCCCTGTTTAATGTTAATACAGCATAATCTGCTAGAAAGAAATGCCGTGGGATGTAGCTCTGTGCTCTGACCAGAATGTTGTAAGCTCAAATCTGAGAAGTATCAGAGAGTCACTGTGCAGTTCTATCAACTGCTCAAGTCGAACTCTTGGATTGGATTCAACATCACTTCTTAAATCAACTTGGATAAAAGCCATATACAGTGGGGGGAAATAAGTATTGAGCACACCAACTATTTTTTTTCAGTAAATATATTTCCAGTGAGGCTTTTCACATGAAATTTTCACCAGTATTAACTCAAGAAATCTGGAAATATAAAGAATTCACAATATTAAAGTCCATAAATAAAGTTATGTGTAATAAAGCGGAAAGGCATGGGGAAAAAAAAGTATTGAACACAGTAAGAAAAAGCAATTCTCCAAGGCAAGGTAAGGCAAGAAACCAGCTGAAATACATAATTAATTATACCTCCTATCTGTGCAAATTAATATGAGTTGGGTTAGTAAATTCCTGGTCTATAAAAAAGGCTTTTTGTTACCAAGGTGTCACACAAGAAACATGTTTCAAAATGTGTCAAAAAAATGTTGACACATTCAATACTTATTTCCCCCACTGTGGATTGAGGTCTAAAAGAGAGATAAAAAAAAAAAAAGTCTGAGTGCACTAATGACAATACTTCTACTTTGCATTCTTTTCTAATATATAATTTTCATTATAAATTATATTACTGAATTATTGAAATATTTACATGAATTTCAGAGTTTCTTAGTATTTGATACGTCCCCTTTTTGCTTTAATGACAGTGTACACTCGAGCTGGCACGGGCTCCACAAGTTTGTGCAGAACCTTATGATCCATTTTTTTAGACCAAATCCATCAGTGTCATCTGAACACGTGCTCGGATTGAAGAGATAAGCCATGACAAAAATCGGACCTTTTGTAACAAGCAGTTAACACAGTCAATGTTGGAAACTCTCTATTCTCTATTCCCTACAATCAATAACACACATTTGCTTACATTTAAAGAGCCACTTATAAATAATGTAGAATCTTGAATATTAAATATTCAAGATATCAAACATTTACTTTGTTTTTTTTTTTGTTTTTTTTTGTTTTTTTTTTATATTCGAAAATTCTAAAACTTTCTGTAAATTTCCAGGTTTAAATGGAAAAAACAAAATGTTAGATTTTCAATGTGGTCTCCGACCCCAATGCACATACATAGTTAAGAAGTGTACTGTTTGCATCTGATCTAATTCTAGTGGTACTGTAATGTTACTTTTTTTTATTATTATTATTATTATTTTAACCTCTAACTTCAAAATCAACTAATTAACCACTTAAAAATGAAGTAGTTGAAGAGGAGAGGCGCTGAATCTGACAGGAAATTACAGGTCACGGAAAGAACGAATTCAACTTGTTTCCTTGTAAACCGCACTACATTTCGAGTCACAATCTTTCATTTCCTAATGGAACATATCAAATTACTCAAAATATTAGTTCTCTTTTATACCACAGCATGGCTAAATTCTCAAATCACCAGGCGTTGATTCCTTTTCATGAACAGCACAGCTCTGATAGTTAGTTCCAGCTGTGACATGAAGAATAGGTTTATATTAATGCGTTGTTATGTATTATTTCAAAGACAAAAAATACTGGTTGATATGGTGAAGTTTTCACTGAGGTGATGTTGATTAAATATTTATGGAAGGAGTCTCCAGCACCAGTGCTTTGTAACAGTTAACAACTTGCATTGTTTTTTATTCGAGAGTGAGAAAAAAGCGAAGCCGGTGATGAAACGACGTTAAATGTAACTAAAAGCACGACATGACCTTCAATAATAAACTCTAAATTTAATTGCTGGGATATAAGAGCAATAAAAAAGAGGCTGTGTTGTTATAAGAAAGTATGGCGTGGATTATTTTCCTATAATCGCACAGCCTGAAGTGTGTTACTCCTTACACATTGGTGGAATATGATGAGTAATTACGGAATCTTACGCAATAATTGTCTCTTAAAATACTTCTCCTTTTTCCATTTTGATCATGCAAATCATTCAAAGTTTCTTGCAAACTCATTTCAAGATAAAAACAGGGTAGAAAGGAAATAAAAGCAATACTAAAATTACACAAGCAAAAGGAAATAAACAGAGAACGCAGCCATTTCCTTGCTGTGCTTTTAGTAGAAGCGGGAGGTATATAAGGGGATAAGGGGCACAGGGATGAGTGTCTTTGTGGAATATAGTGTGAATTACCTGAACCCTAGGGTTAAAAGGCTCTATTCTCCTACTAAGGCTTTGGCTCTGGGTAAGCAAAGTTAATGACAAGAACAAAACAAAGGAACAATGCAATGAAACTAAACCCAGAATGACAGCACCAGTGTTAGAGGAGCTCAGGGAGAGATTCAGTCTAAACACTGCAGGTTACTGCGCAATTTCTCTTTCTTTTTTTAAGAGAAAGTTCAGGCTGAAGTCATAGAAAATAACCATAGACAATCAGCCGGAACATCTTCTGAATGCGAATAATTAGCTTCTCATTTACTTTCTTTCATCCGAGTCATTTTCATTTAGTCGATTCTTTCCCATAAAGAATCCTTTGTGTAAATGTTAGGTTGCGAAATGCTAAATATAGTTCCCGCGGCTTGTCTTTCGACCGCTTATTCACAACAAATTATGATCATCTCAGATCCTGGTGTTTGGTATCTCATTAAAATAAAATAAAAAACAATTAAATAAATAAAGAAGCCTGATTTTTCTTTGGTTGAATTTGTCACATGGATCATCCTAGGACTGGAGAGAATTCAGAAGTCTGAGCTTCTATTTAAACTAAATCTCCACCTGAGCGAACGACACACACATAAAAACACACCAGATTGTGTTACTCAATGCATACACACATATCCACATCTCAGAGAGTTAAAGACAATGAAGATTTTTGAGAAGATGTAGCAGAAGGTTAAATATTATGTGGAAGTTGATCATAAACAACCCGTTTGGTAACTTTAATTCAGAGTGGAACAGTACTAAAATGATTACTCCAACATGAAATGATTAACGCTCACCTATTTATTGGATAGTAGAAATCGTTTTTAAAAATCAGCCTTTTCAAAGTTTCGTTCATTTCCACCTGAAATATAGCCGAGTGCAAAATTTTGTACCCTCATGTTTTTTTCTAATGAACAACTTATCCTACACAGGTTCACAAGGAGAGCCTGGAACTCGGGGCACAAGGTGGGGGACACCCTGGACAGGGTGCTAACCCATCGCAGAGCACAATCGCCGAGCACACTACAGACAATTGAGTGAAACCAATCAACCTACAAGACATGTCTTTGGACTGGGGGAGAAAACCGGAGCACCCAGAGGAAACCCCTGAAGCACATGGGAGACTATGCAAGCTCCGTGCACACAGGGCGGAGGTGGGATTCGAACCCCCAACCCTGCAGATGCGAGGTAAAGATTATAACCACTAATCCACCGTGTCCCCCTACATCTATTCTATTCTGTTTTATTATTATTTTTTACATAAGTACAACATGTTACCAAATATGTGGGTGCATTTTTTTCTCACGCCTCTTAATCTCCAGACCTGATTTGACTTATAGTAATAAAGGAGCCATGAATGAAACCTAACACACTAAATATATATAACTGATATAATTCATCTTATAATTCCTCTTCCTTAATTTCTCATAAGGGTGTGCAAACATTTGCACTTGATTGTCCTAAAGCGATCAGTGTCTATTTTAATCGGTATCACATTCCCTTTATCTCTGTACGTGTGTATCACTGTATCTCTGTATCACTCTGTATCTTGTGTGTATTTGTAGAAATAGCGTTTAAATTGCTAATAATTAAGTTATAGAGTGTTCATATTGTAAACACTTTATTTATAAGAATAGAATTTTATAATAGAAATATGATAGAATAGAATTATGATAGAATTTGGAGTTGTGCTGCTGCAGATTCAGCAAATAATAGCAAACAAAATACGAGATCCGGAATGCCATTCTTTAAACCGTACATCGGCGAGTCTTCTGCTTTTAGAATGTGCTACAGCTAGACAATTAGAGCTCAGTGAGTGAGTGTAACGTGATCAGGTCTGGTGTTTTCGCCTTTGGGTGAGCTCCAGCTCTGTGGCCGAACGCGAGCACTGTGGAGCCGTTCCAGAACTTTATCTGTGTTTGAGTCGCCTTTGTTCACCTTCAGAGTGTTTGCCAACAATGGCTAAGTACTTAACATGCTTGTTCTGTTCACTACCTACCAATGGATGTCCTGCTGATCCAGGCCATCTCAGCTGAATTTTAAAGCAATACAATTTGATTTAAAAACAACAAATAAAGAAGTTCCATCCACATCTATGAGCTTCCCAAAAGCTTCACAGCTCAAAGACCACTCTTAAATGGTAGAACGAGAACGATGTTAAAATGTGCAATGCTTTTGAGAATCTCCCTAACAGGAAGTTGTTGGGTTGTTTTTTACATGCTGTGTGTTCATAAGAGAATCTCAGTTCATGTTGCAAATAGTCATTTTTAGGACTGCCGAAAAAATGCGACCTTTAAATGGCATTATATTTCTCTTTGTTAAGGTAGCTACTGAATAAAATGAAAAATTGTATCGTAACGCGAAGGGTGGAACGGGAAATAACATAAGGATGGCTATGAAGACTATCTGTTTTGGTGGAACAGGATCTAAAACAAATCTCCTCTAGTGCTTTTTTATTTCTTTATTTTTTCTCGCTAAATATCTCATTATACCACAGTGCTGCTGAATTCTCAACTCTGATTGGTTAGAAGGTGTTGACTCATTGTCTATAACAGCAGCTCTGACAGCGGCTCACAGCTATAATTAAAATCTCACGTTCACATTGTAGTGCTCATTCTAATACGTCCTAATTTCTATAGAAACACAATGTCAGAGACGACAGAGACAGATTAGAAGAGAGAGAAAAAATACTATTGAGTGAATGACAGTTTAAAGCTGCTAGAATGTAAGTAAAACAGTAACTGACACATTTTTGCATATGTTCCTCAACATAACATTAACTAGAAATGAATACAAAGTCATTTGCTGTGATATAAGAGGAATAAAACAAGAGAACAACTCATTGATTATTTTCCTAGAACAGCACGTCCTAAAGCGCTTTATTCCTTACCTACAAGGTCTTATTGATTTCTATATTCTGTATCTCTACACGATCCTGATATTCATGCAAAGATTAATTGCCCAAGCAAATTCAATAAATTGATATTTTCAGCCCTATAAACGTCTGTCAGTATTCAAGTCAAGTGGACCTACTGTTAGTGTAAGAAATACGGGTGTTATATTAAAGATGGCAGTTAAAATAACAGCCACCTTACCAGTCTTTCCCTCTGAGAAACCGAGTGATGCATTGTGGGAACTCACAGAGAGCTGTCCGGATAAGTACTGCGGTGCGTCTCGCAGCATGCCGGGGCTCATGGGAGATGTGATGGATATGGATGGCCGGTCCATCTTCTGCGACTCAAATGAGCTGGAACCTTCGGGTGGAATTTAATGAAGGCAGAAGGGACCAAGGGAAAGAAGACAGAGAAAGTGATAGAGGTGTAAGAAAGAGATGTGATATGATATTCAGAAGATCAGGAGTTATTCAGAACTGCACTGCTCGCATCTGGCCACACGGTGGCTACTCACTCGACTCCAGTTGTGTGTGTGTGCTGTCTGGTATCCTGGGGATATCTCTGCATTGAGATTGAGAGAGAGAGAGAGTGAGAGAGAGAGAGAGAGAGAGAGAGAGAGAAAGACCTTTTAATGAGCTTTTAATGGCCCTAAGCATCACATTAGTCTCTATTAGAGTCTGGACCAATACGCTACTCTGAAATCAGTTTAATTTGTTCTCAAATATCGTCTGCACTTTGGAAAATTTGGAAAGAAGGAGCTGATCCCACATAATTACTTTGGTTTTTCTGGGGTTCCCCCCGCCCCAAGAGATTTTTTGGGTTTTTACTAGCACAAAGCAGGGTGAAGGTTTCCAAACTACTGCTGCTTTCGGAAGTTAAATGCATGAGCAGGTCTTTGGGGAAATATTCTCTGATAGGACAAAACTATAATAAAATAAGACAATAAAGATGGCTTTTTCAAGCACAAAATATCAGCAAAATATCGCTAGAAACTGCTTAGTGAACAACGTGAAATTATAGGTGTAAAAAGGGAACAGACTTTACATTAAGCGCCCTAAAAATAAACGTCTACAATGACCAATAAAAGCGTAATGAGTGTGCATCGATGTTAATTCAAGATATTTACTTTCCCAAGACAACAATATCACAGTCATACAGTAGGTCTAGGCTCCTCCTGATAAAATTTTCTTTGTCATACAAATAATATCAATTAACAATTGAATGATCCTTTCTGTTCACTTATAGATAATGTCATACACATAAACAGGGAGTTCTGATCCAAATAAAAAGGTTACTACAGTAGTTTTAGTGACATCACCAGCGGACATGCACATGATACTTTTCAGGAATATCACTTTTGACGTAAAATATGAAAGCTTGTCAGATGAAGGTGAAAAGGAAGAAGGGACGCCTATTACTTTAACCAGAATGGACAAATCAATGTGAGCTAGCTAGTCAACATGCTATAAAGTGAGAGTGGTCTTTTTTAGGGATCTGTTTCCACACTGCGTCTGAAAAGTCAGTTACTCAATATTCATTTCTTGTTTATAGAACAGCAATATCACACTCGCAATCAGCACAGTTGGGATTAGCTACGGCGACTTACAGCCATGCCGTTATCCCGTATAACCACACTCTTGCTTGTACAGTACGATATTGCTTAATTCAGCAATACCATAAATACTGATTGTTCAGGAAATCTCAATATAAAGCGTTATCCTCCATACACAGTGGAAATGAACACTTTTTTAGCAAAATGTCTTCCAAAGGTTTTCATACTTAGTTGAAATTATATATATATATATATATATAAATTTCAGATAGCATTTAAGAATGTCTTGAATGACAAAAGAAGAACGTATTAAAATCATTCTCATGGCTCTGATGGACTTTAAAGCGCACCTATTTTGAAATGTGCCCAATTTTGTTTTAAAGGTCTCATATAATAGATTTACATGCATCCAAGGTCAAAAAACACTTTGACGTGCTCATAATTTAAACTGCAGTATTACTTTTCCAACCCAGTGTCAAAAACGACTCGTTCAATGATCCGTTCTAAACTCTTCCTTTCAGAGAGCATACTCTGCTCTGATTGGTCAGACGTCCCAGTCTGTTGTGATTGGTATACCGCTATCAGCATGTTTCGAAAAGGCTCCAACTTTCAGCTCCATCTCATCGCGAGCAGCAGATGAAGACCAGAGGCGGGGCTTTTTGTTACAAACCTATGTAGGTTTGTACAGGAAGCAAGTCTGGAATTACTGACGACTCGTTTCAGCTGTTCCGAATCGGCGTCTTCTTTTGGGAGTCGATAACTTTTTTAACTTTGCAGACTTTTGACATTCACAAACAGCTTTAGAACACGCTATATGAAAGATAATATTGGAAAAACCATAATAGGTGCACTTTAACAGGAAACATTGCGAGCACATCACAAATGACACTGCTGCCAAAATTATTAACGAATTCACAAAGACTGGAAGTGTTGCAGACCGACAAGTGGACGTCCACGAACGTCCAGTGACGAAGGCAGAACCGACGTGGTGCTGGCAAACACAGTTCCCTATGTACGGAGACTTTTCAGACACCCTGTACAATCGAATCTCACAGTCATTAAGGAAACCGTGTGCTGCATTACATTCATATTTATGATCATTCGTATACTGTAAGATAGGGATGATAGGGATAGACAGGGCATGGCCAGGTCTTTACCCGATGGGCCGGGACACCACCAGTTCCACCTGAGGCTCTGGCTTGGATTCTAAAATGATATTGTAAACTTCTTTAAATGTGGCTCCTTGTAAGTTTCTCCCGTTCCACTCCAAGACCTGATCACCTACGGAATAAAATGAACACACAAAATGATTATTTACAATTTACAGTTATTAACACTAAAAACTTAACTCAGAAATAATGACGATTTCAATAAAATAAACCAGATGTCAAAATGTAAAAATTAAATTAATTTCATTCCAATATTACTCCTGCTAATAGTTTGTATTGTTGCACATGATTCTAAACACAGCCAGTTTATCTTTTCTTTTTTTTAATTGATATTCTATAATGCGAGTCTAAGAGAAATCTGATAGTTACCTGGTCTAAGATGTCCGACAGTGTCTGCTAAACTTCCTTTCCTTACTTTAGTGATGAACGCACAAAGTCTACCAGACTCAGTCATTTTTCCCCCAACCACCTGTCCAAATCACACACACACAATTTTGTGGTGAATGAAATATGCATTGTAAAAAAATATTTTTACATCTTTCATAAATCTTTCATAAATAAATCTTAAAATGAATACTAATGAATTAAAAGCATGCAATTGCAGTATTGTTATTCTTTATATTTTATTCTTAAACTAGAATTCACACATTTCAAAATTTGAAAACATTGAAAACATTTCAACATTTTTGGAATTAAATTGTTTTTTATACTGTTGTGAAACAAGTGCTTTTATTAAAAAATTGTAAAAAAATATATATATATATATATATATATATATATATATATATATATATATATATATATATATATATATATTAAAATTAATAAATAAATCACACCAGTTAAAAGGCAAAATGGCTTTGGCAATCACGAAGAGGTTATGTTTAGCCATCTCTGATTTTTGCACTTCATTATTTATGATTGGATTCTTTTTACATTGTAAAAAGAAAAAAAAAGAAAAAACCTTAAACACACACCGTCCCTGTTCGACAGCACACTAATCCATAATAAGAATAATTAAACATACAGGGATTTTACAGAAAAATTCTCTATGTGGTTAAAGCACATATATTCAAATAATATAGAATTCTTTACTGATTCATGATTTTAAAAAATCCTTTGGTTGCATATGTATATTGTTATAATGAAACAGTTGAAGCCGTACATTTAACAACGAAAATATTGTAATCTGCACTAGATTTTTTTCCCTTAAAGTTTCAACTGCAAGTCCTACAAAAGACCACAACAAGTCAATTTCCTAAGTTTAAATCCTTAACAGGAAATCCATAAATATATCAAACGTCGCAAATATACAAATAACATAACTACAGATAAATAGTTAAAGATCCAGACATTTGTGCCTGGTCTTGCTTTCTTCCTCAGCGTATCACACAAATGAAATATGTCTTGAAAAGTGATTACAGAGTCTACTGGAGGAAAATTGCTTTACGTAATGTCTAGCTGTGAGCCGTTGGGGATTTTAATCACGTTTCAGTGTGTTAGGTATTTCTGGTATGCTTTACGGGAGGGAAGTCCGTCCAGGAAGTTCTCTGGTCTCTCATCACGTGCCTCCGAAAACTGACTAGAGCGTGCTGGAATTTTAACAACCCGTACAGTGTGTAGGTTTTGGTGCAGGACTCACTTTTAACCCCAGAAGAGCTCCGGAGTCACGAGGAACGCTTCCATCCTTGAGACGCTTGTTGAGCAAAATGCGGCCGATGAGACGGTCTCCGTCTTTGGACGGTTGCCATGTGACAGGGTGCTACGAGGTCAAAGCCAGAGTAAGAAAAAAAAAAGTTTAAACCCATGACTTTCAGATCAAGTTCATTTTGACAGGTAGAGAGGAAGGTAAGGGGTGGAGAAGGAGCGTTCGCTTTAAGCATCCAGGTGATCACATAAACTCTATTTTATCAGTCAAAGAAGATCTTGAATCGGAAGAGCAGATGAGTCATGTGTATGTGTGTGTGTGTGTGTGTATATATATATATATATAAAATGTGTGTGTATGTATTAAAATATATTAAATTAGATGACATTAAATCAAAATTTATAATCATCTTTTTTTAAATTACAGAAATGCAAATTTTGTGAGTTTATGTGATCATTGATTAACATGCAAACCCACCTAAAGAGCATCAAGCACAAACCCCACAATTAATATAGCGAACAAAAAGCCACAAATATGAGTAGCTGGGTCCAAAAACAAGGAGACAAAATATCACAGCGAGTGATACGGAGAGCACGACCCCCACCCCAGAACCCAAACAAACAAACAAACAAACAAACAAAAAAGATTAATAATAAGTAGCACCATTGGTAATCGAACATCTCTATCCTACGTGACAGTGAAAGGGAAAAAAGAAAAACACGTTTGTCCCAAATAAAACCCACATTTCCCACCCCTTGTGTTCAGCCCATCAAGTTGTGCACGTGTTCAGATGTCATGTCTTTACTGCAGTCGGTGGCCAGGTTTTGGGGTGCATCGTGGGCGTGGGTGTAGGGAGTGAGGAAGGCGCACTACAGAGGAACAGGAAAGGTCACCATGTGGCACCAACACACAGGAAATGACAGAAGGTTGGGAGGGCATGCACCTAGAGAGACAAGGTGTTAGCGATGCTCCCGCTACATTCGAGCTCGGGTACGCGAGACTACGGCACGATCAGCCAACCAGCTGCAGCTACAAAGCCACAAACCACACAGCAAGCAAAAGAGTACCCCCCCTCCCAACCCACCCCCCAAAAAACTAAAAGTATGACCAAAAAAAAAACTAAATAAAAAGTTTTAAAAAATAAACAGAGGAAAGATTTTCCGAAAATGGAAAACGGAGGCTATTCTACAAAGTAAAGCAAATCACCATCACATACGGACGCACACATGAAACCAAAGCACTAATAAATAAACAAATAAACAGAAACAAAACAGATGAGAAAGTAAAGGAAAAAGACGAGACGAGCGAAAGAACTCAAATAGAATGAACTCAAGGTTCGAGAGAGAGAGAGTGCAGGCTGGAACAGGTGCCGGTACCTTCTCGCTATGGCTATGCTCCTCGTTTAGCGTTGTGCTACTGCATGTGTCAACGCCCGAGTCTTTAACCTGCGGCTCGCCCCACTCAGCATCCTCTTCCAACGAGTGGCCCCAAAAGCGCACCATTTTCTTTTGGCCCTCTGATAAGATGTGTGCCTGCTCAATAGTTTCTCTTTTTCCCCTTTGACTGTCCCCTACAGGCGAGGGATAAAGAAATGCGGAAAGGAAAAAAGGAAAGAAAAAAAAAGACATGCAGAGGTGAACATAAATCAACTGAAATCATGATATGACGAGAGAGAGAGGGAGAGAGAGAGCGAGAGAGAGAGAGACTAGAGAGAGAGAGAGAGAGAGAGAGAGGGAGTGGGTTTGAGCTCCACTTGGCTCACCAGTGACATAGAGGAGGTATCGCTGCTATGCCACGTCGCCTGATCCCACCAGTGGCCATCTATATCTCCTGTGAGTGCCCACACACACACACATACACATACACGCACACACACACACACACACACACACACACACGCACGCACGCACCAGCGGGCAGCAGCAGAGAGCACAGTGCATGAAGTGAGGAGAAAGAAAAACAGGAAAGAAGAGCACACATGATTCACACATTCACACTTTCAGTCTTTCAACACACACACACACACACACACACACACACACACACACACACACACACATATACACCTTTAACTCTACGTGCATAGGCTTCATCCGTAATTAAAGGAATACTCCAGGGATTTTTAACCTAAACCCTAAATACCATGTAACATTCGGTCACGTTTCCCTGTAATAAAAACAAGAACAGAAAACGTGTTTATGTAAAAAATGTTTACTCCAAGCTTATTTGTAACAAAAATTCAAGGGGCAGATGTAGACAATAAACATTTATGTAAAAATAACTGAAGTTTTCGAGGAAGACTACGTTCTCCCTCCTCACTCAGGGCTGGATAACCCGGGCAACTAAATGCTCCAGTGTGATGGCCAAACTTGTGTTTGTTGGGAAACTAACATTGTAGCTAATGCGCTGTAATAACGTGTGGAGAGCTAGCTCTCTAGTTAAGTGTACTGATATAAACTTACGCTCTTCTGGAAGTTTGTATGTTTGTGCGATAGATTGGAAAGTCAGCCAATGGAAAGTCATTTCAGTTACGTGATGAGATGAGGAGTAACAGCTTAGTGTCAAACTTTTCTGAACTCCGTCGTGCTTGCATGTTCCTGATTCGGAAACGATCGCTTATTGTCCTGGCACACTAATTAATCCGGCTAGTAAAAATCGTTCTGGCGTTGGTGTGTGTTGCTCCACCACGAAGAGCATTAACTGTAAATGTAAAGTCCTGTCAAAAACTCCTGTTTCTGCCTGTGATGACTTTTCCTGGACACGTTACACCTACATACCAAATGAAAACTTTAGTTATACAATGGTTTTTATTATTCATTTCTGTCTGTGTGGCAAGTATAAACAAAATACTAAAAACACAAACACACAAAAAATTATATATATATATATATATATATATATATATATATATATATATATATATATATATATATATATATCACCAAAAATAAGGGAACACTTAAACAGCATAATGTAACTCCAAGTGTTCCCTTTATTTTTTTGAAAAGTGTATAATTTATATATATATATATATATATATATATATATATGTATACACGTCAACATTTTTTTCAGTAAATATATCTCCAATGAGGCTATTCACATGAAATTTTCACCAGACATCAGTATTAACTAAGAAATCCAGAAATATAAAGAATTCACAACATTAAAGTCCATAAATAAAGTTAAGTGTTAATAAAGTGTATTGACTCGGGAAAAAAGCACTGAACACGCTAAGTGAAATTTATTTAATAGTTAGAGGAGAAGTATTTGTTTGTAATGACAGCTTCAAGATGCTTCCTGTGTCATTCCTCATAACTTTATTTATGGACTTTAATGTTATGAATCCTTTATATTTACCAATTTCCTGAGTTAATAATAGTTAAGAATTTTATTGTTAGAGTAGGCTTTTGAATTTGCATTATCAGACACATTGATGCGTTTCGACCACTGCCCTTAGACTTCCATGATAAATTAATTCCATGTAAGCATGCCTTTAATTCTTTTCTCATCAGGTAGGGAAAAGTATAAAAATTCTTGTCTGTAGTAATCATATATGCTAGAAATGTTTTGGATAAAGATTACATTGAACAAGGCTAAAATATTGCTTTTAATGCAACTTAGAGATAAAAAAAAAGTCTATGTTTATGTGTCACTTATACGGTCACGGGACAATATTATAGGTGAGAACGGGCCTTCATTCGTTCATTCATCTTCAGTGTCTGCTTTATTCAGAACCAGCTAATACAGTATGTTAATATGGAATAAATTCGGCTGCCCTAAATTGCCCTAAAGCCCTAAAGTTCATGCTTAATAATCTTGTCTGTTTTTGCAGATCTGGTCTTGTGGTATAACACCTCACTGTGAACTCCAGCCAAGAAACTCTGACTCCGAACTCTAACTCTGTTGTTAAGTAGATGACATTAAAATACGCTCTGTGATGGGACTAATTAGAATAACTGGGTGCTTGCACTTCATTAGACATGCATCGCGTGATACACTGACAATCACAACAAGATCTAATATGACATTGTAGTATGTCATATAGTTAATAAGGAAATGTTATTTCACGGCTTATGTTGCGTTATTATCTCTCTTCTTCCAGCCCTCCTCTTTTATTTTATCTCTGTGGCCCGCTCTTACCCCAAGTCAGAATCAAGATCGTGTCTCTTGTACTTTTTGACTGATATTATTGTCTTGTTTTTTTCATTTAGTGTTGCCCTTCAAAAGCTACATAAGATATTTACATGTTTCCCAGAAGACCAAAGAATAAGAATGATGTAAGGCGTATGTAAACTTATGACTTCAACCGTACATACACTTGCTGCTTCCTTCCAAGCTTTATTTTACTTTATGATGTCTCTATACACATTTAATAATAACCAAGGCTAGATTTTCTCACACTTCCTGATCTTCTACCTGCATCTCTCTCTCTCTCTCTCTCTCTCTCTCTCTCTGTGTCTGTCTGTCTCTCTCTCTCCCTCTCTCTCGCCCCCTCTCAGTTGGAGGCTGAAGTGCTGAATCAGGTCAGAAGTTTCTGTCTCCAGGCTCTCCATCACCCTGACAACCCAATAAAAAGCCAGTGTAAACCATTAATTGGATCATTAATTATTGTCGCTGTTTTTACTACGATCGGCGGGGCGTTGGACGCAAGGCGACGACACGTCGAGCGCATTTATAAACTCAATACAGATACGAGTACAGATAACGAGACTTCCTGATGGTTGGACTAAAGATAACTTTCCTTTAACAGTGGACACATTCGATATTACATCTTGCAGCAGGGACTAAAATATTAAAGGATAAAGAAAGATTTCACCGTAATTTTAGTTTTTTAAATAGTTATGTAGGTTCTGGAATCCTAAATCATTAGTCGCTCTGTCTGGGATGTAAAATAATGAGGAGTAAATACATACTGCCTCAAAATTGTATACGTATGTATTACTTCAAACACAAAATTAGAGGCATGTTTGGTGCTCCAGGCTTCAGATTCCAGGAAATTGGACTTCAGATTCCTAAGTGAAGGAAGGGCTGGCATGGTTTGGGTTCCCTTTAATCCGCAAAGAACATTAGTAACGTTTCTTGGTATTACAGAATCTATCTAAAAACATGATTAAAGACTTTTAAATTTGACAAAAATATAATCATTTTTTAAATTTGTGACTAGAGCTGTCCTTTTTTAGCATCATTGCAACTTCCTAGAAATTTACAGCAGTGACTTGGTATTTTTTCCACATAAAAAAGTCCTACCTCATTAGCTATGACTGCCTAATAGATCTTACTCAAACAGTCCACAGATTGGACGTTGTCATTAAAGTCACCACTGCAACAACAGCAGAGAAGAGAAATGTGAGCTTCCCCTCCGGTGTACTGACAAACACTTTGCTGCATATTTATCTCTGTCGCAGGATCTGATTCACTTTGCTTTTGGGTTCTGTCTTATTTTATGTCCTGCCTTGCTTAATCCATGTTGTGATAGTGAGTTTCTATGTTTGTGTGTGGCTATTCCTGTTAACAGTTGAACAGTGCTTTCACACTTACCGTTTCTTTCAGTGCATGTTTTACACAGAATTCTATGCTACTGTCCAATCAGGTTGCAAGAAAAACAAACATGGAGAATAGAGTGTGTTGAAATATATTTGTCGTGTTATTGAGCAAATACGATATAACTAAATTATACTGCAGCACTTATTAATACTCAAATCTGATTGGTCAGAAGGTGAGCATTATTCCTGTATATCAGTTCTGGTTGTAATATGTTAATATTAGACAGGTTAATATTAATGCGCTTGTTCTAATACATGATTGTTTCTATAGTACCAGCTCACACAGGAACTTGTATGGTGGATGCGTCTCATAATCTAAGACTAATAATGAACAGGTATTTTTTTTGTGTGTGTGTGTGTGTGTGTGTGTGTGTGTGTGGTGTTGTTTTAAAAAAAAATCTATGAACATTATGTATGTGGTGAAGTTTTGTGTTTAATATTTATGAAAGGCGTGTCGAGTGTGAGCACTTTGTAACAGTCACAGTTCTTTATGACGTTTCCCAGAGAAGATAGGGGAAAGAGTTTGGACTTTCCGGTTCCTCTGTAAAATGACAAACTGCATTTTTGGAGGGAGAGAGAACAAGAGAAGCTGGGGATCGCTGCTATAACATAAGTGATAACAGGAACTAACTTGTTTCGTTGCCATTCCACAACATTAAATCTAACAATAGATTGTATTATAGATTCTATAGATTATAGATTCGCTGTGATAATGTGCTGTTATATGGGAAAATAATACAGTTCAGGGTTGTGTGAGATCACCCTGAAGCGTATCATTTTCGTATAACAGCACCGTCCGTTGTGTTATTCCTTATATATCAACTTGGCTATTTTGGGTATGTACATTAGTAAAGAAGGTGACGTCCCACTTTCCCACTTTAGCCGTGGCTTGCAGCATACAGTCAAGTTGTCTGCCTCTAGAGCTACAGCAAAGACAAACAACCTTCTCATCGCCAGGCATAAAACAAAGTCTTCATTTCATTATCTGCAAGGACTAGTAAGAGCATTGTTATGGTTACGCTACACAGCCACTTTTAAATTTCAGCACAAGAAATGTTAGATAGACTGGAAAAAAAAAAGCAAAAAAAATTATAAAAATAAAATATATAAAGTGTGAAAACACCCAAAGCTTCCTTTTTCCTGTTTCAGCTATCAGAATTAGCATGAGGAGGATGGATTAGGGCTGAGTTTCTTCATGTATTCGGTGAATGTTAATGCTGGTTAACAGGTGCAGACAGTCAGTGGCTGACGGAAGTTAGCTAGCTCAGTTCATCAGCTCATGTCGAGGCCACAAGGTTTTCACAAGGTTAATGAGAAGATGAGGTTTAGCTTTTAATGCTGTCCACTATCTCTGTAATGTTGGTTGACTTAATTACGTTGTGCAAAAAATATTGGCGGTGAGGTGCTAACGGCTGGAAAATAAATATTCGCAAGTTAGCTAGCTTTTCCTGGTGAGTCTACAGCACCATTTTGTTCATTAGGAGAGTGGAGGTCACATTTCCAACACAATTGACACAATTGACACAATTTGGGATTCTGTAACACAATTTCCAGGTGAAAGCCCAAAGGCATTTGTCCATATTTTGTAGCTAACAACTAATCAACACTCTGTTTGCTCTGTTATAGCTTTTCAAATGGAAGGGAGAGGGACTCTTGTCTTCCCAGATGCCAGGGAGATTTGTAAGAAAATGCATCAACTCCAATTCTTACATCTGTCAAATGTTTTAATCATTTTAATAAATATCACCTGAATTTCATGCAACTGTTTGTTTATTTTGTTAGCATTTTACAGTAGTAGAATTTTAGCATACAAACAAACTGCGTTTTAGGATAATTGTAAGGAAAAAAGAATAAACAACACATCTCTATTATTTTGTGAACACATCTTTGTGTGGAAATGTTTAACACACAGCATGTGTTAAATGTACTAACACACTGGTTGTGTTGAAAGCAACACAAAATGTGTTGTACTTAACTAAACACGCGGTTGTGTTAAAAAGGTAACGCATCTGGTTTAAGAGTGTATGTAAAAAAAAAAGATTTATTTCTTTAAAAACATGTTTTGGCTTGCAAAGCATTTTTAGTGACTTTTTTGCTATATAGGTTGTGTCCTATTTTGTTATTTTTGTGAATCATCAATTTTTTTTTTAAAACGGCTCACGGCTTTTTGTGTAGAATGTTCTAGAAGTATCTATTTTCTCTTCATCGTTTATTTGTGATCCACCATGGCTAATCCCTGTTCTGTCACTGATGTTCTTTAAATAAACCTCTCTGGTGTTCTCTGAATTACCTAAAGATCAAACACATCCTATTTTCTAAGTTAGGAATCTGCACATTAATCCTATATATATATATATATATATATATATATATATATATATATATATATATATATTTTTTATTTTTCGCAGTAAACACCTCAACAAATTTAGCTCTTTGTGTCCTAAATCGAAGCCTGGACTGTCCTAATGAGCTGTGTCTGCATTCGCAAGTCTACTTTTCACCTCCTGCAGAGTCTTGTGCTTTATGCCCCCTGATTGATACGGAGGAAAACAGAGAGCTTGTTTTTGTTGCACACCAAGACTACGGCTTATTACACGACTTGTAATGCAGCGACCAGTATTCCAGAATCCTTGTGGGTTGCAGCGGGGGTGTACCTGTCAGGCCGCCTTTACAAGTTGCATTTCCCCCCTTTGAGACACACCGGCATACGACTGAATGGTTTCCTTATTTGTGTACATCTTCTCTGAGTCAACACTTTTGCATAGAACTTAACACAAGCCAAATCTTAAAAGTTATGCCTGGTTAAATTTTGGGGTTATATATATATATATATAGAAGTTATTGCATTTCGTACAGTAAATTTCTCCTGATATACTCATACCCCATCACTGTTGAATTCCCAAATCTGTATGGTCAGAAGGTGGTGACACTAGACTATTGTATTATTGTTTCCATAGTAACAACAATTTTCTATGTTATTTAACAAAGAAAAACAAACACTCAATACGTTTTTTCGAAGAAAATTGAAGAACCCCCAGAAGAAACCCACATGGACAAGGACAGAAACGTGCAAAACTTCAAAAAAGCATTTTCACATTTCATGTTCAAGATGAAACTTTTGTCCCAAAAGTCTACATGCATAGGGGAAATTAACACTTCTTAGCGAAACGTCCTCCGAAATGTTTCATACTAAGTTTATATATATATTTATATATATATTAGACTGGCACCCTGTCCTGTGTATCACGCCTTGTGCCCGATGCTTCCTGGGATAGACTCCAGGTTCCCCGCGACCCTGAAAAAGGAATAAGCGGTAAAAGATGGATGGATGGATATATATATTTTCAGATAGTGTTTAATTAAGAATACCTTTGCCAAAAGACGAACGTATTGAAATCATTCTCACGGCTGGATCGGGAAGCTGCCGCAAGGTTGCCGATGGACTTTAATAGGAAACATCACGCATGACACTGTTGTAAACTTATTAACGAATTCAAAAAGATTGGAAGTATTGCGGACCGACCGAGAAGTGGACGTCCACCAATGTTCACTGACAAAGACACAACCGACGTGGTGTTGGCAAACACAGACCCTTATGTATGGAGACTTTTGGGACACCCTGTAGATTCACTTAATATACACTCTTATATATACATAATTTTGTTACTTGTAATGAAGAAACATCTCTGACTCCTAACACCAAGGCCCGTGTTTAAAGAAGAATATTTTGTGGCCGGGTTGCCTGTGATTTACATGCAACCCTTGCGTAAATGCCATCACATGCAAAGTAAATGGAAGAAACAGTATTTAAATGAGATTTAGAATTTAGAATTCGATAGCAGCAGCAAGTTCAGATCTCTTACAAGAACTTAAACTGATACTGAAACTGCTTTACAAGTTCAACATATGAAAGTATCCTAAATTAGTATGGTTTGTTCATAAGGAATTTGTGAATGACAATAGTTTCAAAAGCTCTGTTTAAATGCTGTTTTGGCAATCGTTCTTAATATTTTTTTAATTTTAGCTGTGAAAAACAGGCTTCTTCAAATTTAATACCTGCCCGTCAGACAGCTTTACACGTTGCACCTTCAGGTAGAAAAACCTCAAACCGCATATTCATTATGGCAAACAAGCAAAATGGGCAAGATGTGCTATTTTGTTACTACCAGCTCAGTGTATGCTGATAAAGAAGGACGTTGATCTAGAAAAGCAACAAACCCTTTTAACAGTAAAAACATTAATTGTAATGAATCTTTCAGCATTTGTTGGCTAGTGGAGATCATTCAAATCCCCCATCAAAAATGCCACGATTTTCAAAAGTCTGTGGTCTCGTACTCCAACATCGCTCCTTTCATTCCTCAAATCTGATAAACGTGACGGGACAGGCGGCCTTATCTAGCCTGACGTTTCCTTCTCTTCCTTAAAAAAGCGTCTGACCTTCAGAGGAAGCTGCAATTCCTCCCAGACCCGGAAATCTCGAGCATCAATAATGTAGGACTGCCTTGTCCCCTTTGTGCTCGGTACAGTTATATAAGGAGGGATGACTAGACCTCTCTCTCATTCTGTCTGTCTCACTCTTTCATTCCGCACACTTTCCTCCAGTCTACTTCATCTGTGTCTCCCGCGTCTTTTGAGGAGCCTAGTGTCATTTACAGGTTCGGCTAGTTCAATTACTTTAATAACTATTAAAGGTACTTCATTTTATTCCGTTTAAAAGCCATTAACATGCACTTTATTAACAATTGTTTTTAAAGTTTTTACGGTTTTTCGTTCTACATTCCACCCAGATAATCATTTACATTTACATTGTGCTTTAGGTTACTAACTAGCCGAGCCAATTCTGTGTCAAATACCTGCACTTCATTCTGGAACTTTGAGTCTGAGTTTTGCGGTCTCCACAACTTCTACACTACATTTATTTAATATGCTAAAAAGATCTTGTTCGTTTGTTTTTAGGACCTGCCCGTTACCACACGGGATAGCTGAATTTGAATGCCTATATTTCCTTTAAAAACAGGGACGTTTCACTGTGTTCGCCACATAAAATTCCACTTCCTAGTTGACAACCGTTACTACTGAAGTGTTCAGTGTTAAGCACATCATCAGTGGACATGGCACACGATATTTTTTCAGGAATATAACTTTTGGTTTAAAATACGAAAGTTCGTCAGATGAAGATGAAAAGGAAGAAGGGAGGGCAGTTTTACCAAAAGCACCTTTTACAGGAATGGACAAATCAGTGTGAGCTAGCTAGGCGAGCTCGCCGATGTTCTCGAAAGTGAGTGTGGCTTCTCTGGGATCTGTTTCCGGTAACAGAGCAAAAAATTAACAGAACATCTGGCCATACTGTGTCTAAAATGTCAGCTATTCAATATTAATTTCTTGTTTATAGAACAGTTGCATAAAAGCAATATCGCAATCCTTATTGTGTGGTTATACTGAATATATCAGCACTGCTGTGGGCTCATGTCTACGGCCAAATCACAAAATCAGTATAACCGCACTCTTGCTCGTGCGATATTGCTTAAATATAAACATATTTCATGTGTTTCAGGGTGGAGTTGTCCTTTTAGACAATTTTAAACATTTCCATAGAAAATTCCCATGGACCTTTCTGATAAACATGCAGAACGTTAATATTTTGAACGTGGCCTGAGACTAGTGCATAGTGTGACAGCTCAGATGAGCCAAATATGAGATGTGTGGAAAACTTGATCATCATAAAATAACGCTAATTGCTCAGAGGTCTGTGGGTGAATCCTGGCGAGGAATGGTGTAATTAACCTCCAAGGTTTAATTACCTTTCATATACCTTCTTTAATTAATCCACAGATGTGATGACGCCTCGAAGAGCTGTGAAGACCCCCTGGCTGCCTATCTCACTGCCTGACTGGAAATAGTACTGTCAACGGGGTGCTTCATCACAGGAACATTCCATTTTTATTAGCACAATACGATGATCGCTCCTATGTTCTCTTTCCCTATCTCCTCTTCCCTCTCTCTGGAATTTTTTTTTGGCTGTTATGTAACACAGTCCATTAAATCCAGATTGAACTATGAGATCAGAGGCAACCAGGATGCTGCAATTCATGTCATAGGAGGATGGGCAGCCTGACACACGTGCGCACACACACACACATACATACACACACATACACACACATACACACACAGATAGATAGATAGATAGATAGATAGATAGATAGATAGATAGATAGATAGATAGATAGATAGATAGATAGATAGATAGAGCATATACAGTAATGGGAATACAAGCTTGTTTCTTCTTGAGGATACATACACATACACACACACACACACACACACACTCCAGTGTACCTTCTCACAACCTCTCAAACACCCAAAGCGCTTTCACACTCCCACTCTCAAAGTGTCTTGAAGGAAAAAAAAAATAAGCATAGCTTTCCACTGCAAAAAAAAATTTTTTCAATATGTACAAGTATAAGCGGAATATTTTTTATTTAATAAAAAAAAAATCTTAATTTTTACCATTAATTATTAACACAGAAACAAGTGTATCTATGTTCCCGGGGTCCTATGTTCCCCAGACTTATATGGAGATAATGAACACATGGTGATTTAAAGCTGGCATTAGGTTTCAGCGTAAGTGAGAGCTGGGACATGTTCAACAGAACACAGGACCCTGGGAACATAAGAATGACGCCCTAACGCGGATCAGTTAGCATCTTTTCTTTGCATGCTAGCTGTTCCCTGCTAGCGTAGATTCATTATGATGTACAACGCATTGATTACTGGGTCAAATATGACAGCAAAAAATGACAGTAGGGTCCAAAATTCTGAGGCCACTAACTTTTATTTTTACTTTTTTTTGTTTCAATTTTTTTGTTTCATTATCAAAATCAGCATTTTAGCCAATTTTGAAACCAACAAGCTAATACTTAACATTCTCTTAGCAAATATCTAGCTAGCTTTGCAGGTTGCTGGTTTTTCATTCAGTGTTGTGGCTATGGCAGGTTAGTAACAAATTAATACATTGCTTATCAATATTTTTCCACAAATGTCTTTTAATTGTTAACAGAAATGAGCTGTTTATGCTACACGTCATTTCTGTATTTATACTGCACTGCTGTGCGTAAGTTACAGCTTAGCCTAGTTGTGACGTAAAGGGGCATTAAGTTTACGCACTACTAAATATTTTTACGTTGCACCATTAAACTTAGTTTAAACACCAGTTAAATATGTATGGAAGAAATATGTATGGAAGAAATATGTATGGAAGCCTCTGCCCATGAATAATGGTCGGAATGAGACGGCAGCCGGATTAGATTAAATCGATGAGCTCGTAACTGATGATGAAGAACCGCATGTTCGTCATAAAGTTTTACGAGATAGACGTCATCCTTTGGATATCTATGATGATGTCGACATATATGGGAATAATGCGGATTACTTCCTGAATTTTTTCTTCCTGTTTCTTTGCTCCTCCATGTGTGGGCTATTAAGATAAGTTTTCAATTAAAAGTTTAATGTTGAGTTTGATAATGTCTTTGTCGTGTTTTTTGTTGCTTAGTTTTTTACTTTCATTTCAGGCCAGGCATAAAAGAGTTTGAAATTACATACAGTTCAGACTATTTCCTGTTTACCAATTCAAGGCTTCTGATTGGGTTAAGAAAAATATATGTCATTCTATGTGACTACGCATTACTTTTTACGGAGAGTTTACGACCTACTAACTACGTTGTTCCTTAAGAACAAGTGATGCGACCGAAGTACGTACAGATTTAGTTACAAACTAACTAGTATGTACGAAGCCTCTAGTTTGGACTTTACGTTCCAGTTTAAAAAAGAACTTTCGAACGCCTGGTGCAACCCTACCCTGGTCCAAAATTAAGTCCTACTTGATTATTTTTTACGGCAAATTTTAACACATTTTGGGTTACAGTAACTGAAAATACTAAATGGCTAGCATAGTACTGAGGTAAAAAACTGACAAGAAATTCAGGATACGAGGATTTATGCTACAAGTTATCTGCTATTCATTTTTGATAAATGATGCAATATTGGTAGTGGTCTCAAGACTTCTGGACCTGACTTCAGGAGATGTAAAGTGTCTGTCTCTGTGTGTGTGTGTGTGTGTGTGTGTGTGTGTGTGTGTTGTAAAGGTCACCTTACCTTTCTCACTGACTGACTCGCTCTCAATCTCTACATCCTCGCAGCTGGTGTACTCGGGTGTGGTGGGAAGCTCTTCGTCTGAGCTGCTCAGTGAGGCCCGCCTTGCTTTGCCTCCTCGCTTGCTTTTATGAGGTCTTGGTGGTGGTGGACGCACAGACTCCGACTGGTCCGAACTAAGCGAGTCGTTGCGCAGCAGGTTCTCCGTCTTGTCCCGAGGACCAGGGTTGGAGGGCAGGTGACCGTAGGAGGGGCCGTGGGACTGGACATGACCATAACGCCAGGCACCGGGCCGTTCTTCGGCCTCGGTGCATGCCAGGGACACGTCGCTGTGGCGCCGCTCATGGCGGAAACGTGACATCTCGGCGTGCATGCGCATCTGTTCCTCGTATGGCTGCGGCTTCACTGGGTACCGCGCCAGGTTTGGGTCACTCCGGTAGCGCGTGTGGCACTCGTCCTGGCGATGGAGATCACGTTCGGACACCAAGCCTGGCTCGGGAGGGTGCTGCTCCTCCTCCTGGGAGTGCCAGGCACCACGTCGGGCACGGTATGACGCCCGAGCGGACTGGGCGTCCTCGTACGGGCGACCGTAGTCAGAGGGTGATCGTGGCATGCCACTTTGTCCTGGGGCATAGTGCGATGGACGCTCCTCCCTTTGGTAGTTTGAATTTGGCTCCCTAGACGCCGAAGGGCTTCTTTTCCTGCAGAAATGAAGGAAGTGGAAGGTCAGATGTCACAAAGTACATATTCTGTGTAATAGAATAAAGTAGCTAAGTTCATATCGGCTTTTATGTACATAAGGTTAGTTGAATTTGGAAAAAGAAAAATCCATTTTCACAATTTG
Organism: Ameiurus melas; assembly: GCA_012411365.1. Lineage (NCBI taxonomy): Eukaryota > Metazoa > Chordata > Actinopteri > Siluriformes > Ictaluridae > Ameiurus > Ameiurus melas. The sequence continues at coordinate 17,071,664 of CM022771.1, read as the reverse complement.
CAAATGCCAATCAAGCTACTCTGCATGTCTTTAGACTGGGGGAGGAAAGCGGAGTACCCAGAAGCAGCCCCAGAAGAACAGGGAGAGGCTCCGCGCACACAGGACGTAGGCGGGATTCGAACCCCAGAACACGGAGGTGTGAGGCATGATAAACATGATGGCACATTTACTCTTGCTTTTACATAAGCTTAAATTCCGAATGTCTAATTTCTTGCATATTCAATAAAAAAAGTAATTTCTGTCATTTTATATTTATAGCTCTGTTCCCACACTCCAGTTTGCTTTACAGTTTGATAGAATTTTACAACAAACGAGGCTCCAGTGAACTGTATTTGTTCAGTGTGGTGTGTTGTAGGCACTGAAGCATTTCTGATACATTTTCTGATAGAGCTGATATATTTTGCAAGCTTGCCTTTTACTGTGACTGAAATGCTCTGAAATCAGATCTGGCAGATTGTTCAGTGTGTGTGTGCATGCGTGTGTGTGTGTGTGTGGGTGTGTGTGCGCGTGCCTCATGCATTATGCAGTCGATGCAGGACACTAAGCCTTGCTCCATTCACAAATCCAAACCGCTGCCACAGCAGAATGATGTATGAATGTTGTGTGCGTGTGTGTGTGTGTGTGTGTGTGTGTGTGTGTGTGTGGTGTGTGTGTGTGTGTGTGTAGTAAAAGTGTTTGTGTGCACTCTTGGCTTCTGTCAGCCCGCATGATGAGCAGGTTTTCGTGTTGACTAGAAAGAATGTGTCAGCAAGAGAGCAACACAACGTGTGTGTGTGTGTCAAGAAGGTGAGTGTGTGAGTGTGAATTGCTTCGGTAAGTGCTCTCAGCCAACCTGCAGGGCCAGCACACCCTGAGGATATTCAGTTATGAATTTCTCTCGATGACTCTCTGCAAACGCAAACATTTTCACCCTCACTTCTCTCTCGTTCCCCTTCCGTCATTCACCGACACTCTAAATAAGCGTCTCTAATCAACTTCCCTCCTAACATAAACATCACATAGCTACAGTCTCTCTCAGCACAGAGTCTATTTCAGGCTCAACTTTAATCTAATTAACATTCACTAATAATAGACCATTCAGTAATATCTAGTAGAATCATTAATGCTATTCCACACACAGTGTAAGCACCAGTTCAGGAAGCTCACATTACTCAGTTATGAAATGATAAGCATCGGTAGGACCGAAGCGTCCCAGGGTGCGAACTGCCACCGCGTGACAAAATTCCACCCACCAGTCAGCTCTACCCAATCAGAAGACAGCTCCGGCTGCATCAAATGGCAGCGTTACAGACTCGGAGGTCAGTGCTATCCGCATTCTTCTGCATCCTTGAGCTCACAGATGCTTGTGAATGGCTAGTGTCACTGTGATTGACAGAGAGAGACAGAGAGAGAGAGAGAGAGCAAGCATGCCATCCCTCCCACCCAGATTTTTCACGCTAACGGCCGATAGATTAAAAACATCCGACGATCAGGGCCGATTATATCCTGTCAATCAAAAGAGGGCGGGGAAAACACATGGGTTTCGTGCTGTGTGTAAAGACGATGTCTCTTGTGTGGAATGACGACTAAACTTCAGTTTGTAATCTCTGTAATCTCTGCACTGATAACATTTTACACCGGACGCTGCAGCAGTGAAGCGGGAGTTTCGGCATCGAGTAATTTTATTATTTTTTGTGCTGTGCTGCTCACGCTGAATTAAAGCGCCAGAACATCGTTGAAAGATTTAAATGAAGATGAGTTAACAAAAAAGTAGTACATATATATTGCACTGAAAAATATATTTTTAGAGTAGTATATTTCATATCCAGTTAATATTCATATATAAAAAAGTGGATATTATATATGACCAGTTTGATGTCAGTGATGGAGTAGAAATGCTTGTGTTTGTGGAGAGTGAGTGTGAGACTAACAGGAGGTTTTTTAGAATTCAGTCACTGTTAATATGAATTAATAACATTCAATAAGTTAATCTTACTTTAATCTTCAGACTTTAGTTCACATGTTCATTTTAATTAGAGTAATGTGTTTTCTGTTTATGAGACCAGTTACTGTGAGACAACTTGCTGAATGGGAGAGAATAAAGTAAATATTATTCATTTAAAAGAAGGTATAAAAGGCAGAACGATCGGTATCGGTTATCAGTATCGGCCGATATCACTCTGAATAATCAGTTATCGGTATCAGCTGAGAAATTTTGTAGCGGTGCATATCTAACTTTTATATATACAATGTCTGTTCATTTTCCTTAGGGTGTTTTAATTCAGTAATGCATCTGAATCTTCATTATGTTAGCTACCACTTTTTTTTAGCCTAATTTAGTTTCTGGTTAACCAAAACACAGGACACAGGACCGGTCAGCAAGCACATTAGACAAGTTAGAGAGTTTTTTGTGCTTTTTCTTTTGCATAAAATGACTCAAAGAGTTGAAATTGCAATTACACAAAATTGTCTTCCGCAGTGATATTAGTTGGTAAACGAGACCTTTTAGCTGTTACTCATGTTTGACGCACGTGAACCAAGAGGGCTTTGGCAGAACCCATGTTGCCATGACATCACGTGACGCGTTTTGGCCCAAATCTGCGGAAAATGTGCAGCGGTTTTGAAAATTTCCAAGCTTTTGCATTCATTTCTCCGATCGTATAATCCCGAAGGGACTGATTAGAGCCTTAATGTGGATCTATTATTTATATACCCTATAAAGTTATAAACTGCACCTTTCCTTCAAACCTTCCAAAGGTATTTTTGTACCTTTATTGAACATAATTGGACCTTGAGGTCCACTGATTTACGTATAATTATGGTTCATAAAACCTTGTGCATCTTTTCAGGAAACAAATACATATTAAAAGGTGTAAAAGATGTGCCCTTGAGTGCCTCTAGATTTCAAAAATTAAATAAATAAATAAATAAAAAAGCTCAGGAGCAGGTGGAGAAATGGTGCTGCATTAATGCCCACACACTCGCAGAGGGAATAAATTGCTCAAACGTGTGCGTGTGCAAAAGTGAAAAGCAATCAAGGTGAAATTAGAAGAGAGCCCAGTGGGGAAAAACAGCAACTCTACAGTGAGTAGGAATGACAATTTGAGTAATGATCCGTGTCCAACGTGCACTAACACAGCCAACGTTAACACCTAATCATATTGTAAACCTTTCAACGTATCAAATGTTTCAGGTTGTACATTTATAGGTAATAAATTGAGCAGGCAGTGTGTGAGGGGTGTATTACCAAACCAACACGTCATTTCTGAAAACGTATCCTAATGAGGAAGACTGCGTAAAGTCTACAAAAAGTCCTCCTGAATAAAGCTACCTTACCATGGTACTTTAGTTATGTTAATATAGATTGCTCTTATAATCCACAATAGGATGGTGATGGGGGGACTGGGGACTGGGGGCGTTTCCATGGAAATAGTGGACTAGTGGTTAGAACGTTTGTCTCGCGCCTCCAAGGTTGTTGGTTTGATTCCCATCTCCGTCCTGTGCGCTCGGAGCTTGCATGTTCTCCCTGTGCTTCAGGGGTTTCCTCCGGGTACTCCAGTTTCGTCCCCCAGTCCAAAGACAGGTGTTGTAGGCTGATTGCCATTTCCAAATTTTCTGCAGCATGTGATTATGCCCTGTGATGGGCTGGCACCCTGTCCAGGGTGTTCCCCACCTTGTGCCCCAAGTTCCCTGGGATAGGTTCCAGGCTTCAACGTGACTCAGTGTAGGATATGCGGTATGGAAAATTCATGGATGGATGAATAAAATGTTGCGCTTTTTAACCGTTCATAGTTATAGTTGAATGCTGCGGAAACATCTGCAAAACAAGTTCCCGTTATCACTTAGGTTATAAACAGTTGTTCCCTCACCAGCGTCTTGGCATTAACAAGATAAAAAATGGTGTTTTGTTTTTTTTATCTAATACTGCTTGAAGAATTTCCAGGTGGTTACAAAGTCACTGAAATTGGAGACTCTTTCCATAAACGTTCAATAAACATCTCCTTAGAGACAGCTTCACCGTGTCAATGATTATGCATTTTTCTTTGTTATAACAACTCATTTTGGTATTTCGTCCACTATAGAAGTCCCCAGGAACGACTCGTTGCTATAGAAACGACAACATATTAGAAAAGGCGTGTAAATACGAATCTGTAATTTGAATTACAGCCAGCACTATGATCAGAGCTGCTACTGTTAAAAAATATATATATTAGCACATTTTGACCAGTCAGTGGTGTATACAGTACGTACAGTACTTATTGTTTACATGTAAAATTTGTAAATGACTAATAAATGAAACCGACAAAGTATATTCCTGTATATTTATATGTATTGCAGGTTTCTCCAGAGTGTATTGAGTTTTTCCAGCTATACAATACTGCTACAAAAGCTACACCACGGGTAAAATATAAAATGATAGAATGCAGGCACTTTCAGGAAAGTTGTTTTTTAGCCAGGTTTGGCCACATGTGACTAGTAAACTGTCTTAAATCTGGAAATATGACAATACCAGAAGGGAGAAGTCCCAGCCAATCAATAATTTGGAAAGCCTGCAGCCCCGAAAAGGCAAAAAGCTAATAAAAGATAGTGAACAGGGAATAGGGAGCAGGGTGAGTGACAGGTGTGTGTATGCGTGTGAACAACCCGGGATGCTGCCGTAAGCTTGGCTTCTCCCAACAGACACTGATATTTCGAATCGTGTCAAAGGCGTTGCTGAGAAGCACATAAATCGAAGGTGGCCATGAAGGCAGCATGGAAAAATGATAAGGTGAAATATTTATTGCGGTTGCGAAATAAAGGTGTCTGCCATCCAAGCAGAAATTTGGGTGGGTTATTGTCCTGAGTATCGCAAGATTACACATGGAACGTTCCAAATTTGTCAGTTGTGATTAAACAAAACACACACACACATGCTCACACAAACTAGCCAAACAGGAATAAGGCATCTGGTAAAGGCAGGAACCCAAAAAACCTGCGTGCTAAGGAACCTTCCAGAACAGGAGGACATAGGAAGCAGCTCCACAGTTACATACGCGTCATTATTGCCCCCTGGAGCCGATGTACTGAGATTTTGCGTTTCTGCCAGTTTTATCCTCCGCACTTTCACACTGCAGAGCCCAGGCTACATGTGGAGATCAGTACAGGCTGCGCACTAGGCATGTGCAGAAAATTAAATAGACAATCTTGTTGCAAAATGTGAGTAGCCTGGTGTTAGTTTTATTTATTTATTTTTAATTTGATGAGCATTTAACACAGCTCAAATGGGAAGAGAAAGAACATCCCTGTACATGATCTCACACCGATCTTCACTCATCCACATTTATATTTTACCAGACATGCGAACCTATCTTGCACGTATTTCGAGTATGAGGAATTAACATCAGAGTACGCAATTTACCAACTCGAGAATAGAGCAAAAGAGTATTTTATCGCATCCCGATAGAAAGGAAGACGAGCTAGTTAACATATTAATCTGGAATGATTTAAGCAATGGATTTGAGCTCTCTGATATTAATGGACATTGTCTGTAAGCCCCGCCCCCTTCCCCATCTCGACTAGATTCAGGGAGCACCCTCGCTTTCTGTAAGTCGCGCCCCCTTCCTCATCTCACATGATCTCGACTAGACTCGGGGAGAACCCTCACTTTCTGTAAGCCCCACCCCCTTCCTCATCTCACATGATCTCGACTAGACTCGGGGAGAACCCTCACTTTCTGTAAGCCCCACCCCCTTCCTCATCTCACATGATCTCGACTAGACTTGGGGAGCAACTTCGCTTTCTGTAAGTCCCACCCCCTTCCACATCTCGCATGATCTCGATTAGACTCCGGGAGCACCCTCGTTTTCTGTAAGCCCCGCCTGCATAAAACGCCACTTTTGGTGTCCTTTTCAGGAATATAATTTTCAGAAAAAATTTTTTTACCTAAAAAGATTCCATTTTCCTAAAAGTAAGCATTAAATCTAACACCATAAAAAGTGGTGGTAATTAGATATATAGAAAGGAATTAAATACACTGTTCAAACAGTAGATCAAGAATGAAAAATATCAGCTATGTGGACACTAGATAACGGATTTGTTTTTTTTACTACTTACTGCACAATCACCTAAAAATTCACCATCCAGCTAAGAATCTCCAATTGCCACTGCCAGCAAGCAGTTCCTGTCTGCACAGCTGATAATATTATTACACCCTCCCTACTTCTCCTCACACCTGAAATGGTGGAAATGCTCATTTTCCAGTCTTTTTAAGCCATCTTTTCTGGATAATTAAATCCATCCATCCATTTTCCGTACTGCTTTTCCTACACAGGGAGCCTGAAGCTTATCCCAGGGAACTCGGGGCAGAGGGGGACACCCAGGACAGGGTGCCAAACCACCAGAGGTCACATTCTCATACCCATTCACACACTAAGGGCAATCTGGAAATGCCCCAAGAACGGGAAGAACATGCAAACTCCATGCACACAGGGCGGAGTTCTAACCCCAAACCCCGCAGAGATGTGACGTGTTTACCACTAAGCACTGTGCCCCCTAGATAATTAAATCATTCATCACAATTTTTAAAAAATTTCCCAAGTTTTTGAAAGTTTACTTGTCTGGCCAAATTCGAAGTCATCATCGCCAAGCGAGCACAATCCTATAATTCTGTTCACCAGATGAGAGTTCCTAAAAATAAGTGTCACCCAACAGTCGCAATCTGTCAGTCCTGAGGGCTGAAATGAAGATATATTTTGGTCTAAGCTACCACTGCCCCATAAAACATCATAAATTGTGTAACAATATCATAAAACATGTAAAAAATAATAATAAATTGTCACTGATATTAAACATGTCAATAATCCAGAATTCTGGCTGATGTGTTTTTATACCAGCGTGCTCTTAAATACACGACTGTCAGAAGATGTTGATTAATTTCCCATAACAGCAGCTCGGAAAGTAATGTTTATAGTCACTATTCTCCTTCTAAGAGATTATCGTTTCTATAGTAACAGCTTACACAGGTACTTGTAGGATGGATGCGTCACATAAATGGATTAAAACCGTGTAATAGTCGGTACGGTGAGGAAACATTTATTTAGCATTCCTGGATGGATTCTCCAGCGTCAGCGCTTTATAACAGTCCGAGGTGAAGCTGTAACGTGTCATTCTTTGGGCAATTTGCTAAGGTTTTTACCCTATTATCAAGAAATGGGCAGTTCCAAAACAAACATGTAATCTTAGCTGTTTTATAGACCAAACAATATATCAGTCAAGCGGCTGGGTCACTTTGCTGCGGATCAGTATGGAAACGCACAGGCCGTGTCCTAAATCTCCAGCCTTGATTTATTAACCACAGCTTTCTCATGCTGTCATGTACTGGTTTATCAAACCCCAAATGCTCAAACTGGGGTTGTGTTTCAGACGATGTAAACAGCTAAGATTAGTCGCACTTCCTGTAGCGTGGTGGAAACCTCGACACGCACACTAAATGATCAAACACCACAGAGCCTGCAGTTGCTGTAACACACCAGCCACAACAGCTTGCCTAATTAAAACAAAAACATGTTGGTGTTGGTTTTTTCTTGTTTTTTAAAATAAATAAATAAATAAATAAATAAATAAAAACCAGCAATGCACATATTGAATGCAATCCGAGAAAACAAAATGAGGATATGGACTGAAAAAAAGAAAAGAAAATGAAAATGAATTAATTTAACTGGTTTAAGTGGAATTATTTTTTAAGTACTACACTTAGTTAATATATTTCATTTAAGTATAATTAAATGGTATTTACTCTCACCATTACAAAGCTTATTCTTGTCAACACTAATCTAAACTGAATGAATTAGTGAATAATTTTGTTTTGAATTTACTGTTCATGATGACATAAATCAGGTTTATACAATGATATGATAAGATCGTGATGTGAATAAATAAGTTAAGATAAAGCTGCATGAAAAACAGTGCATCATTTATTTTTATGTATTTATTCATATTTTATATATTAATTTAGTAATATGATAGATAGATAGATAGATAGATAGATAGATAGATAGATAGATAGATAGATAGATAGATAGATAGATAGATAGATAGATAGACATTATTTTAATTTTATAACACACACACACATGGTCAAGAAAGCACTTCATGAGTTACCAAACATTACTTTTTCTCAGGAAAGGAAAATAATAGACTTGTGACACACATTTAGCTTCTCTCTCTTTATCTCTCTCTCACACACACATTTCTATCATTTCCACACCTCTCTTCCTGCGAGTGCTAACTGTGCATTTTTCATTGCGGCGAGCGGCTGCACTTGAAATCAAAGGTGCGACATCATCAGGATATGTGTATGTGTGTGTGTGGGCATATTTTATATCTTAGAAATATCAAGGAAAACTTTTTATATTTAAAAAAGCTAAACGAGCCAAAAGATTTCCTTTCGAGGTTAAGTTAGGTGTAGGCATAGCATTAATTAGCTACATTAACAATTATGTCAGTGAAAGGCCCTTAAATGGATATTAAAACATGAAAATGTGTGTGTTTCGCCATAGAGACAAAGGTAAGAGGTAATAAAAAAAGCCAACAGTGAGTCAGAATGTGCCTCAACAGTCACAAAAATCCTTAAAGGTGCACTATGTAACTTTCTTTTGTTCAAAATAAACTACATTTCAGTAATGAGTACATCATGAACCCATCTTCCAAACCGTGCTTTTGTATATAGCGCTTTTTAAACCTTAGCGATTCTACAAAGCACTTACTCTGGTTCTCATTCACACACACACTCACACACCAATGCCCAAGGACACTTCGGTACGTGGAGTCAAGTGGGCCGGGAATCAACCCTATGATTAGTGGACAACCCACTCTACCATCTGAGCCACAGCCGCTTGTCTTACTCCGATTCACTAAGGTAAGCCTATTATAAGTATTCCTATTTTAGACCTGTCGAGACGGATTGCGCAAGAAACTGCGCACATACGTCATTCACCCATGCACTGCCACGCTGGCACTGTTGGGCCCTTCAGCAAGGCCCTTAACCCCTCCAGGTGCGCTGTATCATGGCTGACCCTGCGCTGACCCCAGCTTCCTGACATGCTGCAGTATGCGTAGAAAAGTATGCATATGTGATAAAGAAATATAGTGGACAAAGTAGCTCCGGCTACTTTGTTGCGTGTAAGGTGTGGGAGTAGCGCAGGTTAATGGTCACAACAAGCGAGACCATGGACCATGTAAAACGGCAAACCTCTGGGAAATCACCGGTTGTAAAAACCAAGAACTAGAGACGGCTTTTTTTCTTACTCAATAAGAAACGATAGATAGCCATGTAGCTCACTAACAGAGTTCATTGCAAAGCATTATCTACTGTAAAGGGCGATTTCTGCAGGGGTTGTTATTGCGCAGTGCTGAATTTTATTTTCAAGTACCGTACAAATTAATTAATTAAATTAGTTACCTGTGGCTGGTCTGAACTGCACTCAGTTACTCCAACTGACTACGTTTTGCACACGTTTTTGTGTCTCTTTGCAGGTTGTTGGGGTTTTTTTTCTGCATGGGTGCATCATCAGCATTGTGTGACTGTGAATTAGAGAGAACAGTGTGCCCAAGTAACCCCTATGTGTGGAAAACACTGGATTGACCAGCCTATTACCACAACTTCTTGGATTGCACTCTTTCTAGCAAATTAATAAATGCAAATGCACTAATGATGGACTAGGAACGCAAAATAATAATAATAATAATAATAATAATAACAATAATAGTAATAATAATAATATAAAATGTAAACCCAAGGTTAATCCTAGTAACCTAACCCCTTTTAGCTCGCTCCACTACGCAAATCAGCCATCACAAAGTCGATTTTAAAAGCTGACAACTTTGAAAAAAGGAAGCCCAAGTGCTCCAGCAATAATTACCAGTGCAATGATGCAGCATTCAGGGATTTCAAATCCCAAGTATGTTCATATTCCATTATGCACTTCCTGTAATCACTCTGTGATGCAATGTGGGCATAATGTACCAGCATGCTTTCAGTATCTGATGGAATGATGGCAGGGCTTCTGTTGCTTTATTATTACAGGGTGAATAAGTCAGCGATCTAGACACCCATTTTAAGCCATTTCATTCACATATAGTTGCTCTGGTCTGCGTATATCCAGATGTCTTGAGTAATCATTAGTCGAAAAGGTGGTGCAAGCGAATTAAGGTTCTGTTGAGCCATTGATGAGCCCTTAGATAATAAACCTTTACTTATCCTTGCATTGTACCTCAGTTCAAAGTTGTTTTGGAATTAACAAAGTATAATTAACCAGACCTAGCAAATTTCTTATGGGAATTGTCTTTGTATAAGCAAGTGAAAGATTTTTGTTAACAACCTCAGAAGGAAAAAACTAGTGTTTACAAATTCAAGGTTAGGAAACAAGTTGCGATACTTAATCATTTTAATAAAACCCTAGTACCAAGCTCAGACACTCAACCCAAGGCACACAGAGGTTCTGAAGACGTTATAGGTCACTGAATTGAAGAACACGTTTACAGCATTATGTCTATAAAAGTTACTCAAGATTTTTGTTTAAGACAGTTATTGGTGAGTAAATGAGGTCCTGTAAAAGTGTGTTTCTTGGCCATTTTTAGTGACAAAATATTCTAGAAGTCCTAGGGAAAGCTACACGCCTGGCACGCAAGACTAAAGAGGCCCTTTAACTGGCTTCAGTATAGCAGTGATTGTGTACATGTGCAATAGGAGGTAGAGAACAAAAGCCTTATTACATATGTTTAAAACCCCATGGGAATAAAACATGTGTATTTGCTTTTTAAATACAGTAAAGTTGGTTTTGTCAGTACACTTTAAGCAGTGCAAAAAAAACTAAACAAAATTTTTTTTTTGATTTAAAATCGTCTGGTTTGGGAAGTTTGGGAACTTTACCCTCATCAATCACACACACACCTTTGTTTGATCCTCACACATGGCTTTTTATCAGAACAATGCATTCCTGCTTGAACAGCCTCTTTGAGTCGGAGCGAACATAAGAGCATAGAACATAGCAATCCTGCGATTTTGTAGGTTCACACAAGCCAGAAGTGGTGACTCTTACATAGACTCACCAGCATATATACAACAACTACAAGAACTGACTGTTCACTAAAATATCCCACCCCTTGACAGGTGCCACTTTAACTAAATAACCTTACCAGTTGTTTTAATGTTATGACTGATCAGTGTCCATCCATCCATCCATCTTCAACCGCTTATTCCTGCTTCAGGGTCGCGGAGAACCTGGAGCCTATCCCAGGAAGCATCGGGCACAAGGTGGGGTACACCCTGGACAGGGTGCCAGTCCATCGCAGGGCACAATCACATACAAACTTACACACCCATTCATACACTATGGACAATTTACCAAGCTGCCAATCAACCTACCATGCATGTCTTTGGACTGGGGGAGGAAACCGGAGTACCCGGAGGAAACCCCCGCAGCACGGGGAGAACATGCAAACTCCGCACACACATGGCACCGGGAATCGAACCCCAGACCCTGGAGGTGTGAGGCGAGGTCACTGATCGGTGTATAGCCATTAAACAAAAATTAATGAACACAATCTTCATTCATACTAATGAAATACTAATTAGCTCTTTTCAGTGACCAATGATTTTTTTATGTTGCTATTTGACAGATGTCCAACTGATTTGGTAAGCTTTCTAAAAGTTGCTCTAATGTGGGGCACAGTATTCACTTCCCCATTTACCTTCATTAGAGTTATTATTCCACCTAGTGGTCAAAATGAGAACTGCAGCAAGCGCTAATAGAGGCTTATTGGGACAGGAATCGCGCTGCTCCATGCTCACGTTATGAACTTTTTAGAGGAGGAGCATAACAAGAGAGTTAATGACATTGAATCTAAATATATTCCAAATTGGGCTCGTTTAAAAACACTCTATGGCCAGATTGTTTTTTATAGCAAACGATTGAAATTCAATCTAAATTTAACATCATTTAAATTTCAAACAAAAGCCAAAGTGTAAGTGAAGACAATGTGCCTATGATGCACAGTACAGAACTGTACTATGATGTTGTAAGATATATTGCAAAGATTGGGAAAAGGAAAGGGGGATTATGGACCATATATCAGAAATGCATGTGCACCATGGTTACCTTGTTTCCCATGCAAAGTCTAAGAAAATGTAATGAATGTTTTGAGATATATTCTGGTCTTTCCAAACTTTTCAGGGCAGTGGTGGCTTGGTGGTTAAGGCTCTGGGTTACTGATTGGAAAGTGGGGGGTTCAAACCCCAGCACTGCCAAGATGCCACTGTTGGGCCCTTGAGCAAGGCCCTTAACCCTCTCTGCTCAAGGGGCGCTGTACCATGGCTGACCCTGCACTCTGACCCCAGCTTCCTAATACGCTGGGGTATGTGAAGAAAAGAATTTCACTGTGTAAATGTGATAAATAAAGACTCGTTATCATTATTAAAATCTAGGGTCACGAGCCGCTGCAGCATCTTGTAAAAAAAAATTCTTTTTTTCCCCCCCTCCCCAAAAAAAAGTACCCCCCCCCCCCCCCCCAACAAAATCCCCCCCCCCCCTCTTATTCCTTTTCTTTTTTTTTTTTTTTTTTTTTTTTTTTTTTTTTTTTTTATATTAATTTAATAATAAAATTTTATTATTAATTTTATAATTTTTTTTTTTTTTTTTTTTTTTTTTTTTTTTTAAAAAATTAAAATATAAATTTTTTTTTTTTTTTTTTTTTTTTATAAAAAAATATTAAAAAATATATTATTCTACCTTTTTTTTTTTTTTTTTTTTTTTTTTTTTTTTTTTATTTTTAAATTTATACAAAAAAAAAAAAAAAAAACAAATTTTTATTTTTTGTGAAGAATCACCAACAAGTGGGACACAATTGTGAAGTGGAACGAAATCTATTGGATATTTTAAACTTTTTTAGCAAATAAAAAACTGAAAAGTGGTGCGTGCAAAATTATTCGGCTCCTTTACTCTCACTCCAGAAGTTCAGCGAGGATCTCTGAATGATCCAATGTTGTCCTAAATGACTGATGGTGATAAATAGAATCCACCTGTGTGTAATCAAGTCTCTGTATAAATGCACCTGCTCTGTGATAGTCTCAGGGTTCTGTTGAAAGCGCAGAGAGCATCATGAAGACCAAGGAACCAGGCAGGTCCGTAATACTGTTGTGGAGAAGTTTAAAGCCGGATTTGGATACAAAAAGATTTCCCAAGCTTTAAACATCCCAAGGAGCACTGTGCAAGTGATCATTTTGAAATGAAAGGAGTATCAGACCACTGCAAATCTACCAAGACCTGGCCGTCCCTCTAAACTTTCAGCTCAGACAAGGAGAAGACTGATCAGAGATGCAGCCAAGAGGCCCATGATCACTCTGGATGAACTGCAGAGAACTACAGCTGAGGTGGGAGAGTCTGTCCATAGGACAACAATCAGTCATACACTGCACAAATCTGGCCTTTATGGAAGAGTGGCAAGAAGAAAGCCATTTCTCAACGTTTGGTGTGACGTTTGGTGTGTCTCCCAGGTGGCTTGTGGCAAACTTTAGACGAGACTTTTTATGGATATCTTTGAGAAATGGCTTTCTTCTTGCCACTCTTCCATAAAGGACAGATTTGTGTATTTTTCCCAGCTCCACATAAGGCAAAGTTCGCAGACAAGCAATGGTGTCTGGGGAAGAGTCAGGTCAGAATGCTCACCTTCTGCTCCACTACTCAGGGTGCATACGAGATGAGGATACTACAGCTTAATCACATCATTTGTATATGACACACACCATCAGGCTGGAACATTGGGGCTAGGTTTATAATTGCTTTTAACGCAGAAGATGGCTGTATTCTGCGTTAATCCGGCGCGTCGATTCTGAGTGTGAAAAAATGTGTGCGTCACATAGAGCAGTGCCAACGTAAATAGTAGGGAACAGTGTGACGTGATGCAATGTCTGCGACAGACTGAACAAACTAGAGGTGTGACTCAAATAGCATATTTCTGTGCTATTCTAGACAGTTATTAAGTATGTGAGGGCATTGTTTTCGATTTGAGACACAGCCCATGACAACACTCACAACAACAGTGGAAAGTTTAAGACAAGTCTGTGTGTTTAACATCTCCATGCAAGTGCACAGAGACAAGCATGGTATGAAATCGTTAAACATTTTAAAGCTCAACATGCAGACCAGACGGCCAGGGAGGATGTGCCATCAAGTGTCACTTTTCATCCTCCAGATGTACAGGCAAGTATGTGAACATACTTCCATCCAAACGTGTAGTCACTTGTCAAATATACACCAGGTCTAAAAGGCATGGGAGCAGAAAACACCCACCCCAAGAGTCAATGAAAAGTAAACAGGGCTCAGTGTGCAGTAACACTAGGGTTTATTATTCTAAGTTCACAAAGTTAAAATTTGACTCAGTTACCGTAATTCTCAGACTATTGAGCGAACCTGCATATAAGCCGCACCCGCTAATTTTAAAAAGAAAAACAATTTTGTACATATATAGGCCGCACTTCTCTATAAGCCGCAGGTGTCCACGTTGTAACTGTCACGATTCGTGACGTAAACGAAGCAGGACGGATGCAAGTGCAGTTAGGACGAGAGCTTTTATTGAAACAGAGGAGAGCAGACTCAAGAGAAACAAGAACCATGACCAACTCAAAGAACTAAGCTAACTAAACCAACTAACCTAAACATTAACTATGACATGAAACGTGACAATGACTATGAACATGGACATGACATGGAACAAAGACTCTATATCTATACTCTATAAACCACTTCTACATCTATATTCTAAACTAAGTCTATACAACTCTAAGCTATACTATCCGCTACTAGGCTATAAGCTATGCTACAAGCTACTAGGTTATAAGCTATGCTATAAGCTACTAGACTACAGGCCAAGCTATAAGCTATGCTATAAGCTAACTAGCCTTGACATGAACTCAGACATGGACAAGAACTAAGACACATGGCATGAACAAAGACTCTAACTATATGCGCTATCTACTTCTAACTCTATATCTAATTACCCGCGTTGTGTGTGTCATGGCTCCCGGTGTATATATACACACCAGCCAAGCTGCTAACAGCTGCAGACAATAACAAAACACACGTGACTCGACAACACATGACAAGACGGGGCGGAGACATGACGTCAACCAATATGCATTTCTTCGTGTTTTCCCTGATGAGAGGGCGTGTATGAAGCGCAAAACGACTGATCTGAAGAATGTAGTGAGTGCGTTAGATTTAATTCGAACAGTTTCATTGGTCCACTGTGACCTGTTGGGTGATTTCATTTGACCGATGTGACTAGGTTAAATGTTTTGGCGGCATTCGTTAGCCCGTAAAAATCCATAAATTAGCCGCATCATTGTTTAAGCCGCAGTGTTCAAAGCGTGTGAAAAAAGTAGCGGCTTATAGTCTGGAAATTACTGTACTCCAATTTTACTCCCAGAGCATATCCCAGGAATGTCGTTCGAGGCAGGAATGGATGTGGAAATAATGTCAGCTTGCTCACGAAACATACATTGAAAAAAATGTATTCGCTTTTCATTCCTGGCAGAATAAAATCAGATCTTTGTTGCAGACTTTTATGCCATCTTTTACCTTGGGCATTCACTGCTTTCAGTGTTTATCTGGCTGTTTATATTACATCTGTCAAACACAAAAAATAATACTTTACACAACATTAAACGCGGTTTACTTAACTGAATATCTTTTATATTTATCCATTCTTTAGGATATTAAAATTAGCCATAATTGTTACTTCACAGCTCTAGTTATACCAGTCCTGTGTTACTGACTTAGCTCTGAGACATGGTTTAGTGCGCTAGCCGACTCCGTTTAATATTGTGAATAGAGTATGATGGAAATGGATAAGCACAGAGAGAAAGAGATAGATAGATAAATGGAGCCGAGTGGTTAGTTGAGTTAATTGTAATTGCAGAGGACAGGAGCTCTGATATTGGGAGCTAGTAATGAATTACACAGGTTCTGCCCTCGAGACAGCTTGCTTTATCTCCAACAATGTTTATCTGGGAACTTAAAATGCCCCTTAAACTGAGTGTCCTAGCAACTGCAAAACATAGCCCAGCTTTATTAGAGCATTGCATACACATACACACACACACACATATATATATATATATATATATATATATATATATATATATATATATATATATATATATATATATATATATATATATATATATATATATATATATATATTTATTTATTTTTTTAACAGTAAAAACATTGCTGACCGGATGTTCTGGGAGAGAAAGTAATAAGCCTCGTTTATTTTCCCAGAGGTTCTGCCAGCAAAAACTAAAGAAGAAAAAGAAATTCAAGCGCTTCTATAGAATTATAAGAAAAGGGTAAATGCGGGAAGGCTGTATTCGTAAGGAGGAAGGCAAACAAAATGTAATTTAATCACTGAGCGTTTACTACTACAGTGATCTTTGAAGCTTGAAAGGTCCAGCCTGTTTACTAATGGTATTTCACAGCCATGAATGAGTCATGATTCTTAATGTGACCATACTGAACAATGGCCATTTACTGTGTTTTATGCTACATTGACTGAAACTGAAACGAAAAAAGATTTTTAGATTCAGAATTCATAAGAAGAATAAAAAAAAGCTAACCCTGATATCTAAGTAAGGATGAATCCAATCTAAGCATTTTATAGTTTAAGGGCCTTGCTCAACGACCCAACAGTGGTTCTTAGGCATTTAATCTTCAAGTAAAAAAAATAATAATAATAATATATATATATATATACACACACACACACACACACACTAGCACAACACATCCCTGAAGGACTAAAGATAGCAGGACACATGATGCAATACAACAGCAAACTGACTTAAATATGAACAAGCTGAAACAAATATCCAAAAAAGGTTGTTTTTTTTTAATGAGTGGAATAAAAAACATGGAATGCTTCATCAGTTAGACTATTTCATGATGGTTGCTATGGTGATGTGAACAACTGTCCAATCAGTGGACTGGTGACTAATAATATTTAGTCATAGGATTTCTTACCATACAAGTAGAATAATTCTACATTACACCTGGATCTTTATGCCTTTGACGTATATTGACTACCAAGTCAACCCCGCCCACTACCAACAAAATCTAATATACTGACACACTGGGATCATTTTTCACTATATTTACTTTGAGCAGGAAAAAAATATATAAATCTATACCATATAACCCTAGTCACAAATCAATCACTCCTAAAATTTCAATTTGATTTCTCAGCTTTGTTTTTGAACTAACTGAATATTTTATATTTGATATATATAAATATATAAATATATATATATATATATATATATATATATATATATATATATATATATACAGTAGTGGTGTGAAAAAGTGTTTGCCCCCTTCCTCATTTCCTGTTCCTTTGCATGTTTGTCACACTTAAGTGTTTCGGAACATCAAACCAATTTAAACAATAGTCAAGGACAACACAAGTAAACACAAAATGCAATTTGTAAATGAAGGTGTTTATTATTAAAGGTGAAAAAAAATCCAAACCATCATGGCCCTGTGTGAAAAAGTGATTGCCCCCTTGTTAAAACATACTATAACTGTGGTTGTCCACACCTGAGTTCAATTTCTCTAGCCACACCCAGGCCTGATTATTGCCACACCTGTTCACAATCAAGGCATCACTTAAATAGGGAGCTGCTTGACACAGTAAGGTCCACCAGAAGATCCTTAAAAGCTACACATCATGCCGAGACCCAAAGAAATTCAGGAACAATTGAGAAAGAAAGTAATTGAGATCTATCAGTCTGGAAAGGGTTATAAAGCCATTTCCAAAGCTTTGGGAATCCAGCGAACCACAGTGAGAGCCATTATCCACAAATGGCGAAGACATGGAACAGTGGTGAACCTTCAAAGGAGTGGCCGGCCGCCCAAAATTACCCCAAGAGCGCAGCGACGACTCATCCAAGAGGTCACAAAAGACCCCACAACAACGTCCAAAGAACTGCAGGCCTCACTTGCCTCAGTTAAGGTCAGCGTTCATGCCTCCACCATCAGGAAAAGACTGGGCAAAAATGGCCTGCATGGCAGAGTTCCAAGGAGAAAACCACTGCTGAGCAAAAAGAACATCAAAGCTCGTCTCAATTTCTCCACAGCACATCTTGATGATCCCCAAGACTTTTGGGACAACATTCTGTGGACCGATGAGACAAAAGTGGAACTCTTTGGAAGGTGTGTGTCCAAGTATATCTGGCGTAGAAGGAACACTGGAGCATTTCATAAAAAGAAGGAACATTTCATAAAAAGAACATTATACCAACAGTAAAATATGGTGGTGGTAGTGTGATGGTCTGGGGCTGTTTTGCTGCTTCAGGACCTGGAAGACTTGCCGTGATAAAAGGAACTATGAATTCTGCTGTCTACCAAGAGATCCTGAAGGAGAATGTCCGACCATCTGTTCGTGTACTCAAGCTGAAACGAACTTGGGTTCTGCAGCAGGACAATGATCCTAAACACACCAGCAAGTCCACCACCGAATGGCTGAAGAAAAACAAAATGAAGACTTTGGAGTGGCCTAGCCAAAGTCCTGACCTGAATCCTATTGAGATGTTGTGGTATGACCTTAAAAAGGCCGTTCATGCTCGAAAACCCTCTAATGTAACTGAATTAGGACAATTCTGCAAAGATGAGTGGGCCAAAATTCCTCCAGGACGCTGTAAAAGCCTCATTGCACGTTATCGCAAACGGCTTAGTTGCTGTTGTTGCTGCTAAGGGTGGCCCAACCAGTTATTAGGTTTAGGGGCAATCACTTTTTCACACAGGGCCATGATGGTTTGGATTTTTTTTCACCTTTAATAATAAACACCTTCATTTACAAATTGCATTTTGGGTTTACTTGTGTTGTCCTTGACTATTGTTTAAATTGGTTTGATGTTCCGAAACACTTAAGTGTGACAAACATGCAAAGGAACAGGAAATGAGGAAGGGGGCAAACACTTTTTCACACCACTGTATATATATGTATATATATATATATATGAATGACTTATGAATGACTATATGATTCTCTAATCATAGACCTGCAGTTAAAGAAAGAAGGAAGATGTGGCTGAGGTGGTAGAGCGGGTTGTCCATTAATCGTGGTGTTGGCGGTTTGATTCCTTGGGCAAGACACTGAACCCCAAGTTGCTCCCGATGGCAAGTTAGTGCCTTGCATGGCAGCTCTGCTACCATTGGGGTGTGTGTGTGTGTGTGTGTGTGTGAATGGGTGAATAAGACACAGTGTATGTTTGGATTAAAGTGCTATATAAGTGCGCCATTTAATCATTTTATGATTAAAATATCATTAGCAGAATTTCACCATAGTTACCGTATTTGTAGCTATCGCACAAGTTTCACATAATCCAATATCGGCTTTCTATTTGCTGCCTTTTAGATGAGTGTCATAGCTCAGAGATTTTAATAAAAATTTTCTGACACTTCTGGAACTTTCCTTCAACTGTCTTGGGTTGCACTAAGCCAGCTACTGGTAAGCATATAACATTAAAGTCCCTGTGAAGTGCATTGAAATGCTCAGCATTATTCATTGTGTTGAGATAATTTCCACTGAGACAGGAAGTCAGGGCAGGACAAATTGGCTCCTCCCGCTCTTTAAAAAGCCAATATCGTTTAGCTTACCTCACAGCCTGGGCTACATGATAGTCAGTACCATGGAAAAATACCTGTCACTAAGCCATGAGCTGGTACAAGTACATCCTTCTTTAAAGTGAATGAATTCAAGCCATTTCCTTCTTAAGCATCTTATACAGTGAGGGAAAGAAGTATTTGATCCCCTGCTGATTTTGTACGTTTGCCCACTGACAAAGAAATGATGAGTTTATAATTTAAATGGTAGGTTTATTTGAACAGTGAGAGACAGAATAACAACAAAAAAATCCAGAAAAACGTATGTCAAAAATGTTATAAATTGATTATTCATCCATGCTTTCTGATACGAGTTCTCTCACTCAGCAATGGCAATTTCGGCAACGTGATTTTTATAATGTTGGGGACGGGACAGTTCAGATTCTAAGCAGCCTTGGACGGAAAATCTGATGAGAAGCTGAAGTGCAAAGTGATGTCATCAAAATTGTTGATCTGTATTGGTGAATGTATATATCGTCTAAATGCGAATTCTGTCATAGGTTTTGGAGCACACTAGCTTACAGATAACCTTAAGGTTGACATATTCATATTTAAAGCCCCAAACCTTCATTTTTTAATTTCATAAGACCACCAAGTTCAACTCAAAACAAAATACTTTTGTCTGTAAAAGAATTCATTTTGTCTGCCACAACAAAACTAGGCTTAAAATCACTTTCATTCAGTCATTCAGTCAGCATAACATTTCAAACGAATCACAAACTTTATCCTGTTTTGTCAGACTTTTACAGTAGACACAGGTCAGTAGAAGGAGTCAATGTTATAGGAGAGTTACCGTGGGTTATGCAAGAGCATTAGCAAGCATTAGGCTAACTAATGGATCCAGTACATAGATATGCAGTTTCTCTCTTCTTTATTACAAGGAAGAAAAAAAAGACATCCACATCTACCGCCTCGAGAGAGAAAGAGTGTGCTCATGGGACAGTCTTTTAGCATGCTAATCATGTACACACATGTAAACCTATACACGCTTTACTAAAAACGAATAAGTCACTTTAATACACACTCACAGACACTTAATTAAACACACTACACAAGGCTTGAGAGATCCTGTGAAAAATAGCTTTGTTGCTTTTTAATTGCTTTTTTTAGTTCCTTCCCTTTTATCTATTTCACAGCCACCTGCTCTCCACTTAGCATAACTAGCCTATATTCCTATATGTGCAAGTTTATTCACCAAGCAATAGTGCAGAGAATAGATAAAAGTGGTTAGGTAGGTGGAGGAGATTCAGTTATCCTGTACAACCTAGCTGGATAGACAAATATCACAGAGAGCTGATAAACAACAGTAAGCCTCAAAGCGAACTAGCTTAAAACTACCATGAACTTAGAAAGTAATGTGGTAATAACATTAAACTAGCAGTGAATGTTTTGTCAGCTGCTTGTACTAGTGTATACAGTACAGTTAATGAACATTTATGAATATATGTGCTGTAATATGGCTGTCAAATCAGCTCATGTTAGATCAGTAAAGATCATGTGCAAATACAAATATGGCTTAAAGATCCTTTCAGGAATCAGAAGTTGTTTGTGTTAGCTTTCTGGCCTGAGGTAGAAGTGAATATTATTAACATTTATGAACATCTATTATTATGAGATTATTACATCTAATATTATTATTACGATCAATTATTGTTATACTAAATAAAAATAGAAAAACACTCAAATTTTAATTAACCCGATACGGCATGTATTATTATGTTTACAACATGTTTTTTTTTGTGGATTTTTATTACATAAATCAGTTGAAGTAATAAATTCATATAAAAAAAAGTTTAGGGTGGTTGTTGCTAAATTGTAGTCATATGGCAACAATGTGCAATGGTGGAATGTATCCTACACTCAACCTACTACCACAAACTCTATGTGATTGAATTTTCAATTACTGCCTTTTCCAGACTATTAATTGCAATGTTTTGGGGTTTTTTTGCCACCTAGTAAGCTAATAAAAATTATATTCTCTAGAAAGGAATTATAGTTGTAAAATGTATGTGGATGGAATTACTTTGAATGTGGGGAAATAATCTAAATATACTATTAGAGAAGCTTAGTGTCTTTTTTGCTGGGTAGGCCTGTTTCAATTCATGAATGCACATACTACAGTTCCATTATCGCATGTTGTTGCCATATGGCAACAATTACATTTTACCATTTAATTACAAAATCTTTGCCTGAATATAGACAAATTAATGTTACAATGATGACCCCTTACCATGCCATGTGATTGTAGAAAAGAAAGTGCAAACAGTAGTTCTTGGTCATGTGACATGGCGTTTTTTTGGGGTTTTTTTTTGTTATGTCAACGTTAAAGCCCCTTTTTCCAGTCACTTACTAGTTTTGCATTATTGAATATCAAAACATTGCAGATAAGTAAATGCTTGCCATATGTCAACACCATGCAGTAGAGGGCTAAATTATGTATTATGTCCAGTTTAAAAGTACTTATGAATATGTTGTTATATGTCATATAACATATGTCAAGTAGCAGACTGTAATTTCCTTGTAGCTGACACTATTTCATAGCAATACACTTTTAGAGAATTACTCAACCCCTTCTGACCAATCAGATTCAAGAACAGCACTGTGGTCTGAAAGAAAACAGAAGACAGCTATTTTTGTACAGCCATGATATAGACATTCTCCACTATGCACTTTATTCATGTCATAACACACAGGCATTCCAACATACTCGTTTCACACCTGATCTAAACAGATAAACACAGGGTGTACTAAGTGTCTCTTCTCAAACAGTACATCGTCAGGCTGAGCACCAAATTGTTGTTATATAGGAAAGGCCACTCCAACACATGGAGATATGGAATAAGGGAAGTTCTTCACAGGGGAGAACGTTCCTATTCCTGTCATTAGTGCACTCCTCCAGCCCTCCGCTCACTCTCCATCTTTTCAGGGAATCAGTCATGCTGACTGAACATGAAAGAATGCAGATGTCCCAACTGAGAAAAAGCAGAACTCCTCCCTCTCACTCTGTACGACAGGAATAGAGGTTATAGGGCTCTCTATACACACATACATGGCCATATTTGGTATTTGGGTTAGACTGCCATTCTGTGGAATGGCCATCGCGCTTTTTTGGGTGTTTTTTTTTTTTTTTTTAAGCATTCCTATCCTGGGCAAAATGAATCTGAACGTCAAAGTCAGAGACTGTGTTTTGTTATAGTATCTTGTTTCCACAAAATTATACAAGTGATTACTATAAAAGTTATCATATTGCAAAGATTATTTTCCCCTAAACCAAAAGTAAAATTCCCAACAAACATTTATTTTCTTCATTTTCTCTACTGAGTGGAAGGGCCGATGTAAACTTGTAGACGTTCTCAAATACAGTTTCGAGCACAGCTGTGCAAAACGACTAGACAAATACGGATTTGCCCTAAAATGTGTGTTAATGCTGCGCATTTGGGCATGTGAATCAGCCATTCTGACTGCATGAAGTCGGATTTGTGATTCCTTTTGCCATTGAGCATCACATGAACAATGATGGATGGAGCTCACAAATAAAACGTATTTCCAAAGCAGCATCACTACAACACTGATTATGCCATCTTGACCAAGTGCCTCTTCACACGCTGCGTATCCGTCAAGCATAAATTAGTTAGCATGTTCAGTGTGGCTGTGGAATTCTCAAAGAAACACAGGACACTACATTTCCTGCCTGAAAATAATTACGATAGATTTACATGGATTTTTAATATGATCTTTAGTAGGATCATAAGATCCTTAGATCAAATGAAGACTGCTGCCAGAGTGTTGAATATGCATGGATAGCCAAATAAGAAGCCACATCCCTAACACAAACGGTACTTGAACTGAATTGAATTGAATTAGTGATGTAGCTTGCGACATTTGCTGTAAAAATGGCAGAGAATCATGAATCATGGCTAATTTTTCATTTCTATAATGAAGCAAAGCTATCTGTTTCCCTTCTTTAGGCTTTGAGTTTGGAAATTTTCAAAAATTTTCAAAAAAATTAAAAAAATAATTTTTTTTTAATTTTTTTTTTTTTTTTTTTTTTTTTTTTTTTTTTTTTTTTTTTTTTTTTTATTTTTTTTTTTTTTTTGATAGTCCTTCAAATTCGGTATTAATTTTGGAAATGGATTTCCAAATCTATAATATCCTGACATCGATTTTGGCTACATCACTCAGAACTACATTATAGTTACTTTATAAACCGTTTCAGAAAAACTCAGATGGAAAACTGCCACTTGTTCTGGAACACCTTCAGCACAGTTGATGCTCAGAAAGCCCTGAGTGTGTCACTCGTTTCTCTCTGGAGGAATAGCATTCTGAGATTCTGAGATCCAAAAGCCTTGGGGTCCTTTATCACAGTGAAATTACTCTAAAACAATCTGGAGAGTGTGCCTAATCGACACTGAAAGTGGTAAGAAGCTCCAAAAAAAAAGAAAAAAAAAATCCTTCCAGGGCCTGATTAGTAAGCCTGACTTCTCACATTCCTGTCAGAACATTGCACCTCTTTCCTCCTCACGTTCAAATTTTTCTCCATTTTCTTGCTCGTCTTTGCTCCAATTCTCTCCATCTCAGGTTGCTGCCCCAGATATACAACCGCCTTGGAAGAAAAAAAAAAACAACAACAAACGCTGTACTCATCCCCTGGCTTTGTGAAGATGAACGCTATGTTCTGTCTCTGGCACCAGCCTGTTCCTCAGAGACCGAAGCTGAGCTCTTAATTCTGCCTGCCTGCCCTCACAGCTCCCTCCACACATACTCCTCACACTCTCAGTTCTCCTAGATACACAGGCCACCAACGCAGGCCAATGTCAGACACACAGGAAGAAGCAGAAATCTCTGTCTATCAATACTAACAATTATAATGTTAATAATATGGATTGTACCACAGCACTGTTGAAGTTTTGTATCTGATTGGTCAGAAGGTGTTGATTAATTTTCTATAACAGCTGTTTTCAATTTAGTGAAGAAAAAAAACTATAA
>CM022771.1:16304499-16441999 GCA_012411365.1 Ameiurus melas | reverse complement strand
CCTCTATGGCCTTGCAGATATCTTGTAGCTTCCCTCGGGCCTCACGGAGAAGATCACTCCCCTCTCCTGTCCTGATAAGGAAGTTGTCACACTGTCCTGTCCCGCAGAGGATGTTGCTCAAAGCTCCAACCCCGCTGAGGACGCCGCTCTGCTTACCTGTTCAGCTGAGGACGCCACTCTGCTTACCTGTTCTGCTGAGGACGACACTCTGCTTACCTGTTCCACTGAGGATGTTGCGTTGCTTTCTTGCTCCACTATGGACGCCTCAACTTCATTTCCCAGCAGCCACTGCACCATACTACACATTGTCATGTTCGAAGATCTCTACCTTTGAACCGTGATAGCTGTGAAAAAGCTTTTAGTCTTTTGTTAAAAATAAATCACAGAAATACTCTGCTCACATGGATATCAAATAATTGCAAACACAACACAGGTTTATCCAACACAGGTTTATTGGTGTGCAACAATTATTGGCACCCATATATATTTGAAGTATATTCCCATTCATATTTTACATATTTTAGTACACCTGGGTGACTAGGAACAGGGAATTGTTCAACCATGACTTCCTGTTTCACAGGAGTATATATATGAGGTAACCACAGGCCAAATTCCCTTAGTCATTGATATCAATGGGTAAGACCAAGGAATATAGCTGTGATGTGCGGCAAAAGCTTGTTGAGCTTCACAAAATGGGAAGTGGCTATAAGAAATTATCACAAGCATTGAAAATGGCCATTTCCACCATCAGGGCAATAATTAAGAATGTCCAGTCAACTAGAAATGGACGCATGTCTATATTGTCTCAGTGCACTGTGAAGAGGATGTTTCGAGTGGCGAAAAAATCCTCACGGATCACAGCTGCGAAAATTAGTTGAGTCTTGGGGTCAAAAATTCTCAAAAACTAAAATCTGAAGTCACCTATATCAACACAAGTTTTTGGAAGGGTTTCAATAAAAAAAGCCACTACTCTCATCCAAAAAAAAACCTCAAGTGTCTTCAGTTTGCCAGGCACTACCGGAACTTCCAATATTAGGTTCTCTGGTCAGATAACCAAAATAGAGATTTTTGACAATAAACGCTAGAAGTGGTTTTGGCGCACACAGAGAGGTAGCCATATGGATAAGTATCTCCTGACACGATTAAATATGTTGGTGGCTTTTTGATGTTTTGGGGCTTTTTTCTGCCAGAGGACCTGGACATCTTGTTAGGATACATAGCATGGACTCTATCAAATATCAACAGATATTAAATGAAACCCTGACTGTCTTCCAGCAGATCAATGATCCAAAACATACATCAAAATCAACACAAAAATGTTTTACCACAAAATTAAGGTCATGCCATGGCCATGGTTCCCTGACTTGAAACCCTTAGAAAACCTGTGAGGTGAACTGAAGAGGAGCATGGACTTCTAAATTTTAAGGATCTGGAGAGATGGAGGAACAGTCTCAGAATGCTTACATTGTATTCTTCAACCTCATCAGGCATTATAGGAGAAGACTCAGAGCTGTTATCTAAAAGGGTGCCAATAATTGTTGCACACCTGTATTTAACAAAGATATATATTTTTTTATAAACCTGTGTTTTGTTTGATATCCATGAGAGCAGAGTATTTTTTTAAACAAAAAATCAAAAACAAAAGCTAAAACAAAGCTAAACAATAAAGACATTTTTTCACACTTCCTTATTAATGTTTACCAAGGGTGCCAATATTAGTGGAGGGCATTGTATGGAATGAGTCTGTGCTTACTTGAGTCATGTGATAAGGTAACTTGGTAACATGATAAGCTGCATATTTTTTTCTGATGAATGTTTTTACTGTTTATAACTGGTATAACATGATATAACAGGAAGTGATCACAGGAATTAACTTGACTAACAGATGAGCTATAAAATTAAATGAGAAAATGATAAAAAGAAAATGGTTAAATAATTTTATTATTATTATTATTATTATTATTATTATTATTATTATTATTATTATTATTATTATTCATCCATCTTCTACCGCTTACTCCTTCACGGGGTCACGGGGAACCTGGAGCCTATCCCAGGGAGCATCGGGTACAAGGCGGGGTACACCCTGGACAGGGTGCCAGTCCATCTCAGGGCACAATCACATACACACTCACACACCCATTCATACACTACAGACACTTAAGACACACCAATCAGCCTACCATGCATCTCTTTGGACTGGGGGAGGAAACCGGAGTACCCGGAGGAAACCCCTGCAGCACGGGAAGAACATGCAAACTCCGCACACACATTGCCCTGGCAGGAATCGAACCCCAGACCCTGGAGGTGTGCGGCGAATGTGCTAACCACTAAGTCACCGTATTATTATTATTATTATTATTATTATTATTATTATTATTATTATCATCATCTCAGGTTGGAAAATAACAACATTCTTTTGCAGTATATTGTAATTCACCACAGACACATAAATATAATTTGTCAAAGATCAAAATAGGAATAGGAAATAGTTGAGAAAACATATTGATTATGATTTAAAAATGAGACATGAGAAAGAGAGAGACAGAGACAGAGAGAGAGCCCTTCTATACAAGGTCTGATTCTGAAGAGCTTCTTGTTGTCTTCTGGTCTTGTCAAATGCCGCGAGTTCTCCAGAGCATCAGTAGCCCAGCTGAGCCTCTCCATTTATCTGCACCTGCCAGAGCCTGGCAAAAGGACAAGAGAGTGTGGCGTTTAAAAAAAGAAAGTCAGACAGGGAAAGAGAGAAAGAGATGACTCAGTGCAAGTCTCTCAAAGGATCAGCCGTACCTTGGGGAACCGTGTTAAGACACCTTACGCACATACAAACACACACATTCAATGTCTCTTTCACACACAAGATACCTCTATTCAATTTCCTTGGTCCATTGGGTAAAAACATTCCTTTCAGTAGTTCTTTTAGTTTGTTGTTGTGGATAGTGGATATGCCTGAAAAATAAAATTACTTTCTTTGATAGTGTAAGATTTATGGTATTTATTTAAAAAAATGAATTTTGAATGAGATTTAAAATGGAAGCTGTCCTCTTCTGGGTTACACTGGATTGTCACCACTAAGAAAATATGTGATTAAAAAATGACTGATTTTGTACACTACATGGTTTGCCTGTTGTGTTGTGTTGGTACACTAACATTCAGAAGTATAACTGCATTATGTGACCTATTTTAGTGCTTTGTCACATTTGATATTTTGCAGTACAGAATGTGTTTTATGACATGACTACAAATTACTGCCCAAAATAGTGCACTATATAATAAATAGGGCGTAATTTCAAATATAGAGCAGGGTCGTGGAACACTGCATTAGAAGTCCCGTCTGTTGATTGAGTGAGGTTGGGTCTAGGAGGTCAGCCGAGGGAATATCTGCACCTGAGCTTTTGTGGCTTAGATTTAAAGCAACCTGTCACAGTGGCGTATGATAAAACAGAAGAACTAGAGCATGTGTAATTACACCCACGCCACACACACACACACACACACACACACACACACACACATGCACACAAACTGAAAATGAATACATTATTCTGAATGAACAGCTAATGTGCGCTCAACAGATATAAATACAGATACAAAGGGAGCACAATTTTTTGTTGTTGTTGTTGTTTTCTGTTTTTTGCTGTTGTTTATAAAGATTGCCAGAAAGTTTCACAGGGTATCTGGCTGAGACTAGAGTTGTACATTGGGACTGGGATCTGGTGTGGTGCAACTAAAAATTTGCCTGAGTTGGATGTTATTATTTTCATGTGGGTGCGAGGAAGGGGAAAACAAAAACAATCTACATTAACATGCAAGGATATACAGTGTTCAGTCATCCTAAGTAAATGCCTGGTCAAGGTTGTGTTGGTTTAAATTAGGCTACAATTTTGTTTCAATGTTGTGAATTTCAAAAAGCAAAATTTGTTAGAAAAGGCAAGCAGGTACAAACACAAACAATAATTGTGCAAGCGGAATTAAAGAAACAGTCCAACACATATGTAACGTGTAACTGAGGTTGAGGAACTGTCAGGGCTGAATTCATAGACCATGGTGACAGCACTGGCATTTTACCTCAGGGAAAATAGTGGTTGAAAGTAGTGAAGAAGCAATAAAACAACTCCAAAAACAAACAAACAAACAAACAAACAAACAAACAAAAAATCTTTGAACTCTTTGGACGCACCCACCTTGCTTTTTAAAACATACGCAATACAAATACAGATAATTGGAGCGCTAGATACAGGCAGTGCCATTGTGTTACATCCCTAACACACACACACACACACACACACACACACACCTAGTTCCTGGGTAGAGCAACTAGGGTTCATTTAACTCTTTAAAAGCTAAGTGCATTTAAAATACTTGAATGATTATTATACTACACCATATTTAAAAAATAAACCCTGATATATCCAGTTAACACAAATAACCTGCCAGCTTTGCATGGCATTGAAGATGACATCTGATGCACGGCCCTTGACTAAGAATCCAGATCTGTATCTTTTTATATCGTGACATCACCTTTCCAGGGTCATTTTCGCTGATTAGGATTGTGCCTGTTCTCATCCTGGAGCTAATGCGTTATAAAAAGCTACTAATGTCTTCTGAAAGGCAGAGGTCATGGTTATTTTCCACTGTCAGATGACATTTCACACTGACCTGCCCTTGTGTGTGGCCATATGTAGAATTGTATACTCCATGCTGATTACTAACAACATTGGCTTAGCATTAGCAATACAGTCATAATGTGTTCTAGAGTTGTAATTTAAAAAAATAAATAAACAGAAATTGATTAGAACTACACCTAGCTGTGACTACACCTATTTAATTCAACAGGTTCATAAAAAATAGTACTGTAAGCATTGCTCTACTCTACTCTAAGCATTGAAGTTTGAATTGTTTGAATTCAAACTGTAACATTTTAAGACACACTTTTATATAATCCTGTATATGTTGTGCATTTTCATCACTACTGCTGGTTTGGCAAGTAGTAATAAAACAATTCTCCTCCATTTTTCTAGTAGTGTAACAATACACAGGACAGTTGGCTTGAAAGTAAGCACAGGAGCACTGTCTCTATTAACAAACAAACAAACAAACACAAGAAACGCGTTCTAAGTTCAACAGGACTAGCTGGATCAAACATGGGACTATAGTCTAGGCATTACTTGAGAACTGAACAGGGACATGAGACCGCTAGCATGCTACACACATTAGCTATCGCACTAACACACGGCGCTATAACAATACGTGCTAAATGTTACGAACGTTACAACCAATAATACTGTGCAAAGTGTGCAGCCACACGAGGGGTTTAAATAGCCTACATAATAACACTAAACATAGATACCTGGCTCAAATCAAGCTACACCCTAGCACATAAGCCCATGTCCAAACAGGAAGCGAACAAACCAAAACACAAGTCACGTGTATAGCCAGAAGCTGCGGCGCAGTGCCATCTGCTGGCCGTGGCGTAACAAGTAGACTTCAGTTTTGCCAAGTCTTTTCAGAGGAAAGTAGCTGATTTTTTTTTTTTTAAAGATGCTACAGTAGAAGTCAGATAATGTCACATAGTAATTTGCATATTCACTGAATCATTATCGTTTGTATATCAAAACACGTTACATGAAAAAGGAATATCTAAAGAACAGAAAATAATACAACTTATTTCTTATTTAAAAAAAGTATTTGGTCATGCCACCAATGATCGTCATGGGAACAGTGATAAGCAGTGATTGGATGTTGTGAAAAAATTATGACTAATCAGTGATTAGTCATGGAGAAACAATGGTGATGATGGTCAATAATTGATTAGTGATTTGTTGTTGGGGAAACAATGGTGATCAGTGATTGGTTGTTGGGGAAACAATGGTGATCAGTGATTATTTGTTGGGAAACAATGGTGCTCAGTGATTGGTTGTTGGAAACAATGATGATTAGTAATTTGTTGTTGGGGAAACAGTGGTGATCTGTGATCGGTTGTAGGGAATCAATGGTTATCAGTGATTGGCAGTTGAGAAACAAGTGGTTGTTGTTGAAACAATTTTGATCAGTGATTAGTTGTTTGGAACATAGGCGCTTGCACATTCTCAGTCAGGCTTTAAACAGTGTTGGTGACTCAACTAACTTGTATAACCAGCAGCTGTGATGTGAGCTGGAGAGCTGTATCAAATGCAGGACAGTTGCTAAGCTCATTTATGAAATAAATTCAATAAAAGGACCTAAAAAGTCACCAAATTCGGACACAAAGCTGCTAAATTGGACTGTCCTGTCCTACGTGGACCTACCTATCCTACATGATTAAATGTGGTTATGAGACCTGAGAAAATTCTTGTTAGAACATCTATATTTGATATATGTTGTGTTGCTCATTAATCACTTGTCAGTGAGTATCTTTGTTATGCAGATGACTCATTGCATAAATTGAATATCATGTATGCTGTATACTAAATATCTATTTAAATTCATCATTCACTTTTTAAAATGTAGGGGAGCCCAGAGGAACGTAACACAATAAAATATACAAATAAAAGAACAGAATTAATAAATACCAAATATTTGCCACCCCCCACTCCCCCCTGCAATTTATGTCTATCACAAGCAGAGCTGGCAGACTGAACAGTGATCCTGAAGGTGTACTGTATGTTAAATACAATAGAGAGTGTAGTAAACATGAATATGAACATGAAGTTGGATTGCTTTCTGAAGAATTACTCAGGAACTAGGTGTTCATATGCATGCCTCACAAAACGGACATTCAGTGCAGTGTTGCATATAAATATCCAAGTGTGTGCGCACTTGTGTGCTTGTGGCACATGACAGCTGACAGAGGTCGATCCAGATTTGTCTTTGGGCACTTCTGAGGCTGGAGCTGAAGACAGTGATTCAACTTCTTAATCATTATAAGCCTCAACACTGCTCCCAGACACTGCTGCAGAGCCTAGTAAGGCTGGTGATTGAACTGGGCTCTGTTGACGAATATGAGCTTCTACTGTATGGTGTGTGTTCTCAGTTCCAGATTCAATGATTTCAGCTGAGCCACCAGGTTGCCCACATGAGTTCCTACAAATAACGATGACCTGAATCAGTTTTTGTTTTAACTGAATAACCTTTAGTCAGCTATTCTTTTTAATTACTCATAGACTAGGTAAAACTAACTGTCTTGCGACAGTATTGCAGTGAATTGGGACATTTATTTCTAGTAATTAATGCTGTGGCATTTTTTTTTCATGTGCTGCTTTTTTTTAACCTTTTATTTTTTCAAATATTTTTTTAAAAGTTGTATTTACCTTTGCTTTGTGGCTTTGTGTTGTTTTTCCAATATCCTTGAACTGAGCACCTCTGGGCTTCCATGTAAAATCCTCAGTAGAAATACCAAATAGGTATATACTTTTTCACCATGCAGCTCACATGGAAATAAACCTTTATCTCAGACTTTAGCACAAAATAGGATTTCTTATGAAGATAAACCTCCATCCATCTTTTATACCAATTATCCTTCAGGATTACAGGGAACCTGGAGCCTATCCCAAGGAGCATCAGGCACAAGGCAGAGTACACCCTGGACAGGGTGCCAATCCATCACAGGGCACAATCACATACACACACCACAAACAATTTGGACATGCCAGTTGGCCTACCATGCATGTCTTTGGACTGGGGGAGGAAACTGGAGTGCACACGCAAAACAGGGAGAACATGCAAACTCCACACACACAGAGCAGTGGCGGGAATAGATCCTCCAAACCTGGTGGTGTGAGACAAACGTGCTAACCACTAAGCCACCATGCACACTTTAAAGATGAACATGACAAAGGTAAAGAGTGAAGCAACAGCAAGTTTGCTCTTTAACCTCACTTAGTAGATGTTTTAGATACTTATAACAGAGCTTATTCAAGCAGGACCTTTGGTATAAGGACAGTTATCAACCACACTGAGTATGAAATGGACAGATATTCTTTACAGTAGAGTAGAGTAGAGTACAGCTACATTTTTTAAATTCAAAGGCTTCCAGGCTTCCTGTTCCCATTCCTTTATCAGTTTATTTTGTTTTGTCATGAAAAAGGAGCAAAAAGTTTTTGGTAAATCAGTGCTTTTGAGTTTTCAAGACATCATATTTCATGCTGAACAGTTCAAACTGTTCTGTAAATCTGTCAATTATTCATAAGGCAGCTGTTTCAATGACATTTAAAATTGTCTTTCAAGGGCGAAATTCAAAATCATGAATATGACAGTGTTCTGAAATAATTACACATATTGCTTTTATGTTTGCTCATCAGAATCGGAAATGGAGGGACCAAAGTTATGTCAAGCATCAGTGAGAGAAAAGTAGAATTAATTTGACTTTAGATCAAAACTGTGCAAAAGAGAAGCAGGAAAAGAGTGGCACTGAGAAGAAAAAAAAACTCAGAAAGAGAGGGAATGGCACAACTATCACTCACATAATTTAAAACTTTTTTAATGGTGGAAGCTTAATGATAACAATTGTTACAAAACACACTGTTGACATTTGTGACCTTTCTCAACACAAATCAGTCAATGCTTCAGGGAATTCTTTGCCATGACTTTTTCATAGTAAGCAGGAATGGGTTGTAATGAAATATTAATGCTACATATTCAGAATACAAAAAAGAACTGTGCTGGCTTATTGTGCTTCTGGATGGGACATTTTATTAATAACTCAACAATGAAACGATTAGGGTTAAGCAATGCATTATATGTTGATATGGTCTATTAAGTATTACACTTAGAGGGAGTTGCATTCATGATTTCAATTTTTTAAAGCATTTAAAGTCCATAATGCTCTGCTGGGTTCATGCCATCTTTCCTCCATATACCAAATATGGTCAGAAGAATATTCGTAACCCTTTCATTCCATCAAATCACAGTCAATCACATTCAATCCTTACAAATTCATACATTTGTGAAACCAATGATTGAAATGTGATTGAATTGAGTTACACTAACACAATTGGTTGTTGCACATCTAACATGATCGGTTAGGTATTTCCAAAGCCCTGAATAAACATGAACTCCACACATTCACAAAAACTGAGGACTGAACCCATGTCACTGCCATTCTGCAAAAGCCATTTTGCAATATCCATTAGTA
This sequence comes from Ameiurus melas, assembly GCA_012411365.1. Lineage (NCBI taxonomy): Eukaryota > Metazoa > Chordata > Actinopteri > Siluriformes > Ictaluridae > Ameiurus > Ameiurus melas. Next base: position 16,432,887 of record CM022771.1, on the reverse strand, counting down.
CTGCACAGTTACTACTGCACTATTCTACCACACATTTTAATTGTGTTAATATAAGGTACTAAAGTTTTAGTACCTATCAGTGCCACGTCCTAACAATATTTCATAATGTAATTGGTTTATGTTAACATAATTATAATTATAAATTTTAATATAATATAACTAAACCGTGGTGGCTCACGGTTAAGGCTCTGGGTTACTGATCAAAAGGTTGGTGGTTCAATGCCCAGCACTGCCAAGCTGCCAGTATTAGGCCCTTGAGCAAGGCCCTTAAACCTCTCTGCTCCAGGGGTGTTGTATCATGGTTGACCCTGTGCTCTGACCCCAACTTCCTGACAAGCTGGGATATGTGAAGAAAATAATTTCACTATGCTGTAATGTATACAGTGGGGGAAATGAGTATTGAATGCATCAACATTATTTTCAGTAAATATATTTCCGATGAGGCTATTCACATGAAATTTTCACCAGACTTTGGTATTAACTCAAGAAATACACACATATAAACAACTCCAACCATTAGGAGTTTGATGGGGCTGGCTGGGATGCCTGAAAGTAGTGAGTTGCAGTAGTCCAGTTTTGAGATTAAAAGAACCAGGACTAGTGTCAGACGGTTGTAGACAGGAATGGAGGCAGGTGCAGATCCAACTTCTTTATTAAACATAAATATGAAAACTCAAATCAAAACGTAGCGTAGAAAAACCGCTACAACACATAATACTTGTGAACCAAACTGCTAGAATCACTAGCATTAATCTATCTAATACCGAGTGACGTGCTCAGTAACCAATGCATTTAAATCCTAGTGCTCATTAACCCAAAAACACCCGTGACAAATCAAAACAAGGACGTGCGTAAGCAAAACCACAGTCACGTGACCTGACCGGGGCCACAGTGCCATCTGCTGGCCATATCGTGACAGAACCCCCCTCCAAAGGGTGCTCCTCCCGAAGCACCAACAACCCCCCTCCAATGGTGGTCCGGGACCCGTGTGCGGTTTGTCCTTCTCTGCCACCAGACCCTAGGCAGCCTCCGTCCTCCAGCAGATGGACGAGACAGCACCAGGGGGGAGCGAGGTTCTCCACAAGGCCAGAGGAAGGAGCGAAGCTCTCTGTGAGGCTCAAGGGAGGAACGACGCCCTTCACTGAGCCCGTGGGGTAGCGATGTCCTCAGTGGAGCAGGAAGGGGGAGCGACATAAGGAGCTACGTCTTCCGCGGAGCATGGCAGCAGAGCGACATCCCCAGCGAAGCAAGATGGCGGAGCGACGACCTCAGCCGAACAGGAAGGCGGAGCAACGACCTCAGCCGAGCATTAAGGCTGAGCAATGTCCGCAGCCGAGCAGGAAGGCCGAGCAACCTCCACAGATCTGCTGCGTCCGTAAGAGGCTCGGTATTCTGTCAGATAGTTGTAGACGGGAACGGAGGCAGGTGCAGATCCAACTTCTTTATTAAACATAAATATGAAAACTCAAATCAAAACGTAGCATAGAAAAACTAGGAAACAGCTACAACACATAATACTTGTGAACCAAACTGCTAGAATCACTAGCATTAATTACCTAATACCGAGCGACGTGCTCAGTAACCAATGCGTTTAAATCCTAGTGCTCATTAACCCAAAAACACGAACACCCGTGACAAATCAAAACAAGGAAGTGCGCGAGCAAAACCACGGTCACGTGACCTGACCGGGGCCACAGTGCCATCTGCTCGCCATATCGTGACAACTAGTATCTGTGTAGCTCATATAAACTTAGCTCAGATATTGTTTAAAAATTTTCCTTAAAGTAGTTTTGCCTAAATATTGAAAAATTAATTAAGCCCTCTGAGGACGACCACCATGAAATTTGATTGCAGAAGTTCGAACAACAATTTTTTTTTGTTATGTAAGTTAAAGCCTTCAGTTTTCCAATTATATAGGAAAAAGAGCTGTTTTGTATTATCAAAAATTGGTGATAAATTAATTGATGCCATATGGCAACACCATCCAGCAAAGGGTTAAATTAAGTTTTGCATAAGCACTGAAAAAAATTTTGGATAAGAAAATTAAGATTTTCATATAAACTATATGGTATTTTTATATTCCATTTTATTCAGTATACTTTTATTGGATGTGTGCTTAGTCTATTTACTTTTAATTTATGATATCACAGCCAGTTCAAGAGAGCAAATTGTGCTCTTTGGGTGAGAGGGATGGCATACTCCCTCTGTATTGCCGTCAATCACAGCAACACTACCCAGTCATGGATGAGCTCATGTATATGGAAGCAGGTAGTTGGGGGGGTTGGGGGGTGGGCATAACAATGTAGTAGAGTTTTCATCTGTCTCTTTGGGATGTTTTCTAAATATATTCTGAATAAGTTACTTTTTATGTATTGTACCTGTATTGTGAGTATGCAGCAGAAGCAAGCCTGCAGATTTCATTATTGAGAAATGGCAATTAAGACCATTATTACTGACGTACAATGTATTGTAAGGAAGAATGAAAGAGATTTGGATTGACAAGAAAACGTGAATAAGTGGCCCTGAAAAGAAAAGAGTGCTGGAGTGCTATCTATTCTTTTGTTGCATTGCATAAGTCTAATAAAATAGTCAAATTTCTTTTTTTCCCTGCTGTATAAATTCACTGCATCTAACATCTCCCCAGTGCTGACATTATGTTTGCCAGATGCTGCTGACATTTTTATTGGTTTCTGATTGGGTTTAGGCTTTGTTGATGTATTTTTAAAAGAAATTAATAATCAGACTGACATCCATCTATTTTCCTGTTTTGTTAGGAAAATTTCAACAATACATTCTTTTGGTTGTTTTGGAATTACCTTTTTCTGACATTGCTAACTGCCTATGTGTAATTTATCCCTCTTGTGTCTGTCTTGGCAGAGACTGAAGGAGCTTAAGCAAAGAGAATTTGCACGCAATGTCTCATCTAAGAGCTGGAAGGATGAAAGGAAGCAAGAGAAAGCACTGAAACGCCTCCATCAAATTGCCCTGCTCAAGCAGCAAAGGGATGGGTGAGACACTGTTTGCAAATAGTATGGTTCTCAAAGCCCTTAACGAAAAAAGGTTTATAATACAATACTTCAGTTCACTTCAATTGGATATAATTTTTAAACTTTAACCACTGAGCTATCATTGCTGTACAGTCATGTGAAAAAAATAAGCATAGCCCATGGAAATTGTTGGCTTATTGACATATTTGGCCAAGCAAACATTTGATCCTCTTTGAAACAGTGCCTATTAATAGAGTAAAACACTCTATAAAATAAACATAAAATAGATATTTTGTAGTAATTTTCATAATTGTTATTTTAAATTAACAAAAAAACATATCAGTCACAAGGAAAAGGTAAGTACACCCCTATATTTATCACACCTTCAAATCCATAAATTAGAATCAGGTGTTCAAGATTGGGTGCCAGTGATTAGAATATGCTTAGGGAGTGTAGGTGGAACCGGTCTTATTTAAACCTCTCTATTGTCTAGTGATCTTTTTGCTATTGATGTGTGTGGTGTCATCATGGCAAGATCTAAAGACTTCTGTAAGGGCTTTAGAAAAAAAAGCGTGTGGATACCTTTGGCTCTGGAAAGGGATTTAAAAAGATCTCCAAATTATTTGCCATACATCATTCCACTGTTACGAAAATCTACAAATGGTGCAGATTTCAAATGACTGCCATTTTGTCCAGGACTGGTTGTTCCAGCAAATTCAGCTGAAGAACTGACCGTCTGAAGCAAAAAAAGAAGTCTCCATGAACCCCAAAATTTCATCACAGGGTCTGCTAGTAAGTTTTACAACTGTTGGTGTCAAAGTGCATGCATCTACAATCAGAAAGAGAATCAAATTTGACCTGCATGGGAGGCGTGACAGGAAAAAAACAGTTTGCCAATGAGCATATAGGCAAAGACCAGGCCTTTTGGAATTCTGCAATTTGGACAGACAAATTAAAGATAATGTTGTTTGGCCACAGTATGAACAGACATATTGTGAAGCATGAACACCAACTGTGAATCATGGGGGTGTTGATTTTAACTCAAACTATTGCAACTGAAAGAATATTGCTTGGTGGTCACAAATTCCATCAAGCCTGGTGGAATGCGAAACGCCTACAAAACGTTATTTCTGCTAAAGGGGCAAGACTAGCTTCTGAGGCCAAGGGTGCACTTACTTTTTTCACAGAAGAATCACATCTATTGATATTCCTATCTATATCACATATATTGATATTTCTTTTGAATAAATGCTATTTTCCCCCACATGGTTTTGTTCATGTATATCAACTTTATTAATAGGCAATGTTTCAAAGCTGATTCAAATGTTTCCACGAGGTATACTTAATATTTCACATGACTGTAAATATTTATATCCAATATAACACAAATACATTATATTTCTATGAATAATATATTCTGTAAATAACAATATACAATATATTGTTATAAATATTATAAATAGTGTCTCCACATCTGGGGCTTTAAGAAATGGGACAGCTACATTTACCTATGAAGCCAATATGTAAGGTTCTATAATTGCTTTGTACATGTTCTTATTTTGACAGTGACAAGGCAAAGAAATCAAAGTTAACAGCTGCAGCCCGAGAGCAGCAGCAAGAGAAAATAAAACTCAATAGCAGTGACAGACCAGGATCCAATAACATCCTATGCCACGGTCAGAATTACAGCTCTTCCTCCACAGACTTAACCACCAGAATTGCTCCATCTGCACCAGCACTTACAAATCAGTGCCCTCTTCAGGTTAAGTGTTCCTCACTGATGGCTCAGACCCCAAAAGGTCACCAACATGCTAAGGCAGGAATCTCATTCTGTTTCTCCAAACGGGCTCACCTGAAGCTGGACTCCTGTGCATCAGTGTTCACTGATGGCTTGGATGAAACAAGTGACCACCAGGAAGTCCAAAGACAGCAGCAGAAGCTGGCCTTGCAAGCCCTCTTGTCTCGATCTCCCTCCCACACACAGGATGACCACCATGTACCTCTGGATCCAATGCCACTGAACACCTCCCCACAGATGGATCGACAAACAGATCAACCCAATCAGGAAGGTAGTCTGGAGATGCAGGTGATGTACTGCACCGTTGAGCCACAAAGTTGTCCTGATACACATGGTCCAGAAGTTGGGAGACAGTCAGCCAGTTCAAAAGATAGGACAGTTAATAATGGCCAGAAATCCAGACAAGAAAGGGCCTGTGAGGGATTGATGGAAAACAACAGCTTGAAGAACCCAAGCCCTACTGCTGACATAGATGTCCATAACAATATGGCTCAACTTAATGCACAACACTCAAAAAAAGACTTACAAGGAAAAAGCAAACAAGATAATTTGATGACTAAAAACTGTTTAGCTGAGACTGAACTAAGCAGCAAAACTTTCTTAAATGTCCTTGGAAAAGATGGGACTAAGCTAAAATGGCCTTGTGAGCTTGTGCAATACACCTCCGATGAACCCCGTGTGTCCTACAGCTGCAATCCACTCTTTTTGAATTTCAAATGCACAGGAGGCAAAGAGAAAAGCACAGGAACAGAGAAGACAGGTGTGTGCACCATCTCAGATCAACCCAACAGAGCTGACGAGCAGACCCCAAATATGACTAAAGGTAACTTAGGCATTATAAAACCAAAGAAACACAAACATCAGCGGAGAGGAAGAATTCATATGTGTAAAATAGATGCAGTTAGGAGACACCGAGTGGCCTGTACACTCAGCAATTTTTCCCAGTCACCTGCTGAAGGACAATTTGAATTCAACAGCACCCCGGCCAGCAAACTGCATATCAAGCAAAATTGCACTGAGAAGAGGCACAAACTCAGGAACAGAAAGAGATCACACGATAAAACACAAAAACTAAACCTAAAAAGTATAATTGTAAATGCTTTTTCTGCTCCACAACGCCGAAGAAGGAAGCGTCAGAGGTTGCCTTCTGCTCTCCGGCTGGCAAAACGCAAGGCTCTTTGGCATGCTTCCATACAGTCTCCAGTTGGGAATGGGGAAAATTACCAGTGGTGTGGCAACCTCTACAGATCTAAACAGGATGCTAATGTGACCCCACTTAAGAGCAGCTCATGGGGTATCTTGTCAGATTTGAAGTCTGATGGGGAATGGCCTGCTTGCCAATGGGCAAGACATTGTACTTCTCCTGCATCAGCATCCTCCTATCCCAGGAGGAGAGGATATAGCCAGCCTTGCTCTTACATCAGAAAATCTAGTTACAGCTTCCGATGCAATGGGTACAGGCACATGTCAGATAGTCCAGACAAAGACACTGAACCCAGAGAGGAATACTGTGATTACAGAGACTCAGAACTCTACAAGGAGAGGAATTGCTATGGGGTTTGTGACAGACGCTGTATTATAAAGCAGAGATATGGTATAAGAAAGCATAAAAGGCACCTAAGGGAGAACAGAAATAGAGATTTCCATAACTCTGCCACAAAAAGAATTTGTTTTTATAGAGTCTATGAGGATGGTGATGATCCACATGACACAGAGCAAAACTGGTGGTGTGAGAGACCAAGCCCTGATTTCCTGAGGCATAAACGAAGAAACAGGTTCTGGTTAAGATCGGTGGTGAGTCATGAGAGAGGGAAGGAGCACTTCAGTCCTACGTTTAGACATAGTCGTGCTTCCTCTACTATTACCAGCATTTCAAACATTAGTGAAGATTGCAGTTCTTATATTAAGCAATCCTATTCTGGGCAGAATGATTTAAAATACCCAGCAGAGAGATCTGCCAAGACCAAGCATCCTCATTCAAGAGAACACATATCAAGAGAAAAGAGTCTGTCACCAACATCAACATCTATTAATGGATCAGATGCAGTGCAATCAGACCCCCAACCTTGTATTTCTGATTTGAGAGGAAAGCTGGAACCTGCAACACAAATCTCCAAATCCAGTGATTTGACAAAGCAGTGCACATCAACTGATAAAAAAGTGGCAAATAGCAGAATATGTACTCTTTCGCTTCCCTTGATTGGCAAACTCCCCTCAATAAAGAAAGGAATAAGAAAGGCAGGGATACACAAAGAAAAAGGTAGCAGTAGCAGTTGTGCTAGCCAAGTAAAAACATTTATAAATGATCAGTCAAAACCTGAAAGCCAAGCAGTATTTGAAACTGCAAACATAGCCACACAAAATTCAACTGTGTTGCAAGCTTGTCCATCTTTAACTGATCAGAGAACTGCAGAACCTTGTGCAAGCTCAGAAACACAGAAAGATAGATCCATGACTCATGAAAACATTATCAGAGTTCTGGAAAAGACATCAAACAAAACATCAGATAAACTGTCACAGAGTTGCTCGATCCCTCCCTTAACAGAGCAACCTATAACATTCACAGAGGAAGAGATGGACAAGTACAGACTTCTTCAACTTCAGGCCCAGCAGCATATGCAGCAGAAACATCTCCAAGAGCAACATGATATGCCAAGAAATTCATTTGTTCCTCAAGTGAACCAGCTACCTATTCCTAGTCCTGAGCCTTCAAATCAGACTGTTCCAGCTCCTTGTCTCTCATACACTATACATCAGCATGGGGTACTATCAGCTTTTTCTTCCTTCATCTCCTGTCCTTCAGCCTGTTTGGCATCCCGTAGTTCCCCATCTGCCCACCCTCCTCTTCATCCCACACTTCCTCAGCCCCACTTCACCCCTCTTCCATTTCAAACTGTGTTCTATCAAGCTTCCCCTACAGTAATGCTGGCAACTCCCCCTCTCCACCTTATTTCAACAGCACCCCTCCACCATGCACATGCCCATTCTCACATTGCTGGCCTAACGCTTCACCCCCCAGCACATGCCTCATTGCTCCCCTCTGTGCTTACCCCAGCAGCCATGGTAGCTGGCAGGAGTCTGCAAATGCACCATACACCACAGCCTCTGTTCCCTCATCAAGATCTTCAGCACCACTCTAGCATTGCTAGCTAGGTTTGGTGAAGAAAACAACAAAAACAACATCTGAAAGGGAAAGAAGATATAAAGTGACAAAATAGTGAAAGTAAGGGGTCTATTCTTGATTCTCATAAGTGCTATTGGACTATGTTCTATTGATGTCTGTTTTTGACTTGGCCAAAGGTTTTAGTGTCTTGCTTATCTTCTCATTTATTTCATTCTATGATTGTTTGAATGTCTGTCTGATATTTATGTAAATGGAAGTGCAGTTAAGCATTGTCCTCCCTCAAAAGGCTTATCCTCCATAACTGTACCTACCTTAAGTTCAAATTATTGGAAAATGTTTTTACCTGGATTTATCTGAGATAGACTCAAAAAGTAATTTGACTTCAGTCCCTTTCTATTATTGCACTGCAAACCTTATCTGCATGTCATATTGCAGGATTGAGTTTTTTTTTTTTTTATCTACTTCTGCGCATCAGATGAGATGTCAGAGTGCCAAAACAAATGTATAGATTTGGCCATGTATGGAAATTAAAGGAGTGATATACAGTATATTGAAGTGTAACTGCAAATGATTTGTTGTGTCCTAAGACTAAAGCATATTCTATTCTATATTCCAGTACAGTTAAGTGAGGTGAAAGACTGACTTAATAGACTATTATACAGAGTTGTAATAATGCAATAATACAGTTTTCAATCTATTCAAAGGTCTAAAACCTATAATAGTATTTATGTACTGTACTTTGTAATGTAAAATACATTCAAAAATACATTTTAACAACACAAGGTATGTACAACCTGCAGTTGTCTGAATTATATATGTTTCAGAGACTTTGTATTTACTCTTATTTTGTAGAGCCAAACATTTTGTGACCTGTAAGATAATGTCATAATAATAAATTTAACATAATCTTGTAAAATCTGTATCTTGTCATTGCTGCTGTTTGATCAAAAATAGGACAGAATTATTGTATCACATGATTTCCAGTGTACACCTTAATAAATAAATAGTTTAATAAAATGTTTGTTATCATGGTCCAACATGTTATTTGGCCAAATACCACAGGCATGAAATAAATTTGTTTACTGGTTGATTATAGACATAGGCAATTTATATACAAACCTATCATATTAATAAGATGTTAGCAGTCGATGTGGGTTTCAAAGTTAGTTTCTTAAATGACAAATATGCTATGGTGTCCTTCTCCAGAATCAGTGAATACATCCATTCATCTCCAATAACCACTTTACCCTGTTCAGGGTCATGATGAATCTTGAAACACACCAGTTCATAGCAGGGCACCATGCACACACTCTTTCACACCTAGGGGCATTAGAGCAAAGTAGCCGACTGACCTACTGGCATGTTTTAGGATGGTGAGAAAAAACCCATTAAGATATGAGAAGAACATATAAAACTGACTGTCACACAGACAGTAAGGCAAACTCAGGCCTAGACCAGAGACCAGTGAGCTGTGAGGCAGCAACATTAACCATTTTCCCTTGCTCAGCCCTTTGTATATGTCACCAGGTGGTATTGCTTTAGAGAATTTTGTCAGCACTCTTTTAGTGAATTCATAATCTAGTCACACAGAACTCCAGTTCTTTGAAACAGTCACTGGAACTGGAATTTCGTGCTTTGTTTGTCAACATTTTTTTCTCACATCTCTAAATAAGAGTCACACAGCTCTTTGTCTCCTTTGAGCTGGCACTCAGGTTCTGTGCTTTATATATTTTTGACAGTACTTCTTAGCCAACCTATAATCTAAATAAAAGTCACATATTTTAGCAAATGAAAATCTATTCCATCACTGAAGAAGCACTCAGCACTAAGATCCACATCTATTACGAGAGAAAGTGCAGTACAAAATGTGCTCAGTGTCGGAGATTAATGTTCAATTTACTAAGAATGAAGCTCATCACTCAAACTGCGCCTGGGACTACATAGTGAGAAGTGAAGTATGAAGTGATCAAAATGGCCAACCTTAGAGCCACCAGAAAGCTGAAGAGAAAATGTGAACTGAATAATTAAAATATACATATGTTAATAAATGAAGTTTTATTAAGTAAAGACTCAGAAGTTAATTGGAACAACTAAACAACATGAGGTGCATTCATATGTCTGACATACCACTAGATTCACAGTTGGTTTCACCCTGATGGGAAAACAAAGTACAGATTAACATGTGGTGGTCTAAAAAAAAACATTCATATATTCAAATTCTGACACTTTAGTACATAGCTCTGAAAATTACAGGCTTTTATCCCCAAACATGAAAAGATTTATAGATTTAATTCTAACTCCTCTGAAAGACGCCCTGCCTACCTATACATATACAATCATATACAATTTAATAAAACATATACAAAATAATTATTTATGGAACAAAACATTTTTTACACATTTTAAAGTACTATATTTGCAATGAGAAATGACCAAGCACTTTGAAGCAATTTGAATCATCCAGATAAGACTCTGTCTCATCACTCATCTTATTTAAACACAAGCCTCACCATCATCTCTTCACTCCACTAATCTCTGTTCACTAATCTCATTCTAACATGTTCCCACTAAGTTGAAAGCATAGAATCATCTAGAGTGCATTTGAATGCTGTAGCATTAAGATTTCCTTTTACTGGTACTAAGGGGCCCAAACTATTTCAAGCACGGCAAAGCTCCAGTGCTCAAAAAATGCAGAGGTTTTTTGTGTGGCGTGCAAAGAACTCTGACGTCGATTCCACTAAACACTTGGAATGCTGACTGCACCCCAGGCCTTCTTGTCTGACATCAATGGCTGACTTCACTAATACTCTTTTGACTGGATGGGCACAAATGACCACAGCCATATTTCAAAATCTACTGGAAAGCCCAAAAGTACAAAGGGAGACTAAATCTTGAATGGCATGTTCAACAAGCACATATGGGTGTGATTGGTCAGGTGTCCATACTTTTGGTTATATAATGCATGACAGGGTTTCCCAGATTGTGATGCATTTGTCAAATTAAAAGTGTACAATTAAACTGTATTCTTTTATTCTCTTTTAGCATATTTAGTCTGTTGAATTTCTTTCTTAGAAGAAATTGATTGATGTGTTCCTGATTGATGTGTCTATTGTGACTAGCTGCCAAATGGGCAGCAAACATAGCACAATGGCCAAGCTGTATTGAAACACCATTTTTGTCATGAATTTACATTTGATTTTGGGAATTGGACTAACTCATACAAATCGCACCTTTTTTGTGTGATTTTCTCTCAAATGCATTTTGAGGAGAAGATGCACACCTTGGTATGTTCATGACTTATGCTTTACTGTGAGGATTAAAGAGCAAATATCTTCTCTTGCTCCATCCAACTTATATGCAGAGGTCAACAACACACTTTTACTATACATTAAAAGTATAATGTTATCTTATTAATTGAACTTACGAATGAACTTACAAATTAAAATACTTGTTTATTCAGTTCATTCATCTAATTCCATTACAGCATCACACTTTTGTTTAACACAGATATACAGTCAGGCTTGTGCTATTGCTGAATTTTTGCTGCTCATTTCAGCTCAGCATGTTGTGCAGTTCATTCAACTCAGTCCCAGCCACATGATGTGATTTCCAGTTTTTCTTCACTCTTCAGTCCTAAGGTTATAACCAGTCCTAAGGCATGACAGGTTGAGTGGCAACTTGTTCAATAAAGCCACAGCCTCTTTAGTGCTGAACTTTCTGGCTAAGTTTCGAGCTTGAGCTGCTATATTTTTCTGCTGCTTTGTAATTCTGTAAAGAATTTATGTAATCATAAAGTTTTTTAAATATTAAAAAAGTGCATTAAAGTACATTTTCAAAATGTTATAAAATAAGTTTCTTCAGACTACAAGTTCTGAAAGGCATGATATTACTTGACTAGCATATCATGAGAAACATTTCTGAAGCACCGTGTTTAAATGTTTTTCTAGACGAGTAGTTCTCCAAGTTCTACATTGCACATTTTCATGGTTTCTGTGCTCATGTATACCTAACTAATAGGCCATTCATTAAGTGAACATGGCATATGAGCAACTAAAAGATGTGGTGGAGGGTCTCACAAGACCTGGACTAAAATCTACTACTTTGCTATGAAAAAAAAAAAAAAAAATTGTGGGTGCTTATTCAGTTTCTGAATGTTACAGCAGTGGATTCAAATTTAAAGAAAACATTCACCCTGAAGATCTTTCATCAACAGGTTAGTCCCCACATTGCTGGCTGACTACATGCTGATAGTGTCAAAACTGGAAATTCATCTCTGCTCAGAGAGAGTGATGCAGCAGTGTTTAGTACATTAGACTAGCTCTGTCACCTCCTCATCTGTGCTCTCTTCTCAAAAAATCAGGTTTGAAACCTCCATATTTCATGCCAAATTTGTTATCAACACTGTTATGCTTGTCATATCATCGATTGTTAATTAGCCAAGCTGTCTCTTTGTTGTCTACTGTACACTAATGCTACGTTGGGATGTAGCTGAAAAATATGGGAAAGTTAATGTGAAAGGAATCTTTTGCTCTTTTTTTAAGAGCATATAATGAAATCTGACTGTTATCCTTTTGAAATCTTTTATCTTGTTAAATGGTATTGCAACTGAGTTAATAATGTCCCACAGTGATGTGCCTCAATGTGACACACAGGCACTAACTTCACAGGGAAATTAGATGTAGCAGCCTTTATTTTGTCATATATAAATTACAACACAGTGAAATTATTTTCTTTGTTTGTTAGGTAGCTGGGGTAAGATATGATATATTGCCCCTGGAGCAGAGAGGGTTAAGGGCCTTGCTCAAGGGCCCAACAGTGGCAGCTTGGCAGTGCTGGAGCTTGAAACCCTGACCTTTGGATCAGTAACCCAGAGCCTATGATAGGCTCTATATATCTAATATGATTTTACTAATATTTCAAATTAAACATATCTAATGTGTTTCACAATAGAGGTTTCCCAAATCAACCTAAATCACTAAATATCTTTCTTGCCAGCCCATATTTATAATAATGATCACATATTTCGATGCTCATACTGCTCAGTTAACTCAGTCTGTTTCTCACATGAAGGCACAACACATACTTCTTAATTCACCTCATTTGTCAAGTCAGATTTTCCCAGCAGCTATTTGGTTCAGATCCATTTGTAGCACCAGAAATATATTTTATACAATTAAAATTTCAATGTGACAAACAAAATGGTGCAAACTCCAGCACTTTTCTGTGGAGAGAGTACAGGGAAATGCTATTAGACACCAACCTTCTTTCTCTTGACTCTTTTTTGACAAAGTGCCACATACCCAACTTCAGTTCTGCATCATTAAACCTCAGAAGCAATTTACTGCCAAAAGTGCCTAATCACAGGAATGGACTTTTCGCTGCGACATAAATCACACATCATGTAGGCACATCCATTTCTCACTAGTTCCCATTTCATCTTCTTTCCTCCTCTTTTTGATCCCTCCATGCATTTCTTACTGATGTTTATGTTTGTTTGTTTGTTTGTTTTTATTCTTCATGCCTTTTCTCTGTACTAAATCTTATTTATACTGTTATTCCCATTTTGTCACTTGTTGGTTTACAGTCTTTTTTTTGCTGCTGTGTTTCCTGTCATGTTTGGTTGACTTGCTGTCACTCTTCACACTTCTCATTCACCAGCTCACAAGCTTACTTGCTCACTTTTTTTCAGGTCTGGCTGTAGCAGACAGGAAAACAAGTGTGAAAGGAAAGAAAAAGACCCGGACAAAGGAAGATGAGCGGAACATTTAAATGCTAGAGAGATAAAGAAATGAGAAGGAGGAACATTGGATAGGTTGAGGGATAGGGGAGTAAGGGGTAGAGGGAGAGATAAATTATGCTGTCATTGTGTTTCCTGCTGCCTGTAGATGACTGATTAAATCAAAGTTGGAAACACCACAATAGGCCCCTCAGCACAAGTGCCATCTATTCACTGCATACTTATGATCCTCTGCATAACGTCTTGTGTTTTTCATGTGTATGATTGGGTGGATTTGATCCTTGGCACCTAAATCGATTTTTTCATTCATCACAAAGCCTCAGAAAATCAAAGATGAGTTCCGGAATCATATTAACTTTGTTCACCTTCTGGATGATCTTAGAAAGAAGCTGCAGGCATTTTTTTTATTAAATGCTATGATACGCAAGCACCATTATATACCTGAATCAAACCTACACAGATGACATTATTATTTAAAGCTATTTTAGTTAGGATACCATCTGATGCCTTTCTTGTTCTAAATTATGCAAATACACTTACCGTTTCAAATGTCCCAACATTACTAACGTGAAAATTCTAGCAAAGAATAATATATTTTTTTAAATCACACACAATTTTAACACAAATTTCTTCAGCATAATTACATACAGCACAATCTACTCTGTGTTTACCAACAAAAGAGACCACATCTCCAATCTCTTGTTTCCTACTACTTAAAAAACAGAGGTTTACAAATTCAAATACAAAGTCACAGATAAAGTCACTGCAAAGTGGCTGCTACCAAAAGAAACTGTGCATACCAAAAGAAACCGTGCATCTTTTATGTGAACATCCTTTCCTTTTCAGTGAATTAGCTTGTCCAATAGGAGAGTTTGATTAAAATTTGATCTGAGAGCTGCTTTATCTGAAAGCAGAATACCCTAGTAAATAAAAATTAAATGTTACAGGTAAACCATAGATGTTGGTACCCCAGTTATTCTTTACAAATGTATTATAAAATATTTTTTTTATTTGTTCATTTTGTCACCCTAAACCATTGTCCCACAATACCTGAATCTATGTTTTACACACAAAAACATGGACAGATGGGCACACACACACACACACACACACACAATAGAGAGCACTTTTTAGTCTAAACAGATGATCAGGCAGTCTCTAAACTAGAACTGATTTAATGTATCTACTGCCATTGATGGCATAAAAATGACACAATGGCCTGACCTGCTACAGCTCCCTCCAAAGGAAAAGTGAGTGTTCAGCCCTTACAAAGTGTGTGCTCTGTGTGCTAATAATTGTTGTGGGTGTATCTGACATGCAGCAAAAGGCTTTGACAAGTGTCCAAGGAACAGTAGGATGCGTGAGTGTTGTTTCCAGAAATCAGTTGCCAGTTGGACATGTATACTTCTGATACTGGTGCCATATAACCATGGAATTTGGAAACTTTCATGTGCTAGATTATGTTATACAATGCTAATTACATATGTAATTGGGGTGCAATGAAACCCAGATAACCTTCAGGGATGGCAGGAATCACTTGGATACCTTATTGTTTGCAGGGGCATACATGCTGAAACCTTCCTATAAAGTTACAAAGTGTCATACAGTAAGATATAGTATTTACTAAGTTAAGGCCAAGTCTGGACTGGTATTGAATGATAAGGAACCCATAATTATCCATATTATGTATGCCACAATGTCAAGAGGAACTGACATACCTTAGACTTGCTGCAAAATTAGTCATAATAGTGGGAGGAGAGATGTTAAGATGTAAAAAATTGTGATTATATGTTCAAAAAGCACACCTATATGTGCATTTTGAACATCCCATTTCAGATTTAGTCTCCCATTTGTGGCACAATAAACTCCACTCTTCTGGGAATGTTTTCCAATAGATATTGGAACAAGGTTCTTGGGGATTTTGCCTGTTCAGCCACAAGAGTATTAGTGAGGTCAGGCAACAGTTTGAGGAAGGCTCACATATGAATGTGATAAATTGTTGGTCATACAGTGTATGACTTTTGGGAAAAAAATAGGTTTAGTCAAAAGATCACACTGGTGCCATATGGAAAACATTTTATCGGAGCAAAAACTCCCCCTTACATTTTTGTTGAAATGATCTATTGCAAAAAGGAAGATTTTAGAGATATCCATTTCAGTTTGGCATCTTGCACAGGCTTTTAAGGAGGAGACTCAAGAGAGTTCTGCACAAAGGGGGAGATCCCATGCTTGGGGAATTTTTGAAAATTGAGGCTTCTTGGCCCTTTCAGAAAAGTCAGAATGAGTTTACAAGCCCATTGAGAGTTGCCTTACATGGTGCTGTAATATGCTGCAAGAGCTGGCGCATACACATTTATTGTAGAAGGGAACTGGCTCCTGTCCAGCAGTCCCTGATGAAAATTTAGCATTTTGGGAATCCAGCAATGCACTCATTCACAGAACAGCTTCCATGTAAGGGCCGTTGTACTAGGCCGTTGTACTAGGGGCTCTTGTGTTCAGGAGTGCTTCCTGAGCTGCTAGGTCACAGTACCAAGTCTGGTTTCATTCAAAAGGACCAAACCCACTGACAGAGTTAATCTGGCTTGGGATGATACATCTTTACATTAATTTGGGATAGTAACCTGGGAGAGGAACCTGCATTACCTCATCTTGATTGACAATATGTTATTTAAAACCTAAGGCTCTGATATTTGACTACTGTTTTATATAGAAATGTTACAGTGACAGTAATTTTATAATTTCATTGAACAGTAATGGAAGCTAGCTGGTACGTAACTCCCCTGGCCTCAAGAGATGCACTAGCGACCAATAGTATGCTAAAAGTTGTACCCTTTAGAATTTTATTTAGTGCGTCTGCCTCCAGTTGACACTGATTTGAGTCTCACTCAGAGAAGGCAGACTGGCAACAATAGCACGTTATAAGTTTGAGTTAATACTATTTTGAGAATAAAGTCGTAGCATTATTCATAATTATATATAATTCATAATATCCATCCGTCCATCCATCCATCAATCTTCTACCGCTTACTCCTTCTTCAGGGTCACTGGGGAACCTGGAGCCTATCCCAGGGAACATCGGGCACAAGGCAGGGTACACCCTGGACAGGGTGCCAGTCCATCGCAGGGCACAATCACATACACACTCACACATCCAAAGCAACTTACAAATGAGAAAACACAAGCAAAGCGATATATCAAGCAGAAAATAATACAAGTAATTCTACCATACAAGATCCATTAATTGAGTTCCAGAAGAAGTAAAGTGTGCAGTGTAGAGGTGTAAGAGCCTGTGTAATTAATTATTTATAAATTTATTTATTTATTTATTTATTTAATGGGTTGGTTAGGTGTTCACGGAACATGTGGGTCTTTAGCTGTTTTTTGAAGATGGTGAGAGATAATGCGGTCCGGATTGAGGTTGGAAGTTCATTCCACCTCTGAGGGACAGTTAGTTTGAATATTCTTGAAAGGGATCTTGAGCAATGCTGAGTAGGTACTACTAAGCGTTGGTTGTTGCTTGATCGCAGATTGCGTGAGGGAACGTAAGCCTTCAGGAGAGAGCTGAGGTAGGAGGGTGCTGTTCCAGACAAGATCTTGTAGGTGAGCACCTTGAATTTGATGTGGGCAGCTACAGGAAGCCAGTGGAGGGAGATGAAGAGGGGTGTTCTGAATTATCTGAAGGGGTTTGTTGGAGCTGGCTGGGAGGCCCGAGAGTAGTGAGTTACAGTAGTCCAGTTTTGAGATAACAAGAGCCTGGACTAGTATCTGTGTAGCCTGTTCAGTGAGGTAGGGCATGATTTTATTGGTGTTGTACTCCCTGGATTGCCCAAAAAAAAAAACTGCAAACCTTTTCTAAAAAAATAAAAAATAAAATAAGTTTTAAGTTTTAAGTTTAAAAAGTTTTTAAAAAGTTAGTGATACTTTTTACGTGGTCACACACTGGTGGGACAGTGAAAATAAGTCAGTAAGAAATTATCAGTTGCTCAATAAGACCCATTATAAAATTGCAAACAATATAGTAACATTTTTTTTCCCATAGCATGTAATTTAAAAAGGACATACAAATGAGGAACATCACAAGCAATTTATCATAAGAGCTAACAGTATTCCTTCAATGTTCTGAAGATGAAAAAATCAAGCTGCATTTGTAATAGGCAGTGATTTCTGTCATTGTAAAGTAATGTTACAAATAATTATTTCATTTTTTGATTTACAGTTAAATAAAAGTTGTTTTTTAATAATTGCTTATAAAAATAATTGCTTATAAATATAGAAACAATGTTGTTTATGTTTATTGCAAAATATTAAGGTATATAATATTTAAGTAGATTGAGAGTGCAGGAACACAGACTTGATTACATCATGCTCAGTGCTTCATGGAAGTTTTTTCCACAGAACCTGAAGTCAGTTCATGATTTTGGCTGTTGATGTTGTCAATGGCACTAAATATATAAATATGTGTGTGTGTGTGTGTGTGTGTGTGTGTGTGTGTGTGTGTGTGTGTGTGTGTGTGTGTGTGTGTGTGAAAACACTGAACAAATGACACTTTACTACAATGTAAAGTGGTGAGTGTACAGCTTGTATAACAGTGTAAATTTGCTGCCCCTCAAAATAACTCAACACACAGCCACTAATGTCTAAACCGCTGGCAACAAAAGTGAATACACCCATAACTGAAAAGTCAGTTGGCCAAACATAGCAGCACCCTGAAGTCTCTGGAAATCTCAAAGGACCCATTGCACTGAAGGTGCAAGAACTTTGAGTCGTAATGCTTAGCCGTGGAAGGAAAACCTCAAAAGCATCTGTGTTCTAGGCTGGCAAGAATGTGATCCAGTCATGTTTCTGCAGAAATATATTACATGTTTTGTAAGAGTAGGAACCATTTCAGATCTGTAAAATCTGGGATCTGATGGAACCTTGAGTTGTTCTTTTAAATAATAAATTCTGTTTAATCCATTCAAGTAAATGTGCAGTGTGCCCAATTTGGCAGTGATACACAATGTTTGAGGGGCAACTGAGAAAGTTATGTTATGTAGTAATGTTCTAGTTGGCAAAATAGAAAAGCAGACAATATGACATAAGTTGAAGACAAAATGAAGACTAGTAATGTCTGAGGTATCATCTTTAAATGACACTGACACTGTAATTTATTCCAGAAACTATCAAATTCTTACACTTTTTGGTGCTTTAGTTTCATTAAACATCAATATAACTTTTAAATCTGACCCACTCTGGACAGATTTGAACATTGCCTTGGTGATAGCTTGAGGATATTGGGCATAAAATAGGACCACTTTTTGGATCATCTGCTTTTTTCAGGGACTCTTGTGTATAGTGTGTGATTTAATCCTGTCAATGTTGTAGCACTCCCACTAGGTGATGATCTATTTAATCTGCACAGTGCCATGTAATAAGTAGATTCAACTCAAGTTCCCTTAACACAACGTTCCTACAATGATGAATGAACATAATCTACTTTTTTTGTGGTGTTGTGTTTCTGGTAACAAGCAAAGTGAATATTCCAATTTGCATAAAGCTATCACATGGATTATGAAAACCTACAAAGAAAGCAACACAAGTGTCTAGAAAACTTGAATACCATTCAAGTGGGTTACAATATATATATATATATATATATATATATATATATATATATATATATATATATATATATATATATATATATATATATATATATATATATATATACACACGGTGGGCATTTAGCATGGAGAGACTGGAAAAAAGTTTCTTCAATAAAATTTTAATGAGGGGAATATGTATTTGACCCCTCTGCAAAACATGACTTAGTACTTGCTAATTACTTAAGCTCCATTTTCTCATCTGACCACAACACTTTCACCCAGTTGTCCTCTGGTGGTCAGATGAGACCAAAATGGAGCTTTTTGGCATCAACTCAACTCGCCATGTTTGGAGGAGGAGGAATGCTGCCTATGACCCCAAGAACACCATTCCCACCGTCAAACATAGATGTGGAAACATGCTTTGGGGGTGTTTTTCTGCTAAGGGGACAGGACTTCACCGCATCAAAGGGACGATGGACGGGGCCATGTACTGTCAAATCTTGGGTGAGAACCTCCTTCCCTCAGCCAGGGCATTGAAATAAAAAGTAATTACTAAGTCATTACCAAGTACTAAGTCATCTTTTGCAGAGGGGTCAAATACATATTTCCCTCATTAAAATGCAAATCAATTTATAACATTTTTGACATGTGTTTTTCTAGATTTTCTTGTTGTTATTCTGTCTCTCACTGTTCAATTAAACCTACCATTAAAATTATAGACTGATCATTTCTTTGTTAGTGTGCAAACATACAAAATCAGCAGGGGATCAAATACTTTTTTTCCATCACTGTATAGAGTGCAAAATAATGCTGAAGAGTAAAGATACCTTCCAAATCATGGAATTAAATGTTTCTAAATAAAACAAAAATGCCACAAAGAGCAGTAAACAGTAGTAAATGAAACAAAGTCAATATTTGGTGTGTCAAAAAAAAAAGTAGTCTCCAGTACAATTTGTGCAGTTTTATAGGGAAATTAGCTGGTAAGTTTTATTGAAGAAACTTTTTATCTTGCAGAACCAGCCACAGTTCCTCTGGAGACTGTTGCACTTGCTTCTTATTTTTGAAGCAAAACCCAGCAGCCTTCATTAGGTTTTTTTGTCTGAAAAGTGGTCTCTTATGTAATATGCTGCTTTCTTTAATGACATACAAACA
This sequence comes from Ameiurus melas, assembly GCA_012411365.1. Lineage (NCBI taxonomy): Eukaryota > Metazoa > Chordata > Actinopteri > Siluriformes > Ictaluridae > Ameiurus > Ameiurus melas. The sequence goes on along the minus strand of CM022771.1, from coordinate 16,412,504 downwards.
TTTAATTTTGTGCTAGAAAACTAATGTTTGGGAATCTAAAATGATTTTTTGTATTGACTTGATAATGTAGAAGTCATAAAAAAATAATAATTTATACATTTGTACTACACAAATAGGTTGCCTAAAACTTTTGCACAATACTGTATATAATTGTTTTTATATGCCAGTGGTAAGACCTTTTCTTCTAAGAGTGTACTATGCAATATATAGAATCAAAATAATAATACAATTTTAAAAAGCTCAAAGACAGGACTTGCAGTACAATTGTATATCTTAGCGTAATGCCTGCATCAAGCTGTACAACAAATATAATTGGTAATTAATTTACATTGACAGATCACTGCAAGTCGCTTACAGGTCATTTGTTAGTCGCTTTGGGTAAAAGCATCTGCTAAATGAATAAATGTAAATGTACTTCTGTAAGAGCTCTGGCTCAAAGTCAATCTTATCTTCATGTCATATGTTAGGATCCTTACACAACCACATTGTATATCTCACTGTATATTGATTACCAGTAGTCACTTGGTGCATTTGATCTCACAATGGGCACCTTGGCTGCCCCCACCCACTCTGCCAACCTACTTGTGCTCCTTTTAATGACAGTTCAGTTTTGACGTCTAAATTGGGATCACTAAATGAGAAAAATTATGGCATCTCATATGGGAGCAATGCTCAGACAGGGAAAGGTCCTAAAACCAGCTGAAATATAGAACCTGTTAAAGAAACTGAATCAAGAACAATAATAATTATTATTAATTGTGGCTAATTATTTTTGGAATATTGGAATAATGTATGTTAAATAGTGTATGAAGAATAATTCTTTCATTTTATACCCAAACAATGCTGGATATTTAATTCTGAAATATGATAAGGCTTTGATTAACTGTCTAATGCAGCATTGCCTAGACAGTTATAAAGGTTTATATAAATGTGTTATATTATGTTAATGTTTCTATATTAAAAACACAGACAGGGATTTGTATGTGTGTAATTGTTGGTATGGATGATTTTGTGAGGAGATCAGTGCTGTTCCTGTACATTTTCCAACATGGGAGCTGTCATGACAGAGGACTTTTATGTTTCTTAGTAATTAAAAAAATAAAAAATAAAATAAAAATTTAAAAAATGCATTTTTGTGTGTGAATAACTTCAAGAGTGGGAATAAAGGAGAGGCTGGTAAGGGAATAACTGTTTATAGCTGTTATAACATAAGTAATAACAGGAACTAACTTTTGTAGACTTTCCAGAGCATTACATGTACAGTAAATATAAATGAATTTACATAAATGTATGAATGTGCGAAAATATATATATACCCCAAACACTTCAGCATGTGTTGTTCAGGGTGGTAACGTTATTCTCCCATAGCAGCACATCCTGTCGTGTTTTATTCTTTACTATATTTATATTGACAAATATAAATAACAAACGTTAAAGAGCCTTATTTGGGTCAATAGTGGATTAATTAATTGTCAAAAAGGTTACCCCATCATTGATTAAAATTTTAATAAAAGCATATGAATATAAAACTGGAAAAAATATTCATTATAATATAATGAATTTCATAATATTTGAGCCCCTGACAAAAAACATGTAGAACTCAGGTGTGTGTAACCTCCTACCCTATTGAAGAGACTTTTGAACTTATTTCAAACAGTAGCCATTAGAAAAAGGTTAGCCTTATTATACCTCAGACTAAATCAAAATCAGGCACCACTGTAATGTCGAAGATTGTAGCTGTTGGCTCCAACTTTAATTAAATGTCTCTTTTTGAGTTGTTAATTAACCTTATGAATCCATTAAGATGTTACTGTTGGTTATTTAAGTAAGTTGGTCTTTGTGTTTTTTTTGTTGTTGTTTTTTTTGAGTTTATATAAATTACACCAAATTGAACTCACTCCAAATACATTGTTTAAGGCAATCAGGCAATATTAGGGGGGGGGGGCGCTTCACTTTCTACACAGCAATCCTGCAACATTTATAAAATGACCAGCAATAAACATTCTATTCCAATAGTTTTAGTTATTGCAATCAATTGAGCTCATCTAAGCTTCACTCAAAACCACAAAACTCATTTAACTTTCTCTCAATCGCCTGAATGTCAGCAATGACTAAACTATGACCTCCTGCAGCTGCTTTCTTCTTGGTCTAAATGCCTTATAGCAAAGCATTTAACAGATTAAAATGCTGGCCTTCAGGCAATGACATTAAAAATCCAACACATGATGGAAAAATTATTGTGTTCACTCAGGAATGGGCTCTTTCAGAGTGGGCATATTGTCAGAACTTGTCATTGTTTTTTATAGTAATTTAGTAATGATCAATTCAAATTGCTTTGCTTTGGTCATTTAGCATAGAGAGACTGGAAGACTTTTGGTGTAGTATTCCGGAAAGTCTTTAATTAAAGTTATTGCTCTGACTAGCAATCATTTTCCATGGTTTCCTAAGACTGCCAGCAATGGAAGTGATCCGCTCAATCACTTTGCTCAAGTGAATTGCTTAAGGAAACTTATAATTAAATAGTATATAATTGTGCACTTTATATACAGTGCCTTGAATAAGTATTCACCCCGTTTAACCATTCAGTATTTTGTAATGATCGTGGATCTAAAAAGGATTTAATTGGGATTATATGCCATGAAAGTTTTATATATATATATATATATATATAAAAGTTGGTACATGAAAAACTAGTCTCATAATAGAGACTATGCTGGATTAATTTTAAAGCCCATTCCACTACCTACAGACATTAGGTCCTATACATTAGGTCCTATACATTAGGTACTGTAAAAATATCTGAAAACCTTTAAAAATGTTGTACTGCTATATATATATATATATATATATATATATATATATATATATATATATATATATATATATATATATATATATATATATATATATATATAAACCTCTCACCCAACTTTCATTCTTCATTCATAATATGTAAACGTAATTTAGTAAAAGTTATTTTTAGTAAGCAACAATTACATTATCAACTGCAATGAGATCAAGAGTGATGTATATATATTACATTGTGTGTGTGTGTGTGTGTGTGTGAGAGAGAGGGAGAGAGATTTTTTGATTTTTAACACAACTTTATTCACTCCAAAATGTTGGTACCTTTACATATATACACTGTTGAGAAAACATTTTTTTAATTTAAAAACAAAAGAGAAAAGAAAGGGGGATAGGAAGGAGAAGAAGAGGGAAAGAGAGAAGAAAAAAGATAAAAAGAACCCCATCAGATCTCCGTCAAAGAGATCCTCCTCTTAAAAAATAAAAATAAATAAATAATAATAAAAAAATTAAAAAGAAAAAAAAAAAAAAAAAATACAAACATAAAAAAAATTCCTAAACCTCAAACCCTTAGTCATTCTGAATCACATAATAGTTCACTCCTTGCGATTGCTGCCCATTTCTTCAGTCTAGTTCGTCTCCTGGGGGACATTACTCCCATGGTGTACTGTACAGAGTTGACCCTCCTGTCCGGGAAGAATTTAGTCTGATGTTTCGTTTTCCTTTAGTCACTTTTAGAAACCGTTTGATTCTGTTCGGTGTAGAGTTGCTCAGGTTCTTGTGGACGGTTAAAAACACACGGTCGTTCTGTGGTGGCCTCCTCCTCCTCCTCCATATCTGCGAGAGATTCATCTCCTGAAGATTCATCACTATACTCTGAGCTCGAGTCTTCGGACATCTCGTCATTGTGTTTCAACGTGTACTGCACCTTTTCCATCTGCTTCCGTATTCTTTCCATTCTTTCCATCACGTCTTGTTGGAACTTCTGCTGCGGTTGTGTGGGGTTACTTTTTCCACTTTTTACTTTTTCCGGGGACGGGTGTCATTATTGTTGCTGGTGCGGGGACAGGTGTCGGTATCGTTGCTAGTACGGGGATGGGTGTCATTATTATTGCTGGTGTGGGGACGTGTGTCGGTATCGTTGCTATTGCGGGGACGGGTGTCATTATTGTTGCTGGTGTGGGGACAGGTGACAACGCTATCACTGGGCACTGCGATAGCCCCGGTGGTGTGTACCTTACTGACCTCTTCCTGCTGTGACCTCGGTGAGACGTTACCCCCTCTGCTCTGGTTTCTTGTTCTCCTGTGACCTTCTTCTGGCTGTCTCCGCGCTGCTGCTGTTGCTGCCGCGCCCCGGCCGTGTCTCCCCCAGAGCTCCCCGGTTGCGCCGCTCTGCGTGGGCAGCTCAGCCGTTTGTGTCCGACCTCCCCACACCCAAAGCACCTCAGGCGCTCGGTGGTGGCGTATACGATGTAGCTGTTGCTGCCGTGTTTCACTTTAAAGTTTACATCCAGCGTTCGTTCCCGGTTATTTAGAAACATATACACTTGTCTCCGAAACAACAGGACGTGTTTCACCGCGGGGTCTTTACAACCGAGCGGTAGATTGGACATGGGGCCGACGAACTTGCCGAATCGGAGCAACTCCTCCACTATTGCCCCGTCTTTTATCGAAGGCAGGCACGTTGGAAATCACTACCCTTGTCGCAGGAGTAGAAAGGGGGGTAATGTCCATCAGGTCATCGTTTAGCACTATTACACTTTTACACAGCGTGTCGACGAGTATTTCTTTTTTCAGGAAGATCACCACAGCTTTGTCCATTCGGGAGGCGGAGTGGGTGTTCTCACACCCGATCCGCTCTCCTACCGCCAGCAGAATCTCCTCCACCTGCTCTCCATTTGCGGAGGAGAGAGAGAGAGAGAGAGAGAGAGAGAGAGAGATGGAGACAGAGACAAAGGCAAAGGCAAAGGCAAAGAGAGAGTGGGATACAGAGAATGAGTGTGTGTGCTTAGTGTCATTTCCAAACGCCAATCTCCAGTTCCGTATATGAAGCTAATAACTTCATGGAGGAGAGCAGATTTCTACTCTCCGCTCTTCATTAAGCAGGTATTCCATTTTCATTTGGATGGAGATTTGCCATCTAGGTTTCTAATCCCTGCAGGGGCTGCAGTGATTATCTTGGTAATTAACTCTTTGATTTTATTTCCACCATGAGCTAGCATTAATGCAGTTTGAAATCCAGATTTAGTTATCTGAGTGTTGTCATAGTGTGTTAGTCCTTAATTCACTCATCATCATTTTAATTAAGCCCTAATATTAATACTAAAGGGAGATCAGTTGCTAGTATGTACTATTGATATAGGGGCATTGCATGGAGGAAGGGGCACTGCATGGGGAAGTTTGCCACCATTTATTTAGCTTCAGATTTTATTTGATACCTTAGCATTTAAAAAGTATTCAGAATAATAAAATACGTAATATAAATAACGGGGGCGATAACCTACAGAAGCCCTAAGCGGCCATGAATTATAATTTATTTTTCTGTTGTTTTCTCATGATCACAACTTAATCTTCTCATGATCTCGACGTAACAAAAGTTGTTTTCTCGTGATCTCGACTGTCTACTGGACATCCATCATCATCAAGTCAATGGGGTTTTTGAATAGGTGTTTTGGTTAAATGCCTGAAATAAGGTCTGTACTTAAAATAAACTCAAGATATGTTCACGTTTTATACTACGCCATAAAACACAGCAGTAATACCTCACTCTGGATTTTTAAAAAAGCTTTTGCATGTCTTGAAAATGACGGTTGCTAACAAGTGGCTCAAGGTTGACAAGTACCGAACAGGAAAACTCCTCTACTACAGCCTTATTGTATTGTGCTCCTTCAACTCAATCTTTACAACTTGTAGATTTATCAATTTATAGTATTTTCCAATTGTAAAGTTTTTTTGTTTTTTTTTTAAATGAAGATTCAAAGAGTTGTCGGAAGCATAGCAGTGGTGACATTGAAGTCATTGAAGAACATTAACTTTTTACTTGTGGCGAGTGTACAGACTTATGAATCTTATATTATGAATCTTATCTTAATGAACGAAACATGTAAGAATCATAAACTTTTGATGGTCACAGAGTTTATTTTCTGCAATAATCCAAAAGACAAGGAAAAATCCTATTGGCATTTTGTTGAGGGAACCGGGGTGATGCTAAATTCTGGGATGGCCTACAAAAATACGTAATCCTTGCAGAATTAACGACTTCCACATTAGTGTCTGACACTTGAGAAGGGGACACAAACCCCTCTCTTTTAATGCAGATGTAAAGTCCATCTCTACAGCGGGCAGTTATTACATTTATGACCGAGAAGTGGCCAATATTCATGTAGCGCAAGATTTTCTGAGGACAAAATTACATCGTGTGAAAAGAGATTTTTTTTATGTCGAGATCACAAGAAAACGTTTGTTATGTCAAGATTATGAGAAAATGAAGTCGTGATCACGAGAATAGAAAAAAAATTATAGTGCATGGCCACTTAGGGCTTCCGTAATAAACAGTTCATATTCACATTTAATAAATGTAATTATTTTTAAATCATCTACTGTTTCTGTGTTGTATAGTTATTATGTTCATATAAGCTACTGTATATTAACATCCACTCTCACAGAAAAATATGTTCACATTTACAACAACTACATAGTACAACAACTACATTATATGATAAATATCCAGGTACTGTCAAAAGCACATGATGTATATACAGTATATCCAGACTTTTACTCTGTGGTTAGCCTAAAACTTTTAGTAAAAATCCAATCATATTTCATTATGAATCTCCCCACATTTTACACTCAGTCACCTGCTCCTGACGGAACGCTTGCTGCTGTTACGGTATATTTGTTGTCCTTAAAGCTAAATAAAATTCAAATAAAACTTTAGTTAATTCCATCATGAGCAGCACCATGTGAAAGAGTGCTTTCAGAGCCACAGGTTGCACTTCACTATCCAACTTCATAACTCACATTCTATAACCCTCCAAAAAGCATAAAATAATCACGGTACTTCTGTGAGTTATTTGCTAAAAAAATCAGAGTTATTTAAGTCTAGGTCTGTTCACTGTGTATCCACTACATCAATCTTTTAAAATACCTCTGAGTGGTAGTTTTCAGTGTAGAACATTTTGTACCATGAGTTCGCTGCAACCAATAACAGTTTTATTACTGAACAATTTGTGAATAAGGCTGAGGGTTGCTTAGAAGAGAAATTTTCTGAAAAGAAGGCTACATGTCTAAATCCTGGCTGAAACAAACAGTCCTACTTCTTTTGCTCTTTTTGTCAAGTGTGGAGGAAAGTCATTTTCATTTCAACTTGAAAACTTTCTTTTAGATTTGTTGTCATCTTCTTGCCTGTCATTTTTGCAGTTGAAAAAAACTGTATGAAGACTTTACAACAAGTCAAAGCTGAATATACATTGTTCAACCATAACATTAACTGACAGGTGAAGTGAATAACAGATTATCTCACTATAGCTACATATAGGGCGGCATAGCTGCAGACCAGTCAATGTTCCCAAGCTGACCCTGTCCACCACCAAAAGCACCTAAATGAGCATTAGAACTTGTCCATGGAACAGTAGAAGGAGGTGGCCTGGTCTGATGTATCATCTTTTCTTTTACATCACATGCATCACTTACCTGGGGAAGAGATGTCGTCAAGATACACTGTGGGAAGAAGGCAAACCGGCAGATCAGTGTGATGCTCTGGGCAATGTTCTACTTTGAAAACTTGGGTCCTAGCATTCATAATACCTAAACCTAAATGTTACTACAGACCAAACACACCCCTTCAATGGTATTCCCTCATAGCAGTGCCTTCTTTCAGCAGGATAATGCACCCTGTCACAATGTAAAATTGGTTCAGTATTTGTTTGAGGAACATGACAAAGAGTTCAAGTTGTTGAGTTGGCCTCCAGCTTACCCAGATCTCAGTCTGATCAAGCATCTGTGGGATGTGCTGTACAAACAATTCCAATCCATGGAGGCTCAACCTCACAACTTACAGGACTTAATGGATCTGCTGCTAACATCTTTGTGCCAGATACTACAGCACACCATGACAGGTTTTGTGGATTCCATACCTCAACAGGTCTGAGCTGTTGTGGTGGCACAAAAGTTACTGACACACTATTAGGCAGGGGTTTTACTGTTAACACTGATTGATGTATTTAACATTACTGCCATAAACACATCTCTTTATTCCTGGTTGTAAGAGGTGTGGTATGTTAAATATTACTGCCCAGTTAATAAATAAATAAAAAAAAGTTAGTCTGAATTGCATATTATTTAATTCATTTTCCCTATAGGTTTTTTGATTTATAATTGTGTCTTAAATACAACCACAATAAGACCACATTATCAAGCATAAATTGCAGCAGAATTACAGTTAATAGTATTTTATATCATATTCCCATATCATAATATCCCATTTTACTAAAAGAGCTGAATGACTAGGCTAGACTCTGTCTATAAATTCTTTTACATTCACATTCATCCTTTACAATAGCTTGAAGATATGGGCATTTAACTGCACTAATACAGTATAATATATTTTAAATATGTACCTTGCCCTGAATCCTCTGTGTGTGTGTGTGTGTGTGTGTGTGTGTGTGTGTGTGTGTGTGTGTGTATGTGTGTGTTTGAAGTGATGCTGGTCTAGCCAGGATTTTTGAAATGCAGACCACGCTTTGGATTTCCATTTTGGATTTATCTGCCTTTAATAAAAACTGTTATCTGCATTTGCATCTGTCCTCAACTCCATTACATCCCGCTGCGTGAGATAATACTATGCCTCTAACATGGATGCAGCAGGAGAGCAAGGAGAGTATCACGGCAGGGTACATGGGATGTCTGGCCACCTTTCATGTCAGTCCAGTTTCCTAAGTGGACTGCCATGGACCTCCCCACAGAGAATTGTGGATTGTGTGACTACTTAAGGCAGTTCTTGTTCCACAGCCAAATGTACTTTACTAGCCTAGCGCACCTAAGCCGGACAAGAGACAGTGGCTTGGGTTCATGGTGTCCTGGTTTCATGGCCCGGCCCATGACTGGGCGGAGGGCAGTTAGCCTCCCTTAGTCAAGGCTGTTCCAAGTTTTCAGTGTTCTCTGGTCAGCGAGCTGTCACAGGGCAAGAAAAATCTGATGCTTTCCTTCCGATAGAATGTGGAATAGTTAATGTCACTAAAAGAACATCTGGCAGGGTGGAAACTACTGCCAAATGTGTCTAAATGGGTTCTGTCTAACATAGAAAAGGGTTATTAGGTCCAGTTTAGAGCTTTTTGTCTTGTGCTGTGAGAAATGCCAGCTAGACCCAGTGAACTGCGCAACAGCTACAGTCCTGGAGTTCTTACAAGTACGTTTCTCAGTAGGGTGGGCTATTTCTACAATCAGGACTTACATGGGCACCATTTTGGACAGCAACACCCCTGTTGATGGGGTCAAATACTTATTTCCCTCATTAAAATGCAAATCAATTTATAACATTTTTGACATGCGTTTTTCTGGATTTTTTTTTGTTGTTGTTATTCTGTCTCTCACTGTTCAAATAAATCTACCATTAAAATTAAAGACTGATCATTTCTTTCTCAGTGGGCAAACATACAAAATCAGCAGGGGATCAAATACTTTTTCCCCCTTACTGTATCTATATATCTATCTATACAGTATCTCACAAAAGTGAGCACACCCTCACATTTTTGTAAATATTTTATTATATCTTTTCATGTGACAACACTGAAGAAATGACACTTTGCTACAATGTAAAGTAGTGTAGTAAATTTGCTGTTCCCTCAAAATAACTCAACACACAGATATTAATGTCTAAACCACTGGCAACAAAAGTGAGTACACCCCTAAGTGAAAATATCCAAATTGGGCCCAAAGTGTCAAAATTTTCTGTGGCCACCATTATTTTCCAGCACTGCCTTAACCCTCTTGGGCATGGAGTTCACCAGAGCTTCACAGGTTGCCACTGGAGTCCTCTTCCACTAGTCCATGATGACATGAGATGTTAGAGACCTTGTGCTCCTCCAGCTTCCATTTGAGGATGCCCCACAGATGTTCAAGAGGGTTTAGTTCATCACCTTCACCCTCTGCTTCTTCAGCAAGGCAGTGGTCAACTTGGAGGTGTGTTTAGGGTCATTATCATGCTGGAATACTGCCCTGTGTCCCAGTCTCCGAAGGGAGGGGATCATGCTCTGCTTCAGTTTGTCACAGTACATGTTGGATAAACATAAATACAGATGTTAAATACAGGTGTGCAACAATTATTCGCACCCTTTTAGTCAATAATTTGTACAATCTCCCTTTGCCATTGTAACAGCTCTGAGTCTTCTCCTATAATGCCTGATGAGGTTCCTGATGAGAATCTTCAGTTCACTTCTCAGGTTTTCTGTGGGTTTCAGAAGTCAGATGACTGGGATGGCCAAGGCAGGACCTTGATTTTGTGGTCAGTAAGCCATTTTTGTTTTGATTTTGATATATGACTTGGATGATCATCTTGCTGAAAGATCCAACCATAACTCATTTTAAGCTTTCTGGCAGAGGTCAGAGTCAGGTTTTTATTCAATATCTGTCGATATTTGATAGACTCCATGATGCCAAATATTCTTAGAAAATTTCCATGTCCTCTGACCCAAAACATTAAAGAACCACCACCACATTCAACCATGGGCATGAGGAACTTTTCCATATGGCTACCTCTCTGTGTGCCCCCAAATGACCATTGGTGTTGATTGTCAAAAAGCTCTATTTTGGTTTCATCCGACCATAGAACCCGATCCCATTTGAAGTTCCAGTAGTGTCTGGCAAACTGAAGATGCTTGAGTTTGTTTTTGGATGAGAGTAGAGGCTTTTTTCTTGAAACCCTTCCAGACAACTTGTGGAGATGTAGGTGAATTTTCAATTGTAGTTTTGGGGACTTTCTGACCCCAAGATGCAACTAACTTCTGTATTTCTATAAGTGTGATTCCTGTAGATTTATTGAACACTCAAACTATCCTCTTCACAGTATGTTGAGACAATACAGACACACATCCTCTTCCAGGTTGATTCATAAATTTTCCAGTAAACTGGAACTTTTTAATTATTGCCCTGGTGCTATTTTCTTATAGCCACTTCCCATTTTGTCAGGCTCAACAACTTTTTGCCACACAGTACAGCTATATTCCTTGGTCTTACCCATGTTATGAATAACTAAGGGATTTTGGCCTATGTGTTACCTCATATGTATAGCCCTGTGAAACAAGAAGTCATGGTTGAACAATTTCCTGTTCCTAGTCACCCAGGTATACTTAAACAATGTCAAATATGAATGGTGATATTCTTCAAATATATTTTTCTCATAGTGGCGGCAATAATTTATGCACATCTATATTTAACAAAGAGTTTTTATAAACCTGTGCTGTGTTTGCAATTGTTTGATTTTCATGATAGCAGAGTATTTTTGTAAGTTTTTTTAAACAAATGATCAAAAGTTTAAACAATAAAGACAAATTTTCACAGCCTTTTTGGCTCATATCCAGGGCTGTCAATATTCGTGGAGGGCACTGTATATATAGTGATATTGTTTTAACAAAAGGTCCAACCTTGTACAGTATAACCAAAATTGTCCAAATGGTCTACCCTGGAGAAGTAGGGGTTGGGGTATACCTGATCAATCTCCTTTTTGTTCAGTTTCAGCATGTTCTATTGGCACATGTTTCCACCTTTCTGTTGTCTCTAGCACAGTAATCTCTTTACACACCAGGAAGTTTGTCTGAATCCAAAGTCTGCTGTGCACAGGATAGTATTTCCTGTTGATGATTTTCTATCAGGCTGCATAACAAGCCATAAAGGTTCTGTCTAGAGCCTCCTGAACTTTCCATAATTGTTCATATTCGTAATGCTAATTATTTAAGGTTTTAATTAATTATTTAAGGATTAGTACATATATGAATATACATTTATTTACATAAAAAAAAGATTTATACAGGACTTATGATCCGTTTTTGTTTCTTTTTTTCTCTCCACACTAATCTCCATTTCTATACTATATATACTATTTTCATTTCATAAATCTCCTATGGACTAATTAATAATGAAAAATACCTTCTCGTCTGCCTTCACAGACAGCTGTGCATATTAAAAATGACACCTGTCTCTACATTTTACAATTACTACTCAACAATCACATCTCACAGCAAATACCCAAGGGTGAACAGTACGGTTCCATAATTCATCACTAAAAAGATTGACCTGTTCCTCAACTTATTTTCCTCTACTTCATAAGTTAGTAAAGCAAAGACTGCAACAAAAGTATTTCCTTTTCTTTAAAGTCATACATTGGTGGCATTTGTTGTAAATGATCCAGGATGGATGCAGGATGGATTTATATTTGCATTAAATGCAAAATACCATGATTGAATCTGAAATGAACTGTGGAGTATTTCTTTAAACAGGGTATGTGAAAACCAGAGAAAATAAAAAACAATCTTAAAATGCCATGAAGGACAGTCACTGTAGTGAAAGGGAGAGAAGATATGAGTGTTGTATGAGTGCTGGATTAGATGCATAAGGCGATTGCCAGAGTGGTTTTGCCTTGTATTCAGACCCAACATTATGATCAATATGAGACATTCAGGAAATGAAATGATGGTATCAGGTTTCAGAGAACCAGACAGCGTTTTTAGATTAAATATACTTTTAGATTTATATGCTTCTATTTGATATTAAATGTATATCAAAACAGCACCAGGAATGCCAACAGGCTAATGCTCAGTGTATCCACATGTCAGGGTTGGAGGAAATTTGAGGGGTCACCTTTCACTTGTTTACTCTGATATACATACATTTTAAATAGATATATATAATACCAATATTGTTCTGTATTCAGAGTTGAGTTGTTTTCCTTGAACTGTGTGGATAGGAAGAGTTTTCAAAAACAGAGGCCTATTTCAGTAATTTGTGATTCTCCCATTTTTTTTCCAATTTCTTTTAGCCATAATCAGTGCTTAATTTGCAAATCTGAAAGTCTGCAAACAATAATATGGTAGTGAATGCCGCAGGTTAGGAGGCAAGCAAATGGTCCCGGTCCCTGAACTTACAGACACACAAAAGTCTTTCTAGAATCTCACATAGCCAATGATATACAATGCTGATAGGTAGGCCTATGTAATTTTTCACACTGGTACAGTGATGTAACAAGTTTGTAGCAGTGAGTATTCTCAGTACCAAGGAAAACATTTATGGATTGCACATCAACTTGCATGCTATCACCTCAGTTAGCTACAGTATCCCTACTTACAATAAAATAACATTAACTGCACAACACAATCACGAAAAAAGCATTTTACCTAATACAAAATATTTCACACAGCATTCATGTTTGTGTCCTCTTATTTTTCTCTTAGTCCCTAACGTATTCATGAACACACTAATGGCTTGGGATTGAACTTTGTAAGCGGTGGAACAGAGTTGGGTATAATGCATTACAAAGTAACACACTGAATTGTAATTACTTTTTCTGATAACACAGTAAGGTAACCTATTACATTTTAAATGTATATAATTTGATTACTGTGATGGCAGGACTGCAGCTGACACACACAACACACATCACGCTCCTTGGGCAACTGCTGGCAGGGTGCTAAACAAACAGTGCCATTTCAGCACCCTGGTTGTTTTGGACAGCAAGAGCACACATGGTTGCAAGGTGGGGTGGCAGAAACACAAACGGCTGGCATTGAATGATTGGAGCGGCCTCTCCTCACCATTTGAGAGAAGAGGAGTGGCTATAAAAGGGTGCAGCAAAAAGATTGTGGCAACTTTACTCTCCATAAACACGGCCAGTTATTTGTCTCACTACCTCGCTCTTTCTAGATGCAGACGATGATGATGACAATGCCAACCATGAAGGAGAAGCTCCCCAGCTGTGCTGCGCCTCTGACCGGTTCCCACGACCTCTGCCAGTCCTCTTGATCCACACCTCATGCCAGCTTCAGCCCCTTGTCATGCCCCACTCCAGGAAGACTGCGACCCACACACACTTGCATTACACCCTTCAACTCCACATTTGCACATTGAATTGAAATAAACACTGCTTCTTTTTCACCACCTTGGCCTGCCAGGTTTCTGTGTTCTGCCTATGAGGGTATAACAGCACAGACACCCAGTGCCCCCTCACCAAAAAGAGAGACAGAGAGAGAGAGAGAGAGAGAGAGAGCATGCTCCCAGCAAGCAATGGATGCCATTCTGCAGCACCTTTTGGAAACAAATATCCAAGAGCAGACGGTGATCAAAAACCTCCACATTGCCCTGCTGCACCACCTCCATCCCTCTGCCGAACCCCTGCCAAGAAGCCCCGGGCATCCTCATGAAACTCACCAGTGAGGATAACATCGAGGCTTTCCTCCTAACCATTGAAAGAGTCGCCCGCCTTTAGCAGTGGGAAGAAAAGCGTTGAGCTGAGATCCTCACCCCTTTTCTGTTGGGGAAGGCCCAGCGGGCCTACTGCACCCTTCCACCTGACCAATCCACCCTCTACTCAGTGCTGAAGGTGGAGATCGTGAGCTACTGCCACCTGTTCCCCATCAATGCGGCAACAGCTGGTCCGACCTGTCCAGAGCCACCCCACGGACTCAGAGGGACTCTCTGCTCTGCATAACTAAAAGGTGGCTCCAACCCAAATGACACAAGCCAGCAAAGTAGTGGAGAAAGTTGTGACGGATTGCTTCCTGTCAGCTCTGCTGCCTGAAGAGCCGAAGGCGGTGGGGATGAGGAATGCCAGGTGCCCAGGAGAGATGGTGGAATCCCTTGAATGTGCCCTGGCCATGCTAAGCACCATTAGGAGTGAGTGGAGAAACCATCCACAGGGGCTCAGCTGAGGTGAAGGGAGAGGAGACAGCAGGAAAGCCAACTCACCTATGGGACACTCTTGGATGAGCCCATAGACATCAAGCTGGACCTGGACCACAATGTGTTGTTAAGCCCTGGCTGATGGGCTGTGCCCTCAATGCTGCATAGCCTCCAGATGCTCTGACCATGGCTGTGAGGGTGAATGGAAAAGAGGTCACAGTCCTTGATTCTGGAAGCACAGTAATCCTGGTCCACCCAGCCACCCTTGGACAGCTGTCTTGGTGTCTGGTGTCCATGCAGAAATCTCGGAGGTCCCTGCAATAGTGGTCATGGTCTCCTCACTGAGCAACAACTGGCTGCTCTTTGTCGGGCTGATCCCTGAACCCCCGGTGCCACTACTGCTCTGACAGGACTGGTCAGCTCTTCCCTCACAAACAACCCTGAGCAGTCATCACCGCCGATGCCAGAGGAAGAAGCCAGTCACCACAAACCTTTCCGGCCTGCCTACATGGCCCAAGGGGACAGGGACACCACTTGACAAGCCTCTTCAGGTGAGACACTAAGCCACTCTAACCCAGTCTCCTCTATATTCCACCAGGTAACTCAGGAGGGTAACCGCAAGCACAATCCAAAGGAAGATGACTGACTGAGGCTCAGTCTGGTGTAACTGATTGATGGCATTGACTATCAACCAGGGTAGCATCTCCCAGCCACCTACTTTGTATTGTCCAACAGCCTGTTCTACTTTTGGACAGAGTGCTGAGGCCAGTTGTGTGACCCCCTGGTCATCCTTTGCTCCAAGACTTGGCCATTTGGTGCACCTGGCCCAAAGCCATCCATTCAGCTGCCACCTCGCTGCCCACAACAACATGGCCAAACTGCAAGAGTGGTTCCTTTGGACTGGGATAGACAACAAAATCCAGGCTTTCTGGAAGCAGTCCCAGTGGACTGTACCCTGGAAACCACTCTCATCCCATTATCGCCGTCCTCTTTGAGTGAGTGGGCATGGATTTGGTAGGGCCAACAATATATCCTTGTGATCCTTGAATATGCCATATGGTACCCTGAGGCAGTCCCACTATGAAAGGCTACCTCCCGGAACATCGCCCAAGAACTGGTGCTCCTGTTCAGAAGCACAGAAACACAGGGGATACCCAAGGACACTTAACTAACCAAGGTATGCCTTTCATCTTGAAGCAAATGGGGCTAATGGGTACAAGATCCATTAACTGAATACCAGAGGAAGCAAAGTGCACAGAGTAGAGGTGTAAGTGTGTTGTGTTTTTTTTTTTTTCCTCAATGAGTTGGTTAGGTGTTCACGGAAGAGGTGGGTCTTTAGCTATTTTTTGAAGGTAGTGAAAGATTCTTCAGTCCGGATTGAGATTGGAAGTGCATTCCACCACTGGGGAACGGTGAATGTGAAGGTTCTGGAAAGGGACCTTACGGCACGCTGAGTGGGAACTACTAAACGTCAGTCACTAGTCGATCGCAGATCGCGAGAGGGAACGTAGGCCTTCAGGAGAGAGTTGAGGTAGGAGGGTGCTATTCCTGACAAGGTCTTGTAGGTGAGCATCAAGGCCTTGAACTTGATGCGGGCAGCTACAGCAAGCCAGTGGAGGGAGATGAAGAGGGGTGTGACATGGGTTGTCTTGGGCTGGTTGAAGATGAGGTGCGCTGCAGCATTCTGAATCATCTGAAGGGGTTTGATGGAGCTGGCTGGGAGGCCTGAAAGCAGTGAGTTGCAATAGTCAAGTTTAGAGATGACAAAAGCCTGGACTAGTATCTGTGTAGCTTGTTTGGTGAGGTATGGTCGGATTTTCTTGATGTTGTACAGGATGAACCTACAGGACCTTGCAGTTGCTGAGATAGAAGTCATCATCAAGAATCACCCCAAGGTTCCTGGCTGTCCTGGTTGGCATGAGTGTAAGTGAGCTGAGCTGTACAGTTAGGTTCTGGTTGATTGAAGGATAGGCTGGGATGACGAGAAGCTCAGATTTTCCCAGGTTAAGCTTAAGATACTACAGAAGGTTCATACCTAACTTCTGCTCTTTAGCTTCCCCCCTCTCAGATTTGAACTCCAAAATTATCTGGCAAAATGACACTTGACCCTGGTAACCAACCATGCCCTCTACAGTGGATGCCCTGGGCTAAAGATTCCAATGCCAGGGTGATTCTGTGGTTTCTCTCATTCACTACTTGCTGGAATTCTCATTCCAGGTCCAGCACCGGGTGGGCCTAGCACGGAAATGCTAATGGCCTGTCAAGAAAGTACATGCTCTGTGCCCAGCCCACACTAATAGAAGGCTCAGAGCTGGGTGAGTGGGGGTACTAGGGCTGTGGGCCTGCCGCCCACACAAACAATGCACATCATGCTCCTCACTCAACTGCCAGCAGGGTGCTGAACAGACAGCACCATTTCAGCACCCCGGTTGTTTTGGACAACAAGAGCACACATGGCTGCAAGGCAAGTCAACAGAAACACACAGCTTGCAGCAGATGAATGGAGTGGCCCCTCCTCACCATTTGAGAGAAGCAGCTATAAATGTGTGCAGCAGAGACAGCATGGTGAGTTTATTATCTGAAAACACAGCCAGTAATTCGCATCTCTCTGTCTCTCTTTCTAGACGCAGAGGATGATGACACTGACCATGAAGGAGAAGCTGTGCTGTGCTGTGCCTCTCGCCGGCTACCACTTCCTGGTCTCCTGGATCTCGCCTCATGCCAGCTCCAGCCCATGCGTTGTGCCCTGCTCCTGGAAGTTGTGCACATGCTCAACACCCCTTTATCCCCACATTTGCACATAAAATTTAAATAAACACTTTTTTCACTTGTTTCTTTTTCACCACCTCAGCCTGTTCTGCCTGTCCCAGTCCTGAGAGGTCACAATTACAGTTGGTGATGTGAACAAAATTACATTACTTGCATTACAAATTTATTGTTAAGAAAACAATATTAAGTCAAATAAATCACGTTTTGCACGGCTGATTGGGGCATAACACTGCTTCAGCATTAGGGGTTGTAAACCTGAAGATGTTTTCTTTAGCCTCAAATAAGTCTCATTAGTAAAAAACTTTAGTAACAGGAGACGGCGGAGTTGTAATTTTATAGCTTAAGTGAATGGAGGCAAGACCAATCAGACAGGGTTTACAGGAAAATATGTGGAAATACTCACGTCTTATTGGCTGAAAGCTCTCAATTCTGCCAAATGCTAGCTCATATTCAGTGTGGGGAAAAATGGATATACACTGATTTTGTTTATATTTTTTAACCAGTAAAGGGGTTTAAACTGAATCAGTAGTATCCTCTCATCCTGTGCAGGAAAACAAGGCATGTAAATGCCTATATGAGTTCCAGTTTACATGAACACGATATGAGCAGAGCACTTTCAAAGCCGTGCGTAGGTTGACAACATTTAGCCCTGTAAGCACTTCTAAAACCTTGCACAGTCAGGCTAGCGTTATCACTGCTAGTCATGGGAATGGTTGTCATACTGCATCATCAGTAACTTGCTGCTACTCAGTGTCTTGGACTCTTGCCATTTTAGTATTTTGCTCCATTTTTTCATAGTCGTTGATTGTGTTCTTTTAAAAAATGCTGTTAACAATAACTGATTTCTTTTCACCATGACACACTCTACAATATATGTAGGCTTCACTCTGTGACAACAAATTCAGGTGACCTTTGAACTTGAAAGGATTGTTATGTGAAAGGGGCTATTGATTGGCTATTATCAATATTTCACCACCACCATATTAGATTAGCATTTTTATTGCAGTTTTTTTGTTGTTGTTGTTTTATTTTACTTTTGGTGAATTAAAAACTAAAACTATTTGTTTTCATAATATTTCTGGGTGAGACTTTAAACATCTAGTTGCAGATGTGCCGGATCCACATAAAAAGGTGTGCTATATTTTGGTGATGATCTGGTTCAAATTAAGTTCATCCTGTAATGTTCATGTTTTAAATAATGTAAATTAAAAATCATATGAAAAGCAATTCATAGGAAATATTGAATAAATAAATATGACATTACAAATTCATTAATCACATAATTACTGTAAAGGCCACATAACGGAGTTACTTTGAGGAAACAACATCTTAAACTTATCTAAAGCTTTTACTCTTTGTGTCACTGTCTATAGAAAGCATTAGTACTTCTACAAAACAATAGCTTATGTAGTTCATTCAGTGATAAATTCTTTATGCAATATTATTGACAACATTATTTTTGAGAAGGATATTGCTACAACTATATAATATGATATCTTAAAGAGATATGATCTTCCATTAATCATTATTAGTCTCCTAGAGGTTATGTACCAATTTCTAGAAATATATAAAGTACTTTATCTTTTGGAAAAGTCAACAAAATCTAATTAACAATATTTGTTATAAGGATCACAGCCAAAAGAGAAATTGATTAAATAATTCAAATTAAAAACACATTTTATTAAAAAATTAACTCAGGAAAGTCTGTAAGAGATGATTTCTGCATCATTTCTGTGCACTACTTATCACTGATATATATTAATAATCTTTTATCCTTGATAATTAAACCCCAGGTTAAACTCCAAGGTGCCTGATTTACATGCATCATGCTTGTAACTTTATAACTTTTCTATTATTTTCCCAGTAGTTAAGAAATAATTCCTGAATATTATACATTCAAATGAATAACCGAAGAAGCCTCAGTGTTGTTCCCAATAGACTCTCTTATCTGAGACTCTCAGTAGAGTAATATGGCATGTAAAACAAGAAAAGTAAAGGTTAAGAACACGATGAAGAGATTAGCATCAGCTCTTATCTCATGGGATCCTTTAGGCACAGCTTACTTTGTTGACACAGAAGCTGTATCAGAAAATTGTAAAGTTCTGCTCTGCAGGAACACATTTAGCCCCTAGTAATGGCAGCGACACGTTACTCAGGCTGTGTAGGGGTGGTTTGAGGCTTAAAGGAAAACTCCACCATCAGACACTTTAAAGATGCTTATGTTGAAATATGTTTTCTGTCATTAGCAATTCTCGAGAAGTAACACTTACTTTTTCAGCCTTTTGTTGCCCCGTCCCAACTTTTTTGAGATGTGTTGCGGCCATCAAAATTACCTTTTTTATTTTTTTTTCATAAATTGGTGCATTTCTTCAGTTTAAACATTTGACATGTTTTCTATGTTCTATTGTGAGTAACATTTATAATATTTGCAAATCATTGGATTCTGTTTTTATTTACCCTTATTTACATTTTACACAGGGTTTTACACATTTTACAATGTAACCCAAACATTTTTGGAATTGGGGTTATATATAATTAATAATGGTTAGGTTTCATCACAACAAAAACAAGAGCTGCTTTTCTTAGTTACCATTTAACACAATGTTCAATGTTATATTACTAATTAATCCAATGTAGCACTAGTAGAGACAGCAAATGTTGAATTCCAAGTTCACGAATGCAATGCAACTATATGACACAGAGACTTGGCTCAGCTAGTTATAAATTTAAGAGATAACAAGCAAGACAGTGGTATTAACATGAAGCTTTGGAAGCTGATTTGTTTGGGCAGAGTGTAAAGATGAGGAGGTGAGGGAGTACAAACTAAAGGAATAAAATGCTGCTGCATTGCTCTTTTTAGGCAGAGATGAAGCAAAGGCTTAATCCCACTGGAACCAGTAGTGTGGAGCTTTAATTATTCCATGCATCTTTCCAGTCAAGGATCTTTTTCTCATTTGGCAGACTGTTAAAATTTTTCAAAGAGACCATCTTATTCTCAGAGAATCTCACTGCTGCCTGAGTTCAATTTTTTTTCTTTCTCTTAATCTATTGACTCTCCTGAGAGTATTTAGTTTACCAGCAGCTGTAGAACTGGTAGGATCAGTGGTTTAAAATAAGATTAAACTTTGATTATGTTCCAATTTAACCCCCAGAAAGTCTGGACTCTTAATTGTGTTATGTGGGCTGGAAATCAAAGCCTGTTCCCTTAGCAACCTTTTAAATGCACAAGTCTATGGACTAAGTGAAGTCAGTGAATAAATTATGAATCAATTGCAACAAGCAGTTACAGATATAATTCCTGTGTTTATAACACAAAGCAAAGCAAAAATAAAGTAAAAAAGAGCACTGCTGTCATCAAAGACAATTAGCTAATTATATATTTTTGTAAGTTGTGGTTGGTAACAATGATCTTTAAAATTATAAACACTATTATTTAACAAATGTTAAATAATAAATACTGTTCTAAAGCAGTGGTGATCAAATTAACATAAATTTTTATTTTTAAAAAGTCTCTAACACCACATACTATGTCATATTAGCATGCACTGTTGATTTACACTATACCTTTTAACTTCTACATTTTTACTTGGTCATTTTTATAATACACTCACTGACCACTACATTAGGAACACAATACTAATACTAGGCACACATTTTTGCTCTCAGAACAGCTTAAATTGTTCATGCTATTGATTCCACAAGGTGTTGGAACTATTCCTTTGAGATTCTGGTCCACGTTGACATAATTACTGCAGATTTGTCACCTGCACAGTTATGCTGTGAATCTCAAAGTTCCTCTGTATTAAAGGAGCCAATCTGTGATGATTATAATTCATTTTAATTATAATATTATAAACAATTTAACCAGGTTGAAGGGGTGCATGTGGTCATACTCAGATAGGCTGTGGCATTCAAACTTGATTGGTTTTACAGTTTCCAATGTATGCCAGGAACACATTCCCTACAGCATTGCATCCCATTACACCACAATTCTGGAGCAGCCTGAATTGTTGACAAAAGGGATCACAGGTCGAGTCCATAAATGCAGCTCTTGAAATGTATCTGAACAATTTTCTGTATTGTTGCAGAAAAATGTTGCATTCTTCTTAATAGAAACTTCAGCTCCTGATAGGCCAGGTATTTCCACTGGTGTTTCTGCTAGTTTCCATTTTGCAAAATGTCTTTCCAAATTTGCATGTGGAGGACTGAGGGTGCTAATGGATGACCAAATTGTTTATCTTTCTAAAATGAAAGTTGCACTTGGCTGCATTTACTGTACAGGATCTGTCAAAATGAGCCTCAAGGGATGTAATGGCTGAGAAACTGAGCCTACCTGACTAAAAGAGAAGGAAAAACATAAATTATGGGTAAACTATAAGGAGTGGATCTCAAGGTAAGAATCCATGTAGTGTGTACACTGCAACATTTACTTTCTTTGTAAAGTACTGTAGTTACAAAATAATTCAGTAAGAAAGAAATCTACAAACGTCCGTTGAAATGGCAGGTTTTCGTCATGTCAAAACCATGAAACCGAGATAATTCATGGCAGAACTTTTTCCACCCACAATGTGAAATTATAACAGAAAAATTAAGTGAAAAACCATCAGCATTTTAGTAAAAATACAGATTTCTGATTAACTACAAATAAAGACCAGCTGTTTCTGTAGGATTTTCTTTACATCTTGGTTTCACCTGACTGCTGAATCCTTGATCCAGAAAGAGCTTAAAAGAGCATGCATGGTATCTCACTGGTTGGAAGAAATCAATCAAGAGAGGAATATTCAAAAATGTCAAAACAATTAGTACCATGGAACACTGTAGAGAAATAGAGCACCACATTGACTTCACCAAGAACAGGATGTCCCTCCTTTTATATAATAATGTTATAAAAGTACAAAACAAAAAACTTACCAAGGAGGCTGCCAAGA
This sequence comes from Ameiurus melas, assembly GCA_012411365.1. Lineage (NCBI taxonomy): Eukaryota > Metazoa > Chordata > Actinopteri > Siluriformes > Ictaluridae > Ameiurus > Ameiurus melas. The sequence goes on along the minus strand of CM022771.1, from coordinate 16,390,116 downwards.
GACATACGGCAACATTAAAGGAGCTGCAGGAATATCTGACATACTGATTACTCCCTGCATGTGACAACAATCTCTTGTAATCTTCACACATGTCTGGGCTATGGGGTAGGGTGACTAGAGGCTTTTCTCACAAAAAAAGACATCTAAGCCCAACTAAATTACCCCAAAACATGTGGTAAAATGTGTTATGGTCTGATGAGGCCAATTCCAAAAGGTATAATAATTCCAGAAGGTATGTTTGGTGCAAAAAATAACACCATCAAAAGAAGACCATACCCACGATGAAGGATGGTGATGGCAGCATAATGCTTTAGTGCTGCTTTTCTTCAGCCAGTTATGGGACTTTTATGAGAATCATGAATAGCTACAAATAATGGTTGATTTTCAGTGTAAAAACCTTCAGGAGTCAGGAATTTCACCTTTCAGCATGACAACGACCCAAAGCATACATCCAAATCAACCAAGGAATGGCTTAACCAAAATAATGTAAAATCAATGTTTTTGAATGCTATAGCCAGAGCCCATAACTAAATCCACAGGAGATGCCCTTACAATATGATGGATATAGAATGTTTTTGTAAGAAATCGTCAAGTCAAGATGTGCCACAATGATACACTCTTACCCAAAAAGACTAATCGATGTAATAAATCAAAAGGAGCAATTGGATAGGGGTGTACACACTTATACATCCACTTATTGATTACCCCGAGATCCAGAGGTCTTAGCAGCATAGCCCAGTTTGTTGGACTATTAATAAAAGTGTTCGGGAGTCCTAGTAGTTTCAGTTTATTCCTCTTTGGTAATTTCCTAACACAAATTATTTGGTCAGAAAAGCACAATCTTCAGATGTCTCCTATAAATTGTATGGTTAAGCCATGGATGATGGCACCTCTGTAGCTAATATCAAATGATTGGACACTGGAATGGGCAAATAAAATTTAGGAACAGCTTCAAGAATAAAATCAAGTTGGATAAGTGCATAAGTTCTTTTTTTCTTTCTTTCTTTCTTTCTTTCTTTCTTTCTTTCTTTCTTTCTTTCTTTCTTTCTTTCTTTCTTTCTTTCTTTCCTTCTTTCTTTCTTTCTTTTCTTTCTTTCTTTCTTTCTTTCTTTCTTTCTTTCTTTCTCTTTTAAGCAACCTTCAATCCATTGCTATTGAGCATGGATTTTATAACTGGCGTAAAAATAAAAATAAAAAAACAGGCATGAAGTGGTATAGACAACAGAGATGAAAACCACACCTTTAATGAACTTATAAAAAGCAAATTAAACTTAATAATATGCTTTGTAAGCAGACATACCCAGCTAAAGAACTCATATAAACCAGCTACATGAAAGTGAAGCCATGAAGCTGGAGTTGAGCACTCTTCTACCTGCTGAGCTTGAGCTGTATTGTTATTGCGAGGATCAGGAACATTAATGTGTCTCATGCACTAAGTGACAGAAGGGTACACCTTGGAACTCTCCAATTCTCTCATACAAGTTAAGTGCAGACCTCACAACATCCTTACAAAACAATTTGTGCTGCCAGTATTTTTTTGCTGCCATGAAAAATCCATTTGTTTCCCAGCCCTCTGAGACTCGGGAGCAGCAGGGCATTCCAGCACAGAGGTCCTTACAACACAGCTCAACATTTCCCCTAGACAGTAGTAGAAACGGTGGTTTAAATGGTGTGCTTGCTGCATTATTGCGTGGATTCAATTGAGACTACTTTTCCCATGGTCCTTTGTTTCAGGATGAGTTGCAGGTTGTTTCCGTGGGAGTAATTCAAACCAATGGGTTGCCTGTTTAATTAAACTCCTAGCCAACCGGAGGCCACCTTTGTTGGGGAGTGGGAAAAAAGGAAAAAATGAGGAAGGAGTGACACGCGGGAGCAGAGCGGGAAAAAGAAACCGGAGGTGATGTTTGTAGACTAAACTTCTATTACAGTAGTGTCACAAATATAATTTTATTATAAAAGTCGAGAGCCACTAGCAGGTCGGTAAATTGGTGAACTGTAAGTTTAGGTGAAGTACAGCTAGCTTATCTGCGTTTGTTTGTTTTGCACTACATTTACATTTATTCAATTGGCAGACGCTTTTATCCAAAGCGACTTACAAATAAGCAAAGCGATATATCAAGCAGGGAACCATACAAGTAGTGCTACTATACAAGATCCATTAATTGAATACCAGAGGAAGCAAAGTGTACAGAGTAGAGGTGTAAGTGCATTGTCTGTGGGTTTTTTTTTGTTTTTTTTTTAGGAGTTGGTTAGGTGTTCACGGAAAAGGTGGGTCTTTAGCTGTTTTTTGATGATAGTGAGAGACTCTGCAGTCCGGATTGAGATCGGAAGAGCATTCCACCACTGGGGAATGGTATGCGTGAAGGTTCTGGAAAGGGACCTTACGCCTCGCTGAGTGGGAACTACTAAACGTCGGTCGCTAGTCAATCGCAGATTGCGAGAGGGAATGTATGCCTTCAGGAGAGAGTTGAGGTAGGAGGGTGCTGTTCCTGACAAGGTCTTGTAGGTGAGCATCAAGGCCTTGAACTTGATGCGGGCAGCTACAGGAAGCCAGTGGAGGGAGATAAGAAGGGGTGTGACATGGGTTGTCTTGGGCTGGTTGAAGACAAAGGCGGCGCCCGCAGCATTCTGAATCATTTGAAGGGGTTTGATGGAGCTGGCTGGGAGGCCTGAAAGCAGTGAGTTGCAGTAGTCCAGTTTAGAGATGACAAGAGCCTGGACTAGTATCTGTGTAGCCTGTTTGGTGAGGAATGGTCGGATTTTCTTGATGTTGTACAGGATGAACCTACAGGACCTTGCAGTTGCTGAGATGTGGTCTGTAAAGGTCAAGCCCTCATCTAGTTTGGAAAAAAACAAAACAAACTAAGTACAAACTGTAACTTGTGGACGTAAAGCTAAGTCTTCGTGAGGGACGGACAGCTGTAACCGCCAACCGCAGGTTTCGCTGTGAAACTGAAGAGACGAGGACTGTGGAGAACTGTGCTGAACTGTGCTAGGTAGCATGGTAGCAGAAAGCCATTTCTCAACGTTTGGTGTGACGTTTGGTGTGTCTCCCAGGTGGCTTGTGGCAAACTTTAGACGAGACTTTTTATGGATATCTTTGAGAAATGGCTTTCTTCTTGCCACTCTTCCATAAAGGCCAGATTTGTGCAGTGTACGACTGATTGTTGTCCTATGGACAGACTCTCCCACCTCAGCTGTAGCTCTCTGCAGTTCATCCAGAGTGATCATGGGCCTCTTGGCTGCATCTCTGATCAGTCTTCTCCTTGTCTGAGCTGAAAGTTTAGAGGGACGGCCAGGTCTTGGTAGATTTGCAGTGGTCTGATACTCCTTCCATTTCAAAATGATCGCTTGCACAGTACTCCTTGGGATGTTTAAAGCTTGGGAAATCTTTTTGTATCTAAATCCGGCTTTAAACTTCTCCACAACAGTATTTCGGACCTGCCTGGTGTGTTCCTTGGTCTTCATGATGCTCTCTGCGCTTTCAACAGAACCCTGAGACTATCACAGAGCAGGTGCATTTATACAGAGACTTGATTACACACAGGTGGATTCTATTTATCACCATCAGTCATTTAGGACAACATTGGATCATTCAGAGATCCTCGCTGAACTTCTGGAGTGAGTTGCACTGAAAGTAAAGGAGCCGAATAATTTTGCACGCACCACTTTTCAGTTTTTTATTTGTTAAAAAAGTTTAAAATATCCAATAGATTTCGTTCCACTTCACAATTGTGTCCCACTTGTTGGTGATTCTTCACAAAAAATTAAAATTTTATATCTTTATGTTTGAAGCCTGAAATGTGGCAAAAGGTTGAAAAGTTCAAGGGGGCCGAATACTTTCGCAAGGCACTGTATATATATTTGGGCATAGTTATACTTGATATTTGTTTCTGGGGAATAACCATATCGCTCATAGTGAGTGAGTGCGGTAATTCTTCAGTGGAGGCACCACGCTATGATTTCTTGATTACATCATTTATATACATTTCTGCCTGTGATAACATCATCTGGTAAATAGAGGTTAGAGAATTCACCATCAACTACTAAATACTCAGGATCCTGTTAATTAAAACCATTTACAGTAGAAACCTTGTCTAATATTGCACTTCCAGCGCCAAGAAGGGGTTACATTACTACTACTGAATTGATAATGTAATTATTTAAGATATCTACCTTCAACAAATCTTTCCATATTAAGACAATTATGGATGTAGGAAATAAAATACCTTTATGACAGGTCCACTAAAAGTGATTAACATATTCTAGAAATCGTCATCTTAACTTATATGAACATAACTACCCTTCTTTTTCTTTTCTTTCAGTACACAGCTAGTACTTCATTGGCTGTGACCTCAACTGAGTATAGCAAGCCTGCTAGTAACCTTCAAACAGAAATGGAAAAAGTGCATATTCCTGATCGGTTAATCCCATGTCGCACCATAGCAGCTCGTAGCCAGTAAAATATGATTTAAAAAATTCACAGATGCATTTCTTTGACGTGGGATAGGTAAACAGAGAGGAATAGTAATGGTGATTTGTTGACCACCATGCGCCCCAGCTCAACCATAATCCTCGGACCATTCACAATACCAAGCCATTTTTCACTCAGAATTGATGCTCACCAGATGTTAGTTTTTTTTTCCCCCACACAATCCTGCTTTTTGTGATCAGATGTTTCTGAAAAACAGCATGCCTGGCACCAATAACCATGCCACGTTTAAAGTAAACAAATTCACATTATATCCCCATTCTGCTCTTTAATGTGAACATTAACTGAAGCTCTTGACCTGTATCTGCATAATGTTATGCATTGTGCTGCTGCCACCTAATTAGCTGTATTAAATGAATTAGCAGGTGTACATGAATGAGCATGAATGAGCAGGTGGCCCTAATAAAATGGTCAGCGAGTGTATAACTCTGTGCTGCTGAGAGCAAAGATATAGATGAGTTAATTTAGGAGGCTCTTCAACCAAGCTACATTTGATCCTCTTTGCCGACTTTTTCCATCCAGTTTCCATTTTGTCGAGAAAATAATGAGCCCCATTTGAGTCCTATTTCAGGTTAATGTTAAATATAGCAGCTTTTTTTTGACCATGTATGCTAGCTTCCCTTTTGTGTTGAATAGATTTCTCAATTATACATATGGTAAATGTGATAGTACTAAAGATGAATGCTTACAGTATATTTCCCCTAACAGACATTATACCATATTACTGTAGAATTCTCAATTCTGTCTGGTCAGAAGGTGTTGAGTAATTTACTATTCCAGCAGCTCTGACAGTGCTTCTGGCTGCAAGGCAAATTACAAGTTTATATTACTATACAAATATATTTAAGTAGAAAGAAAGCTATTGGTGGAGAGGACAGTAGAGTGATATAGACAATTCATGGATGGAGATTATTAGGAGGCCATTATAGAAAAGGGCCAATAGGTGAATTTTGCCCCTAGTCTTTACGAGAAGTGTCCTGGGATTTTTAATGACCACACCAAGTCAGGACCTGGTTTAATGTCTCATCCGAAAGACTGTGCTGTTTTACACGATAGTTTCCCCATCACAACACTGGGGCATTGGGACCCCCACAGATGACAGGAAGAGCACCACCTACTGGCTTCCCTAATACCACTTCCGGCAACAACATTTGTTTTTTTCATCTAGTACTATTCAAACTCATAAAAAAATAATATTTTATATTGTTATTCTTTTTGGATAATTTGGAGATCATTTTAAATCCCTTGTCAGACTCATAGGCATCCACAACCATTTTTCTGAAGAAAATAAGAAAACCAGACACTAGATATAAGAGGGGTATTGTTACGAGACGTAGTCAGGAAGTAAGTGCAGGAGTAACGTCTTTATTTATAAAGCAAACAAACAAACAAACTAACCGACACAGGATAGCAGCCTATACTTGGTTAACTAGAAGCATTAGAGTCAGGAAACTGGACAGCATAACAAAGACCGCATCTCACACAGGTACTTAACTACAAACATAACACAACTAATATCGCGCAATGCTCACATAGACCTAAGTGGTTTCAATACCCAACATAATTAATAACAAACACAAACACCTGTGGCCTATTGGCACTAAAGCTAACGCTAACTGGGAAGCAAGCGAAACTCAAACAAAGTCCAGTCCGTTCAAACGAAGTGCCGCAGTGCCCTCTGTCGGCGGTGGCATGACATTACCCCCCACCAAAGGGTGCTCCTCCGTAGGCCTCTAATGGGGGTCCTGGGCCCCTGTACAACCTGTCTCTCGCTGCCAAGGAAAGAGAGGCAGCCTCCGTAGGGCAACAGATGTGCAGGGCAACCCCTCCACCGGAATTGAAAGTCAAGGAACCGCCCCCAGCGGCACTGAAACGCAGGGCGGCGTCCAAAGCGGGACTGGGGTTCAGGGTAGGTACCTCAGCGGAGCAGGCGGGTGGAGCGATGTCCTCGGCGGAGCAGGTGGGCAGAGTGACGTCCTCGGCGGAGCAGACGGGGACTTGAGACTGGGCTTGGACTTCTGGAGCTTGAGACTGGGCTTGGACTTCTGGAGCATGAGACTGGACTGGGACTTCAGGCTGGAGCTCCACGGCTGAGGCCTTCCCGTAGGCCTCAGGCTAGAGCTCTGTTGTGCTCCTTGCCCCCCCCCCAAACATAATTTCAGGGGCAGTCTTCATCTCTGCCATGCGTGAGGCTGTATAGCTCTCCTTCTTCTCCTTGTTGGGGAAGCCCCAGACGTTCCCCCAGATGTTCAGCGGCCAACGTAGCTCTGGGCAGCTCTCCACCTTTTCCTTCACTGGGGAGCCCCAGAGGCTCAGCTCGCGCTTCTGTCTGTATGGCGCAGCGTATCACTCTTTCCTCTCCTTCTCCACCTTAGCTAGGTAGTCCCAGAGGCTCAGCTTGCTCTGCTGGCTGCATGGCCTTTTGCAACTTTCCTTTTCCTCCTGCTGCCTCCGTAGCGCAGCCTGGTGTGCTTCCTGCTTGCGCTGCCAGGCGTAGTACTCCTCCATTGTCGGGAATTCACCAAAATAGCGAAATTTTAGGCCTCCAGGCTCTCCTGCTACTTCTATAGTTAGGCGCGATATTCTGTTATGAGACGTAGTCAGGAAGTAAGTGCAGGAGTAACGTCTTTATTTATAAAGCAAATAAACAAACAAACAAGCTGACACGGGATAACAATCTATACTGGGTTAACTAGAAGCATTAGAGTCAGGAAACTGGACAGGATAACAAAGACTGCATCTCACACAGGTATTTAACTACAAACATAACGCAACTAATATTGCGCAACGCGCGCATAGACCTAAGGGGTTTAAATACCCAACATAATTAATAACAAACATAAACACCTGTAGCCCATTGGGCTAAAGCTAACGCTAACCCGGAAGCAAGAGAAACAAAGTCCAGTCCGTTCAAACGAAGCGCCGCAGTGCCCTCTGTCAGTGGTGGCATGACTTATAAATAAGACAGGTTCCACCTGCACTTCCTAAGCAGGTTCTAATCACTGGCACCAAATCTTTAACAACTGATTCTAATTTTGTGGAATTGAAGGTGTGATAAATATAGGGGTATACTTAGTTTTCCAATGTGACTGATCTGCTTTTTGTTAATTTAGATTGTGAAAATGACTACAAAATGTCTATTTTATGTATCATTTGATAGAGTGTAACACCTTTATTAATAGGCACTGTTAAAAAAAAAGCCAACAATTTCAATGGTGTTATGTATCAGGAAACTCTGGACTCCAGTTCCCATCAGCCACTGCACTGCACTACATGTCACATGACCATCTGCACCTGATTCACGATTCTGGTAATGAGCACACGTGTGTGTGTATATATAGCCATTGTCTACACTGTTTCTCTGTCTTTCTTTCTCAGAGACTTCCATCTTTCGTGTCATTTGCCTTTTGTTTCATGCCATAGTGTTTTGCGTAGTTGTCTTAGTGTCTTTGTATTTGTTGTTTTTGTTTAATAAACTTTATATATCTGCGATTGCTTCTGAACCCATCCTTGATTCATGACACATGGGGTGTTCTTAATAATCAATTTTCGATCAACATTTGTTAATCGAGTAAGATTTGTAGGAATTTTGCAAGTGATATAACTCTATTGTACAACCTTTCCTATACAACACACAAACCATACCAAGAATGGCCAACAAAGGATTTGGATGGACAATTTTAATTTACATGAACTCCATTTTGATGAAACACATTAAATAAGAAAATTGCACAACACTTCTTTTTTTATACCGTGTTATTTGTGTGACAATTGTATACTCCATGAATGTGTTCACTTTGTTTTTTTCTCAACAGAGCAATGAACTAGGTCATGTTTGGTGTCAAATGCATTGTAAAATCATACTTGGAGTAAGTTCCATGAATTTATAGCACAACAGGTTTGTGATCTAGACACTTTATGAACACCCCAAAGAGCAGTCCTAGGAGGATTTGACGATGAATCCCTCCCCAGAAATTCATTTTGAATGACAACCAATCAGCTCCAATGAGTGATGGGAGTCAGGAGCCCTAACACCTTAATATAAAATCCAGAAACTCACAAACATATTTGAGTTGGAAATTAGATTTCGATCCATTTGGATCACTGATCATCAAATTCAGAGTCATGTTTCTGACTCTAATTGTAATTCTAACATATCCTTCTTTGACCGCAGAAAAGTCTACAATGATGCAAGATGTTGAGGCTAGAAAACTTCAGACCTTCAATGAATATAGCAATTGTGCACAGTGCATCACAAATGCCATGTCTACATAAGATTTCATACTGATTGCAAATGACTACCTCCAGCCACTTTCACATAATACTTTCCATCACTTCATCCATCACCCCACAATGTTAACTGTCCTGTGATTTCTTTGATTTGTTATTGTTACTCTTTCTCTCTCTCCCTGTCTCCCTCTGTGATCTCTCTCGATGCCATGGCTGAATGAGTTGAAACATAAAACTTCTCTATGCAACTTCAGTGTTGGCATGGCGGTTTATCTAGAATTACTATGTTAAATAGATCATCTATTTTTGCCCACTTCACATAAGATCCAAACAACTCTTTGTGTATGTATGCCATTAAGCTTCATTCCACTCATTATTTGATTGTTTATCAATTATTTTTTAGCCAAACATTTTGTATTATATGATGCATAACTTTGTATGATTTACATTTGTGTTTTTCTCTTGACACATACCTTTACATTTGTGTTTCTCTCTTGTTGATAGTGTGTTCTACAAAATCAAAGGATTCATCTAAATTAATCAAGACCAAATATCCTTCAGATATTAGGAAATTATTTCTTTAGGATGCAACCATCAGGTCATATCTATTTCTGAATATATTTTGTCCACTGAACTGGGTCCCCATATTAATAAAAGTAATAATAACTTGTAATATTTTAATTTATAGCAATAATTTACTCACCTTACATAACCTAAATATTTAGGTTATGTAAGGTTTTTAAAGTATAAGTCCTATACTTTAACCTTCACAAAGTTTAATTAAAGCGAGAATGTGTTGTGCTGCAATAAACCTAAAGGCTGAAATATTGCATTGGACAAATACAGCAAAATATGCCATACATTTAGTTACATTTACAGTATGTGTCAGCTGTCTGCGTTATTTGGCTAATGTATTACCTGAATTAACCCCACCCCCTCCATAAAATAAGTCCACCCATCTATCTGTATTTCACAGCATTTCTAAATGGAAATGCTGTGATGGAATAAATATAAATAAACTGAACATAGTGCTTTGTGCATGCATGTGGTGTAAAAACCTGCACAATTTAACATGGAAGCATATTAGATGTGGTGCCACTGTGTGCCGTGTTTACCACTGGCAGTGTAGAAGCTTTATTGTCTGCCACAAGTTTATAATTTCCCTACACTTACTGCGGTGTTAGCATTCATTTTATTACCATCCCCACTCGAATACCATAAAGTTCATCCCTATTTCTTTTTTTTTTATCCCTATTAAATTTCATCCCCATTCCAGTGAATATCTGCTGAAATCTGCATTATTACATCTGCCCAATTTCCCATGCAGATCTCTGTACATGTGTGTCAATAGATGCTCCTGCTAAACGTGAATGAGTTACATAGTAGTTCACAGTAGTTCATTTAGCATCATCAAAATACCATGAATAATCTGCTCAGAGTCTTCCACATGTCCAGTTTCAAAAGTGAAGAAAACACTGCCCCTCCTTGTTTCCTTATATTTAGGCACTTTCTCAAATTGATATTTATATTCATTCAAAAACACATAAACACAAAAAAAAAACCACTGTGGAGTATGTACTGAATTTCGGAAGGACCTACTATCACACACTCCCATTCTGTCTCCTTCCATCAAATACTTCTCAAATTCACTTCTCATGTACCATGCCTTCTTCATTCCCTCTCAGGAATGAATTTGTTTCCACATTAGTGGATAGTGCACAATATGTGACAGGATCACTGCCAAAGAAGAGAGTGAGTTCATTTTCCATAGTGTCTTGTCTTTTAGCTCTTATAATATAATAATTTACAAGTGTGTGGGGTAAAGAAACAGATTACAGTAAATTTATGATTAGTTCAGTTTAGCTAAAGGAGAACTCCACCCTCAAACACATGAAATATGTTTATACAAACCCCCTACTGCATGCATCAATTTAACTTACAGTTGAAAAGTGATTTTATTTTATGGAAATTTCTTTACTTGAATTACTTGAAGTAATAAAATATTGTGTGTGTGTATATATATATATATATATATATACATATATGCACAAACACACACTGACACACAGTACTATGCAAAAATATTAAGCATTTTCTTTTTAGTACAAACTTTGTACTATTTTCTTTGTAGTACAAATTTTATTTATTTATTTATTTTTTATTTTATGACATTATCAATTCAGTACAAAAAACATTTTAGTTTTCCAAAGATTAGTTTTCCAGCCACGACCCAGAAAAGGAGTAAGCGGTTGAAGATGGATGGATGGATGGATGGATAGTTTTCCAGCACAAAAATTAAATGTTACAAAATGTTTGTATGTCAGTAAAGAAGAAGCATATTATGTAAGAGACCACTTTTCAGACAAAAATATAACGAGGGCTGCTGCAAAAATAAGAATTTTAAGGTCTGCACTTATATAGCACTTTCGTAACCATAGCGGTCCAAAAGCGCTTTACACTATTTCTCATTCACCAACACACTTACGGTAGCAGAGCTATCATCGGGAGCAGCTTGGGGTTCAGGGTCTTGCCCAAGGACATTTTGGCATGTGGAGTCACGTGGGCCAGGAATAGAACCGCCAACCCTACGATTAAATAATCCAATTTCAATTGCTGCATTTTCCATTTTTTTTTTGCCATTTAGTAAGCATATAAAAGTTATATCTTCTAGAAAGGAATTACAGTTGTAAAAAGTATGTAGATGGATTTACTCACTCACAATATATACAAAAATTTTGGTGAAGTACCTCCTGGTCCACTGACATGGCTTTATATATACATATATATATAATTGTATTAAATTGACCGTATTAAATTGTATTATAATTTTGAACTTTCTGATGATGAAAAGCATTCCCATAACATGATTCTACCACCACCATGCTTCACTCAGGGGATGGTGCTCACAAGCTGATGAACAGCGTTGGGTTTCCACCTACTATGTAGCGCTTTGTGCCAAGGCCAATAAGTTCAGTCTTGGTCTCATCAGACCAGAGAACCTTAGAGATGTTTCTTTTTAATAACCAAACCCTGGTAGATATTTTTCGAGAACTCTTGACTTTTTGATAGCTACTTGATTTTCATGATCCTGTTTGTTTAGGTAGGCTCTCTACCAGGAGCAAATTTCAGAGCAAATGAGACGGTGAATATTTAGTGAAATTACATACTGTATGCTTTTTATTTTGCAAACTATATTAATAATATTTTGGGCTATTTTTGTAAATTTCATGGCATATAATCCCAATTAAATACATTTCAGATCCATGATCATTACAAAAAATGGAATGGTTAAACGGGGTGAATACTTAATCAAGGCACTGTGTATAAAGTGCTCAATTATATACTATTTAATTATATGTTTCCTTAAGCAATTCACTTGTGTATGTGTGTGTTTGTGTTGTTAATACCTGTTTTTCCAGTTACATAGAAAAATAGTAGTTCTTTATTACTGCCTATCAAAAAATTGGAGATAAATTATTTGTTACCATATGGCAAACGCATGCAGTAAAGTGTTCACCGTTTTTATGATGCATTTAATGATTCTGGTGGTAATGTTTGGGTTGGTGCTATATTGGTGATGACAACATTGTTGATGTTAGCATGGTAGCTGAAACTCTGGAATCTTATCTGTTTGAGCAGAGTATACAGATGAGGATGCAAAACTATAAATGTCCTCAATTACTACTACATCAGTCTTTCTAGGGAGAATTGAAGCCAGAACTAATTCACACTGGCCCCACTATAGGAAGGTGGTTGTATAGCATTGTAGTTAATATAAGAAAACTTTTGTTAAAGTGAAAATAGACTAATGTCAAATATGTTTAAATAAAAATTAATTCTTGGACATGTTATTTAAATTAAAAAGATTAGTATGCAAGTTTAAACTAGTTTAATCTTAGTTTAATCTTAGCAAAATAATATTTCCATAGTGATTTTAAACTACAAACATATTAGGTGGTTATAGATATCATTAACACATTTTTGCATTGAGTTGATAAACATTTTTAGGGCTGACATTAGGAAACTGAAGGCAAAGAAGCAATATTTAACTTCCTGCCTAACAGAGTTATGACCAATTAGCTCTTAAAGGTCAACGCATAATTTAGCACACTTTACTGATGAATGGGGAGTGCCAGTTTGCACACTAATAATCAAGTGAGCAGTGAGCATAAAACTGCTTTTGGCTGATTGTTTCTAAGAAGCTGCAGATAGTGGCACAACAGTTGCAGCATCTCTCATTACTGAGATTAAGTAATGGACAAGCTTTTAAGTCTGCTGGGAGCAAAACAGCTCTGAGTATCCAGGTCATTGCACATGTGCGTTTGCCGGCACACACACACGCACACACACACACACACACACACACACACACACACACACACACACACACACACACACACACACACACACACACACACAGTCAGTGGTGACAGGCCTTATAGGGCCACTAGGGAGCTCATTTATGGAACGAAGATAAAAACTCCAGAGTCTGACAGTTCAGGGTAGACTAAAGGCCCAACTGTCATACATACACAAACACACACATACTGAGAATACAGAGAGCCAACCACCTTGGGGACACAATCCAACTTGGGTTTATATTGGATCTTGGCATGCACATACAAGACACATGCTCTTCTTCTTTGCAAATTGTGCTAGATCAATATTATGCATTTATATGCTTCTAAAAATCATATCTTATCAGAGGTGATAGCACTCCCAGTCTGAGGCAGCAATATTCTCCTGCCGATTCTCCTGTTACTTTTCTATATCGATTCTCCCCCTCCCATTTCCTTTTCTTTTCTTTATAAACTAGGCATGTTCAATTGATAAATTGAGCTGGTGAAAACTTTGTCATACTATCACAATATCACAATCACAAGATTACATGAGCAAGAGTACAGTTATACTGAATACTGGCACAGTGATCCACAGGTAATCACAGCCATGCCAAAATTCATTGTAACTGCACAATTGCACAGGTAGACATTGCTGGTACTGTTGTAATTGGCTTTTAAAAGGTCAAAAGATTTTCAACAACTTCAAACAATAGATCAATCTTTTCTCACTCACCATTATCCAACAACAATCAATATCATATTAATGAGGAATCCAGCATAGAAGTAGTGGGGACTGGACTCAAAGTTCCAGACTGCAATGCAGTTATATTATGCAGTTATACTGAGTTATGGCAACAATGACATGCAATTTGGAACCTTATCTGTTTGAGCAGAGCATACAGATGAGGAGGTAAGAGAGCTGGATAAGACAAAGGGACGAAAGCTTTGTTGCCACACTGCCTTTTGGTGGTGATGAAACAAAGGCTACATCCCACTGGCACTAATATAAGCAAGTAGTTGAACAGTTGATATGGAAAAAAGAAATTCAGAATTCAACCTTTATTTGCATATATTTACATATATATATATATATATATATATATATATATATATATATATATATATATATATATATATATATATATATATATATATATATATCACATCCCCACCTTCGCTGCCTGCTCACCCTCGCACTGAAGCACCAGTACACTGTTGAAAGATTTAGATAAAGATGAGTTTACAAAAAAATGATCAGAGAAAAATATATTTTAGACTAATATATTTCAAATTCAGTTAATGTTAATATATGAATAATAAGTTTATATTATATACAACCAGTTTGATGTCAATGATAAAGTAAAAATGCTTTTGTTAGTGGTGAGTAAATGTGAGACTAACAAAAGAGTTTTTTTTTTTTAGAATTTTGTCATTTAACTCTGTTAATATGAATTAATAACATTCACTAAGTTAAGAAATGTTTAATCTTCAGAATTTAGTTAATGTGTTCATGTTAATTTGAGTAATGTGTTTTCTGTTTATGAGACCAGTTACTGTTGATCATTATTAATTCATAAGAAGGCATAAAAGCAGAACTATCGGTATCAGTTATCAGTATCAACCAATAACCTTAATAATCGGTTATCGGTATTGGCTGAGAAATTTATTATCGGTGCATCTCTAATATATATAAAATGTATATAGAGTGTGTAGTTCTTGTTTAGTACTGTGTCATCTTATGTGGTTAGTGTATTGTTTTATGTGGTACCATGGTGCAAGACCATGGAGGAACATTGTTCTGTTTCATTATGTACTGTACCAGCTGTATATGGTTGAAATGACAATAAAATCTGCTTGAATTGAAACTTATTTAAGGAAACAAAAACCGTTCCTATTTTAAAAATGCTGGCACCCAACTTTTAGCAAATTGATAGAAAATAGAAAACAAAGACAACATTTTAGCATTCCATTTCCTGCAGATCCTCAGGTTCTCAGCTGCTCCGTTAAATGTCTCTTTGATCTGCTTAGCGCTAAATGAATAAGCAAAGACAATATATACTAGTCAGAGAGAAAGAAAGAGTCACACCTGCTGAGAGTCATTTCATAAATCAGCAAAAGGTCAGTGCACAAATTAATAGGCTAGTCCACACTAAAAGAGCAAATATTTATATGTAATGTAGCATGCTGAAAAGAAAAATGTGCCTGCACAAACACCCTCAAGGAAATGTTTAGAAATGATGAAGAATTTAGAGCTGCTGTTAATTCTCCTATCATAAGTTCAATAAACCATGAATACAAATGTGTGTGTGTGTGTGACACAGTAAAAACATTAGGTGCGATCATCTATTTTGTACACTCTTAAAAGTTCAGGAACACAAACAAGCTTATAAGGCCACAGAAAACAAATGTGGTTGATGACAGAATTATATTTCTTTGATGAAGGAAAAAACAGTCGGGGTAGGTGCATCTGTGTCAAAGTCAACAATCGCGTGTGTGTGTGTGTGTGTGTGTGTGTGTGTGTGTGTGTGCGCACGTGTGTGTGTGTGCGCACGTGTGTGTGTGAGTGTGTGCGCACGTGTGCAGGACAGTGAATGTTTCTGATTGAAGAATAATGCCGCATCAACATTTCCCGCTATACTAACTATACAAACCAATATCACAATGTTTAGCATTTTAAAAGGATGCCATTAAATGACTACAATATTTTTTCCAAAAAGCAATGGCAACCTTATCATTTCAGGTTAAGGCCTCAGTGCACTGTAAATTGCCAAGTAAACAATTTTAAATCGATTAGATGACAGTGTAGACATTACAGAACCTTTACTGGGAAACGAGAAAATGAAAATGCTCCCATGGTTATAAATGTACAAAATATAATATATTATTTTCTATCTTGTTCAATTTAATCCCAGCATCAAAATAGCATGAGCTGGTTTTAAACACAGGGCATCTGTTTGAGAAAAGAGGTGTATATCAGAATTGGGATTCTGTGGGACAAAACGAAAATGTTGCACATTGACATGGCTGTAATATTTTTGCCTCTGGGATTTTTTCTTCCACTGTTTCTGGGGCATAGTGGTAGAGTAAAAATAAACCTTCTTGTTAAGACCATGCCCACTTTGGGTTTAAATCAGAATACAGATAATGATGATGTGTGTGAGACACACTAACAGGTGAGTAAACTCTAAAAGTTGTTCTGATGGCCCATTCCTAGTTATCTCAATTTAGCAACAAATCCATCACGAGCACCATCACTTTGATAGATTTAATTTCTGTTTAATGGACATGATGTGGCTAGCTAAATTTGTCAACCTACTCTCTGAACCTTATCTCTCCCCCACTCAACAGATACAGGATATTATGAGGATATTATGGAATGAAATGATCTTCTACTGTGTCTGCTTTCACTCTCGCTTTCTCTCTTTCTCTCTCTCTCTCTCTCTCTCTCTCTCTCACTCTCTCTCTCTCTCTCTCTCTCTCTCTCTCTCTCTCTCTCTCTCTCTCTCTCTCTCTCTCTCTCTCTGCTCTTTGCTTCAATCAGTCAGATTATAACCAAGGACTCGTCCCTGCCTTGTATCCCACTTAAATCACCTTCTCCAAGTATTTCTCACTTTGTTTCTGTCTCTCCCTCAATTTCAACATGCCCTTTTTTGTCTCATATTCTCCTTCTCTGATGGACTGCTAGGCTAGAGTAGCCTGATCCACAAGTGACCTTAATGTCCAGGTGACAGATAGCCATTTATATTTGAATGTGGTGCAAACACTCACTTCCTTGCCCTTGTGGCAACTCAGGGCTGGGGCAGGAGGAAGACAGACACTCAGTAGGCAGGAGTGAAGTCAAAAAAAGATGTATTTATATTAAAAAGTGGAGGAATGGGGGAGGTGAGGGTGAGAGGAGTCTTTGTGCAGGCTATGCGTGGCGCTGACTTCCCATAGTGAGGAGCAGTGAGCAGTGGGCTGAAGCAGGCTCGAGGATGCGGTATGGCCAGGGAGTGTCGTCTTTATTGATGTCTTCTTCTTATTCATTGGCTTATGTGGGACATAAAGACAGTGAGGTCAATATTAGAGAAACTGAAGCTGTGTCTCACCTCTCTTCTAGAGTGCTTGGTATTCCTGCTCTGTTTCCTCGGTCCACTGCACCCGGTGCAGCTGTCCTTTTTTAGTTAGGTCTAAGAGGGGGGAGGGTAGAGAGGAGAAGTTAGGCACAAATCTCCTGTAATATCCCACCAACCCCAAAAAGGCACATACCTGTTACTGCAATGTAGGTCAGGGGTACTCTTTTACTTCCTCTAACATTTTTTCTCATGGTTTTAGTAGGCCCCAGCCAATGCGATACCCCAGGTACTGTGCCTTGGTTAAGCCCAAATGGCACTTTCTGGGGTTGGCCATCAGCCTGGCTTTTTGTTGGCTCCCCAAGACTTTCCCCAGATGATGGAAATGGTCCAAACAGTTGGAAGAGTGGATGATATCCATCAGTCACTGGAATGTTGCTGGGTGTCTATGAAGGCCAAAAGGGAGAACCAGGTACTGCCAGTGGCCACTGTAGGTGCTAACAGTGGTTTTTAGTTTAGCCTCAGGAGCCAGGGCAACTTGTCAGAGTCCTTTGTTCAGGGTGAGGGTGAAAATGGAGCAGGCTTTCCCCAGGTTGTCCACTTTGGGGGAGGGGATGGCTGTCAAAGTTGGAGACTAGGTTCAGCTTCCAGAAGTCGTTGCAGAGCCTGATACTGCTTTTGGGCTTTGGAACTATGACGATGGGGCTGGACCAGGGGCTGGGAGACTCCTCGATGATGCCGCCACGGAGCATTCTTGAGGAGGATCTTGATCTCATAATGGACCAGATGCCTCAGACCTGGGGACGATGCGAAGACATCGGCATACTGATCCACCAGCTCCATCAGCTCTTGCCATTGAATGAGTGTGAGGTCCTTACCTCGCGAACCAAGGTACACTCGTGGAGATCTGTCGGGAGAGTGGCAAAAGCATTCACCACTGGTGCGGTCTCAAATAATTTTATAAAAATAGAATGATATAATACTATAATTGTTGACTGGGCTCACCCTCTCGAGGACTGTGTATGGGCCCTGCCGGAGAGCCAGGAACTTGCAGGAAGTGTTCAGGAGTAGGAGGAGCACCTGGTTACCTGGCTGGAACTTTCGGGCTGAGCTGGTTGGGTTATAGGCCCTTTGCTGGTCTAATTGTGCTATCTCCCGGATGATCAGTCTCACTCTGTCAATCTGTTCCTGCATATTTTGCATACTCTACCAGTGAGTGAAAGGGAGAGGGCTGTTCCTCCCAGGCCACCCAGGTTTTGTCCGGCAGTCCTCGGGGGTGCCATCCAAAGAGGAGCTCAAAGGGCGTGAAGCCCATGGATCTCTGCATCCATGCTAGGCCACAGGAACCTGTCTTTCAGCTTCTCCATGGTGTTCTGTGTCCCGCAGATGACCCTCCAGTGGGTGCGAGAGGGCCAGGTGTATTAGGAGATGGGTCTTGGAAGGTAAGATGGTGAGGAGGTTGCAAAGCTGTCCACGGTGGTTTGTCCAGAAATAGAGTAGTTACTAGGAAATAGGTGGTGGGCAGTCACCGTTCAGGATTCTGATTAACCCCCCCGTCTGCTGAACCTGATCCCAAAAGTGTTTTAGGTTGTTATTCTTCAGCTCGCACCCAAAATTTCCTTCCAGATCAATCTGGTGAAACACAAGAGAGACAGAGTTAGTGTGTGTAGGTGTCTCAACTAAAGTGGCTCTTTCCCCAGTGTCCCGCTGTGTGTGGTACTGACTTCCCATAGCAAGGAGAATGGGTTGGCGCAGGCTTGAGCCGGAACGCAGGGAATGTGGAATGAACGGTGGGGATTGACCGAGGGTGTGGTATGGACAGGGAGTGTCATCTTTGGTGTTGTCTTCTTCTTCTCCGGTGGCTTCTGTTGGTCAAAAAGACAGTCACATCAATTTTAGAGAAACTGGAGGCGTATCTCACCTCTCTATGCTACCGCAGACCTTTTATACTCTCACAACATCTTCAGGAGGGTCAGGAGCCACATCTCCACCTGGCAGCCATGTGCTTTTAAGCTGTCCAAAACACACGAGGTGCTGAAGCTGAGCTATCTGTTTAGCACTCAGGTGGCAGTTGTGCGAGGAGCATGTCAGCTTTTGTGTGTGTGTGTGTGGCATGCTCGTCGTCACACCCTCTGAAGTAAGCTGTTCTGATATCTAACAATATTGTGTGTAGTACGGATCATGGTGTATATGCCGGCATGAATCAGCATCGTAATCGCAACCAGCTGAGGGCAATACAGAATACACGTGACAACACAACCAATGACAGGATGGGGAGGAGACATGACAGAAACATAAACAAAACCCGCATTTCCAGCTGTCACTAAGGAAAAGCATGTGCTCTAGCATTTGTGCAGTAGAGCATGTTGCCACAATGGGAAACCGTGACAGGTAACAACTCAATCACAGGGACCAGATAGTGTCTGTGCTAATAATAAACTAATTAAAATGTGCTGGTATTTAACACAGAAAAGCATGTCCTAATCATTGATATGGTAAGATATTTTATGAGTCTCCAGAGTCAGTGCACTTTTAGAATTACTGGGATTTCCACCATGGGGGAACACTTCGCACTTTATTTTTCAGTAACATGACAAGATGTTTATTATGTATTTATTTATTTATTATTTTTATTACTTCTTTTTTTTCTAGAGAGAAAAAAAGGTTGGCGAAGGAACAACTATTTATAGTTGTTATAATGTAAGGGATAATAGAGACCAACTTGTCTCATGAATGTTCCACAATATAAAATGCAATTATAATTTCCAATGCATGAGATGTTATCAACTGATAAAATAAATATTGTACATTTCTAAATACTAAATTTCTGTTGAATAGAAGGAACAAAACAATTCACATCACACCATCCTTTCGTTGATTATTTTCCACAAGTGTTTTATTTTTTACTGAATGCAGGATAGATTTAATTAAGAAATTACATGTTGCAATTAGCATTTTAATACAGTGTAATATGTAATGCATTATAATTGTTCTGCAATAAGGGCAATTAAAGAATTAAAGAAAATTACCCGTAAAATGAAAGATTACCAGTAAAACACTTGGATTCTCACAACACTATGAATGCTTTGATTGTCTGGTTGATGATGCTTAATCAGGAGATTTAACTTTAGATTTTCATATGCATGAGCACGGTCCCCTCACACCTACAGGGTTTGAGGTTTGACACCACGGCCCTGTGTATGCGGAGTTTGCATATTCTCCCCGTGCTGCAGGGGTTTCCACCGGGTATTCCGGTTTCCTCTCCCAGTCTAAAGACGTGCATGGTAGGCTAATTGGCAAGTACAAAGTATCTGTAGTGTACGCATGGTTGGGTGAATGTGAATGTGTATGCGATTGTGTCCTACGATGGATAGGAATCCTGTCCAGTGCCCCTCTCCTTGTGCCCCATTCTCCCTGTTATAGGCTCCTGGTTCCCCATGACCCAATAGGATAAGCAGTATAGAAAATGGATGGATGGATATAGAGGTATAGAAAATGGATGGATAGATGCATCTGCACAAAGCCATCACCTATGTTTGGTTTCAAGCACACTTTACTATCAATCTTACAAAATCAACATCAAAATCAAGAACATATATTCTTGCAAGTTAATTTATATGCTGAGAAAGTGAAAGTGACATCATATGGAGAAAAAGCATCTTGAGAGGAACTCAGGAAACACTAGCCATGGAGTGGGTGGCAGAAAATCAATGATGAATAACAGCTGAAGTGGAATTTGAACTTTGCTGGAGCCATAGATAAAAGAACGATGGAAAGGAAATGGAAAAAAGGAAGACAAGGTGGAGAACCAAGGTGAGAATCAGCAATAAATATAGAGGTTATGAAGGGGAAAGAGATGGGGCAAGATGAAAGAGGAGTGGAAAAGCAAACTTGAGACAATAGTTGAGACGTGATAGACTTACATTTAAACTTAACTTCACCTTGAAATACAATCATTAGAAACAAACATGAATTCAAATCATATTTAAAAAATCATATTATTGCTGCATTAATATGAAAATCCATATAGCATCTCATCCTTAAACATTCTTTCATGAATCATCAAGGTTAAAAATGTATTTATTTATTATTTATTTCTAGTAATGTCTCTACTTACCTGAACTCTTTCACCCATATTAAATATTTGGAATGTTCAGGGACTCTGACAGGGACTCTGACAGGGACTCTGAATTTCTTGAAGATTAAATTAAATTTTCTCTTTTTTTGCTTTATTTTCAATAAACATGACTCTATATGACTATATGCATACATATATATGATTAATTAAAAATACAAAAGTAAAGTAAAAGTAAATGTTTCATTAAAATACACTTTAAGCATGTCTTAGCCTATTATTAGCATGGATGCTAGTTGAACACTTTTTGTGCATTTGCTAAATCTATGTTAAAACAATTCAACCCTGTTCAATGGTGTTACTCAATTAAGTGTAAAATGCAACAGTTTAAAACAAAGAAACATTGTGAAACATGAGATATTGCTATGTTTCTAAAATGTTTCTAAATGTTTGAATACAGTACATGTTTTGTGAGATTACATGTTGAGAAATTAGTAAAACAAGTTTAATTTTCAAGCGTTACATGGACTCAGTGGCCCTTATGTATATACAGTAGATGTTGGTAATAGTAAACCTTTAAGGGATTGCTTCAACCACATTGTTCTTGCTTCCAAGGGCAAGTAAACTCTGGAAATGTCTACTCCCTGCTACATTTAGGTGCAATTTTGAGTAGTCATTAAAGCCCCTGGTACGTGTTTGGGAGGTGGGAAGAACCCAGAGGAAATCCAGATGGACATATGAAGAACAAACACAAAACCGAGCTCATGATCGAACCGTGGACCCTGGGGCTATGAGGTGGCAATGCTACCTGCTGTTATTGGTGAAGTTTCCAAATGTAATTAAATAATAATTGGTCTGGAATATTGGCAATTTTTTTTATTATATCTTATTTGCATATGTTGCATATTCTGCTGTGCTGAGATCTTTTCTAAAAGTGTTCAAAGTTAGTGTTAGAAATCAATATGATCCTATGAACAAACAGCTTCAAACTATTCTTAACTGACTCAAGTCAAGTCAAGTGAAGTAGGTTTTTATTGTTATTCGTCTATAAAGCTTGAACACAATGGAACAAAATATAATTTCTTCAGGACCGTGGTGCAACATAACAGTATGCAAGACTACATAAAGTGCAAATACACAACAGTGTGAGATGAGTGCAAGACAATAAAATACACAGGACAATAAATACACAAGACAACATGGTATATAAACTGTAAACTATTGTGTAGTGTAGCATCACTAGTATAGCTGCAATACTGGAGGCAAAAACAAGTTCCATAATATTAAAGTGACTGATGCAGCTTTGTAAAGTTCTGTGTGCAGTGAACTGAGTCATACTGGGTTAGGTGTTTGACCAGCCCAGGTGAGTGTTGGGAGGCAGCAGGGTGAGTAATATGACTAACTCAAGGAAGAGACTGTTGAGGCATCTGCTGGTGGTGGCGTGGATGCTCATGTAACTTTCGCCAGATGGGAGGAGGGTGAAGAGTCAGTGAGAGGGATGAGAGGGATCACCAGCAATAACTGGTGGTTATTGAATGAACTCCATGTTAAAGATTTAGGATTTACAAAGTCAGGCTGTAAAGTTTATATGCCTGTTATAATGAAGCATTGTTATTGTCAAAGCCAGACACTATACTATTAAGAAAAATATATACACTTCTCACTTTTAGATGCAATTTAGGAAAATTCATATATCCATTAACCCTGTAAAGAGTGAGTTAGTTTTATCTAGACAGGAATTACTGATGGCATTTTTGGCATTTTCAAATACCATGTTTACCTGTATATGGAAACTTTAAAATATTATTTATAATCTAAATACAAGCTATTTTTTATATTGTAATGTATTACAGGCTTAATTTATGTATAAATAATGTGTGTTTGTATTTATTTTTATATTTAAGTGTAAATATATGTCACAAATGGCGTGACGAGCAGGAAGTAGGCAGGATGCAAGTGCAGTGGAACGGTGAGGTTTATTAAGAGTGCACAGTGAAACAAACAAAAACAAGAGTCCTGATTGCTCACTAAACTATGAACATGATACAGGCTAAAGCTAACACTAGAATAAGACATGAAACTAAAGCAATCTCTTGGCGCAAAACATGGCAGGAACAATACATAACCGTGTCGCAATCTCTAACGATGCGTTTGTCTAATTGTTTACTTAGTTATCGGACCGCGCCGTGTGAAGCACGGCTCACGGTATATATAGTCCTCTCTGTCATTAGCCCACAACCGCAAACAGCTGTCCGCCCTTCCGTGTACGCATGGCTGACGCGACAGGGCGCAGGCATGACTTCACCCCGGAAGCGGTCCAAGCATGCGCAACCGTGCACAACACGCTGCTGCGCAGGGGAATCGTGACAGAACCCCCCCTAAAGGCGCTCCTTCCGGAGTGCCAAGAGACCCCCCTTTCATTGGCGGCCCCGGGCCCCTAGGCCGAATGTCCTGAGCAGCGCCTGAAAGAAACCGCGTGGTGTCCCTGGAGCACGGGGGCAGAGCAAGAACTATAGCCCGGCAGACAGGCTGAGCAGCGTCCTCAGCAGGACAGGAAGGCTGAGCGGCGTCCTCAGCAGGACAAGAAGGCTGAGCGGCGTCCTCAGCAGGACAGGAAGGCTGATCGGAATTTACCGGAGCAGGAACTCGAGACAGTACCTGCATTTTGGCTGCTGAGACCTGGAACGTGGCTGGAGCATGAGCGGGAGGCATGGCTGGAGCATGAGCGGGAGGCATGGCTGGAGCGTGAGCGGAAGGCATGGCTGGAGCGTGAGCGGGAGGCATGGCTGCAGCGTGAGCGGGAGGCATGGCTGGAGCGTGAGCGGCAGGCATGGCTGGAGCGTGAGCGGGGGGCATGGCTGGAGCGTTAGGCATGGCTGGAGCGAGAACGGGAGGCATGGCTGGAGCGAGAGCGGGAGGCATGGCTGGAGCGATAGCGGGAGGCATGGCTGGAGCGAGAGCGGGAGGCATGGCTGGAGCGAGAGCGGGAGGCATGGCTGGAGCGAGAGCGGGAGGCATGGCTGGAGCGAGAGCGGGAGGCATGGCTGGAGCGTGAGCGGGAGGCATGGCTGGAGCGTGAGCGTGAGGCATGGCTGGAGCGTGAGCGAGAGGCATGGCTGGAGCGTGAGCGAGAGGCATGGCTGGAGCTCGAGCGAGAGGCATGGCTTGAGCTTGAGCGAGAGGCATGACTTGAGCTCGAGCGAGAGGCATGACTTGAGCTTGAACGAGAGACATGACTTGAGCTTGAGAGAGAGGCATGCCTTGAGCTTGAGCGAGAGGCATGACTTGAGCTTGAGCGAGAAGCATGGCGTGAGACATGGCATGAAGCATCGCTTGAGACATGGTGTGAAGCATCGCTTGAGACATGGCGTGAAGCATGGCATGAGACATGGCGAGAGGCATGGCATGAGACATGGCATGAGACATGGCGAGAGGCATGGCATGAGACATGGCTGGACACATGGCGTAGGGCATGGCTGGGCACCTGGCGTAGGGCATGGCTGGGCACCTGGCGTAGGGCATGGCTGGGCACATGGCATAGGGCACGGCTGGGCACATGGTGTAGGGGATGGCTGGGCACATGGTGTAGGGCATGGCTGGACACATGGCGAGGACTAAAGGCGTGACCCGGGACGTGGCATGGCCTAGAAGCGTGACCTGGGACGGGGACTGGGACCTGGGACGGGACAGGACCTGGGACAGGGACTGGGACCTGGGACAGGACAGGACAGGGACTGGGACCTGGGATGGGACAGGGACTTGGACGCTGTGAACCTGAAATTGGGTCTGGACATTGGTGCTCTGAGTATGGGACTGGGTCTGGATTTGGATGCTCTGAGTGTAGGACTGGTTCTGGACTTGAATGTTCTGAGTGTAGGACTGGGTCTGGACTTGGATGTTCTGAGCTTGAGGCTTTGAGTTGACCAAGCTTTCCAGCTCCTCCGCCAGCTCGGTGCTCAGTGTGTACACTTGTGCGTTTGCCTTCTTCAACTGGTCATTAACGAGATCAATGTTTTTCTGTTTCTCCTTTAGTTCCCCCTCAAGCTGTGAAATGCGAACCTCGAATTGCCGCTTTTCATCCCTCAATGCTGATATCTGTGAGTTACAGCTGGTCACTTCATTATGCAGCTCCTTCCTCTCCTGTAGGAACTGCCTCTGACGGCAATCAGCTGCAGCCAGATCCTCACATAACAGCATTTTCTCAGCCTCCAGACTCTGGACCATGCGTTCCCTTGCTTCGACGCCGCTCCGTATAGCATCTCTCTCTGCTCGAAGTTCATCCACATACTGCGACTGATCCCTTACTTGAGTCTGTACCTTCTCCAGCTGTCTCTGTGCTTCAGCTTGCGCTTTAATGGCCTGGCTGAGTTGGGCTTCCCGCTCTGAAAGATCAAGCTCCAGCTGCTTCATTGCAGCTACATCCAGCGCCTGGCTGTAGCTACCCAAAATACATGTGCCTGGAGCGTGAGGAATGGCTTGGGGGGGAGTGTCAGGAACCGGAGACTTGGCAGGAGCATGGGCTTGCGACGTGGCTGAAACCAGAGACCGGGCTAGGCTGGGACGGGAACCCTGACAGGAGACTTCTCTGCTTCTCTCCCCTCTTTGTCTCGCCTGCTCATAGTACACATGGAGAAGAGGCGCCGTGGGAGTCCTCGCAGTACCTTCCCACAGCACTTTATCCAGGTCATACTTTTGCCTTGGCTCTCCGAATTCAACAAAAAACTGCTCAAAAAACAGCCGGACATCCTCCAGCACCCTGGGTTTCTCCGCCACTATCCATTGTGCCCATGAGCGTGCGAAACTCACAAAGCGAGACATAATAAACATGATAAATTGTCCTTCTGTGGGTTTCGGGTCGCATAGGCTGCCAAAATATTCCTGACATTCGCGCACAACGTTGTCTGCTGCGCGGGGGAATCGTGACAATATATATTTTTAAAATTCTCTCTCTCTCTCTCTATCTATCTATCTATCTATCTATCTATCCATATATATATGTTGCAGCATGTGACTGTGTTCAAACGGCCTTGATTAAAACCTGAGATCTATAAGACCTCTATAAGATGGCAAAGTTATTGTAGAGCATGAGCTAGTTAACTTTCTTACTGTAAAAATCAAGACATTAAGCCAGGATGAGATTGTCCTTTTGGCTTCAAACATGTTTGATTCTGAGTGGATGCCCCAAAGAAAATTTAGTTTGAACTCTGCCCTACTACACAGCAGAATGTTTGCTACCAAGTGCCACAGAAATATGTCAACAATATAAAAAGTTGCCTTAAAGTGATGAATGAGTGTGGGGAAATTACTCAGAAATTTGTTTCTCATTATCTGGATGAGCTGCCGCTGGTAACATTTACTAATATGGATGTCTCTAACTTACTTGAGAGAATGCAGCAGCTGAGTGCTGAGCTTTGTGCCACAAAACATGCAATGCAGTTACAGGTCAATGTAGGTGAACATTACAATAGATACTAATCGTAGATTTTGTGCTGTGGAGCGTTCTACTAATCTGACACTGGGCGATGGTCCGGATGTGTTGGCGGTGATGTATAGAGCCACAGGCATGGAAAACACAGTGCTAAGGGTTGCATTGGAGGCACGGGCTGTGGTGGGAAACTTTGCTGTGAATTCTCAGAGTGTGGAGAAGACTACCACAGCGGATAGACTTAGTGGATTAAAGTCTTTCTTAGGCTCTGCAAAGTGGAGTCAGGTTGTGAAAAAGGGCTGATGTCAGGTTTCCGAGAATGCTGTATTAAATCACAATCAAGATTGTTTATCGTCACTCCCAGGCAGAAAGAGAAGTCTGATAATGTCATACCTATTGTTGGCACTGGAGTTATGGGTAACATCAAAATGGTCAAGACCAAGTTGGTGAATGTTTTTGCTTCCAAGTTTACACCAGAATTAGATGCTAAAACTTTATCTGAGTATCTGAAAGATAAACTTGGCCATGAGGTCATCTGTCATAAGATTGATACTGAACACAGCTGATAAAGCTTATTCAAGTATCTGCTGAATGTAATGTGGTTAGTGAAATGTACAATCCTGAGCTCTGGCCAGATGGGGCATTTGTTGAACGTTATTATGATGCGAGTTATGAGAATTATTGGGTCTAATACTGCACCTGCTGCTGAGGGAACGAGTGTGCCTGTTAGTAATGTAAACACTCAATAGTGGCGGTATATGGACATTCAGGTCTTATCATACAATTGTCAAGGGCTGTGTGTAGGCCAGAGTGCAGGGGAGAATGCATACTGCATTGTGGTTGATAACCTCCTGGAGAACAGTGACATTCTATGCTTTCAAGAGACATTTCTAGTGAAGCAAGACTTGGAAAAATTAAATTCTATTAATGATAATTTTCATGGGGCTGGGGAGTCTACAACAGATAATGGCATGGGAATAGTCAGAGGAAGGATACCAGGGGGTGTGACTATCCTGTGGAATAAAATGCTTGACAATTTAATAAAGGTGATTAGACGTGATGTCAACTGGAGTATTGCAATACAGTTTACTCATAAGGACAGGGAATTTGTCATTTTAAATGTGTATACACATTACAGATGTCATCAGAATAAGGATGAGTATTTAAATAGGCTTCTATGGCTAAGAAGCTTTTAAATAACAATATTACAGATTTTTGGAAAGAAGCAAGAATTCGGAATTTCTGAAAATTTGAAATTGCAAAATATCTATTTATGAACTGTAGATGGAGTCTCTGGTGCTGAAAATATTGTAGAGATAGCCCCTCTTTTAGCTATATGTTTTACTGGTTTTATGCTACATGGTTAATTACCAGACTCAATGCTGTCTGTATTGTTAGTGGCAGTTATTAAGGACAAAGCTGATAAAGTGGGTATCCTAGATAATTATAGGCCTATAGCTTTAGGCAGTATTTTTGTCAAGTTTTAGAAAAGATATTGCTTGATAGGATAATAGTGTTAATTAGTTCTGCAGATAACCAGTTTGGATTTAAAGCAAACATGGCACTGATTTGTGCATATATGTGTTAAAGAAAATTGTAAATAATTATAGAGTTCTTATGTCAGTTCTTATGTTTTATTGATGCATCTAAAACCTTTGATTGTGTAAATCATGTAAAGTTATTCCTTAAAATGTGACAAAGAGGGATGCCTAAATACAGTATGAGGATTATGGATTACTGGGATGCTGATTAGACCATGCAAGTAAAATGGGACTGCAAGTAAAGTTTCAGCCCTTTTTGGTGTCAGCAGTGGTGTTAGGCAAGGGGGGATCTTGTCCCCAGTTCTCTTTCATCTCTATATTGATGATTGTAATGTTTGAAAACCTGTAATACTGGGTGTATGTTTGGAAATATTCTAGTGAACAATATTATGTATGAAGATCTTTTGGTCTTTAGTTTTTTAAACGTTCCTGTTTTTAAATTGTCTGAAAGGAATCTTAATGTTTGTGTGAATCTAAAATATCACTTACAGGCTTATCACTTAAAATATCACTTACAAAAAACAGGTTAACCCTTTTATGCAAGTTTAGTGCATGTACAAATGTCTTTGTTTAGAGTTCCACTCTACACTGCACATTTGCGGTCAAACTATAGGATTGCAAGCTTAAAGATACTTCAGGTTGCTTATAATGATGCAATGAGAATTTTATAGTGCAAGTGAAATGTTCGTGCCTGCAGTAGTTAAAACTTTTCATGCTGTCTTAAGAAATGTTATGCATAAGTTCATTTGTAGGCTCAACAAGTCTGAAAATTAATCATTGTGGGCTTATAGAATATAAGGATCAGTACTATATGCCACGAATCCAAACTGTGGAGACTGGTACCATTGTATCTTTGTAAAAAACTGATTTGTTTGAATTATATATTTCTTTTATGTATGTTGCCCATTTTTATGTATTCACTTGTATTTTAATTGGACCCAGAGTCTGTAATAAAGTTTTTTCATTTGATTTGATTTTGATTAGCTATTTCAGTTCAATAGAACATATTTTGTTCACTAGATACTAGTTATAATGAGGAAAATATATATGAAATATAATTGAAAAATACTATATATTTTTAATTAATAAAAGGTTATTTACTAATTCTTTGGAAACTGACTTAGTTGATTTTGTTTTAATACTCATTTAATAACATTTAGATGTGAACTGAGTATTTGCACACCTTTTTAACCTAGATAGACAGCAAACAAATGTTTATTTTATTCTTAGGCAAAAAAGATTCATATATTACTATTACCATATTCACTATTAAGTTTTGATATCACTATTAAGTTGATGACAAAACCTGCATATAAAGATAAATCGTCATTTTAAAATGATGCTAAACTGATAAGATGTTAAAATAAAGCAAGATTTGTAAAGTATAACCAATTCGGTAATTTTTAAGAAAGTATTGGTGTGTGTGAGGGTACGGGAAAAACCATACTGTATCTTTTTGCAGAATTCCTTTCACAAAACCAATTGTCATATCAGACATAACAGCTGTAACTAATGAAGATCTGTACTTCAAAGGAGACACACGAGTCATATGATATTTAAAATGCAGGGGAATAATATGACTGAAAAGAGGCAATGAACAGAGAGCTATAGGCTGTGTGTGTTTGTGTTTGTGTGTGTGTGTGTGTGTGTGTGTGTGTGTGTGTGTGTACAGTGGTACACAGGGTTTATGTGAAGCATCTAGTGCAGTAGTTTAATAGTACTGCTTGCCACATTGTGCCCTATGCTTACTACTCTCTACTTACAGCGATTGCTGCTGGATAGCCTCCTTAATAGAAGGTGAAAAAGGAGCATAGTATAGTGTTTCATCTTACCAGTACAGAGCCTCTCCACCACATGCTCTGACTCCTGCAGTGCCTCACGACAGCCACACACAGAAACTGGTTTTCTCATGGTGAAGATAGTGCTACAGGTGATGGCGCACACCCTGTGGCACTTTAAAATCCTTCCTTGTGTAGGTCTCCATTTTTGACCACATTTAACAATACCTTCTGACCACACTGAACAATAATTCTGACCACAATTCTGTCAATGGGAGCAGGTACAAATGGACTTGGAGCTCCTAGTCAGAACTCTGAACAAAAACGGCACAGTGTATTTTGTCGCTAGCAGTTGGAACTGAGTTGGAATGTAAGGACACTCCTGGACTCATATGGCATCTCTGACAGGCCTCAACAGAGAACAGCTCTGCTGAGCTGAATTGCTACAACATTGACATTGCCACTCTGAGTGAGACTCCCGGATCAAGGCTCTCTAACAGAGGAAAGGATAGGTTACACTTACTGCTGGAAAGGTTTCCCCCAGGTGGACAACATATCCATGAATGAGGACTGATATTCAAGAACACCATTCTACCAGGTCTCACAGTAACATCTTCTGGCATTAGTGAAAGCTAATGATCCTCCGTAATCCCCCTGGCAAAGAAGCATTATGCTACATTTCTTACTGCCTATGTACCAACTTTGACATCTGAGAAAGAGGCCAAGGAATGCTTTTATCAGGCACTGAATGAAGCTCTCGCTCAATAAGAGTCACAAGATCTTGCTTTGGGATTAAAACGCAAGAGTGGAACAGAACAGCAGGATATGGTGTGGAGAAACCAGGTAGGCATGGTGTTGGCAGGGTGAATGAAAAGGACGTGAGGCTACTTATTATTTGCTCTGACAATAACCTTATCAGAACCAACACAATCTTCCAGCAGTAGGCCAAGTATAAGACCTTGTCGATGCACCCTCGCTCTAAACAGCTTACTGACTTCATCATTGTGAGGCGTAGTGACATCATGGATGTTCATATCACCCATTCCATGAGGGGTGCTGAGTGCTGGACTGACCATCACATCATTGTGGCCATGCTCCACATGAAAGTGCATCCCCCCCTGCGGTTACAAAAGCCCAACAAAACAAAAACTAAATTGCAAAGAAGCCAGAAGTGAGTTCCGATGCCTTTTAGCTGAGAAACTAAGTGAGCTGGAACTTTGTCTGAACCCGGAAAACACCATGAAGCAACAGTGAACCTATTTCAGCTATGCACTCTACAATGCAGCAGCCCAATGCATTGACCATTAGAGCAGGAAGCACCAAGACTGGTTTGACGATAACCTAGACACCATCCACAACTTATTTAAGGACATTCACAAAACACATCGGGCAACTTTAGATAACCCTACATCAACCAACACCAGGCAGCATTGGCAGGTAGCTTGGAGAAAAGTAAAAAACACAGGCCATCCAGAATAAGTGGTGGACTGAAAAGGCACATGAAATCCAGACCTTTACTGATAAACATGACACGCATAATTTTTATAATTCTGTAAAAACCATCGCTTTGATCACCATCTTTGATGACAGCAGATGGTCTAAAGCCTCTGAAGGATCAGGATAATATCCTGTTGTAATGAATGAGGCTGCCCCACATTCATCCACCAACCAGAGGGAGCCCTCACCCAAATGCTAACCATGGACATGTTCCTCACACTCACTTCCTGTTTGATGGATATATAAACATGCCATTTCCACCTCACCTTAGTGAAGTATTGTTAGTTAATCTGCATTAACAATACGTTTTTCCATTGCCTGCCATATTTGCCTCATGTTATGACCTTTGCCAGTTTTTTTGGAATTACTGATTCTTTGGATTATCCATTTTGTTTGCCTGGATGGACTGTCTTTTGGTCACAGAACTTTATCTACCTGCACCTCCATGAGTGGAAGACTTCATATATCTCCACTGGTAGGCACTATGAATCATGCCATATGGGCTAGCTAATGGTAGCTGTGTTTCAGACTTTCATCAAAGAGATTTTCAAGGATCTACTAGACCACCTGTGAATTACATAGTGTCAGGCAAATGCTTACACTATGTAATTCACAGAATGCACTGAAGGCATCTGAAGTTGAAGGTACTGAAAGCTCTCAGACACAAAAAGCGAACAAATGTATTGGCTTTACTAATAAACATTGTGATCAGAAGGGTAAACACATTTACAGACAAAAAAATCTACTTTATATAATTATTTAACATTTCTAAAAACAAGCACATAAAATAATATACAGGTGCATCTCAAAAATTTTAATATCATGGACAAGGTCATTTTTTTCGTAAGTTAATTAAAAAGTGGAACTTTCATATATTCTAGAGGACTAAAGAGGAGAGGGACCGTCCAGCTTTTTATCAGTGCACATTTCAAAAGTCTCTGATGACATGCGGGTGCATTAGTGCTTATGGAATGGGTAGCTTGCACATCTTGAAAGGCACCATCAATGCTGAAAGGTATATACAGGTTTTAGAGCAACATATGCTTCCATCCAGATTCCATCTTTACTTCTGAGAGATTCTGCCTCTCTAAGATATTCTTTTATACTCAGTCATTTTACTGACCTGTTGCCGATTAACTTAATTAGTTATAAAATGTTCCTCCAGCTGTTTATTTTTAGTAACACTAAATTTTCTAGCCCCTTTCCTTTTGTTGCCCCTGTCCCAATGAGATGTGTTACAGCCATCCAATTGAAAATGACCTTGCTTAGTTTAAACATTTTATGTTTTCCATGTTTTATTGTGAAAAACATATGGGTTCATGAGATTTGCAAATCATTGAACTCTGTTTTTTTTTTTTTAACATATATTTACATTTTACACAGCATCCCAACTTTTTGGGAATTGGGGTTATAAAAGCTGAGATAAAAGGGCCAAGTCTGATATGGGAAGGAAAACTATTCCAAAGTTTCAGACCGCAATCACGAAGGCCTTGTTTTTAATCACCTTGTTTTTAAAGTCTAGATCTAGGTACCATGATCTATGTTGCAAGATTGCAACCTGTTCTAGAGGGAGTATTTGGGTGGCACAAATCAGTTAGATATTGAAGGGCCAAGTTATTGAAAGCTTGGTAAACAAACAATACAATTTTAAAATCAATTCTCTACTTAACAGGGAACCAGTGTAAATTATTTGAGATAGGTGTAATGGGCTCATATTTATGAGTCCCTGTGAAAGGTCTGGCAGCTGCATTTTGCACCAGCTGTAAATGAGAGAGGGAAGACCGAGAGACATCATAGTAAAGCGAATTGCAATAATCAAAGTGAGATGTTACATCACTGATTGAAAGTTACACATAGGTAAAAAAGGCCCTTACTTTAGTAACAAGGGGAAGATCAAAAAACTTTATGACCGCACTAATCTGCTTATCGAAGTTATCAAACAGAACACCCAGGTTCCGAGCACAGATGATTTTATATGGTGCAAGAGAACCAAGGTCAAGGTGATCAACACAATTTTCCTTCAATCCAAATAAGATTGATTCAGATTGTTTTGTTATTATTTAGGTTTAGAAAGTTGCTAGAAAGCCATAGCTTAAGATTATTTAAACAGGACATCAGTGGTTGTAAAGTGCATTTATCATTTTGTTTAAGGGAAGGTAAATATCTAGGTAAATATCTGGGTATCATATATCTAGGTAGCAAGAATTGATCCCTTTGGAACTCCACAATTGAGAGGAATACTGGACTATGAATGATGACCAACATGAACAAAAACTAGTAGAACCACTGTAATACTGTGCCAGGCAAGCCCATTGATATCTCCAAATGGGTCAATAGGCCCTCATGGTCGACCAAATCAAACGCAGCACTCAGATCTAATAAGAGTATATCCGTTTCCCAGAGTCAGTCTCAATTAAGATATCACTTGAGACTATTAAAAGAGCAGATTCAGTACTTTAAAACCCAACTGAAATATTTAATGGACAGAGTTTACAATCAAGTAATATTGTAATTGAATCAATACAAATATGGGACAAAAATTGTACAAAGAGGAAGGATCAGGGCTTGTTTTTTTTTAAGATATGGGGACACCACAGCATATTTAAGACAATTTGGGAAGGAACTAGTAGATAAGCATTTGTTAATATCCAAAATCAGGCCAGGACCAATTGTATCAAAGATTTGTCTAAAGAATGAAGGCAGAACAACATCCTGGGGACATATGGTTGTCTTTAAGTGACCAATAATTTCCCTACATAAAACTAAATCTATTGGCTCAAACTCAGTCCAAGTGGAGAAGCATAATGAAACGTCAGGCAAGGTGTAATCTGAATGAGACATCTGAGATCTTAGGGTTATAATCTTATCTAAAACTTTGCAAAATTGTCACAGGGAGAAGTAGAATACTCCGAAAGAGGATGCATTTTGGAGAAAAGAACTTTAGTTCTATGTCCATTATTTACGCTATCTCTGCAGCTTTCTTAAACATATTGTAAATGTTTTTCACAATTTCATAAGAAACTTGTAGTCTGTCCTTTTT
The DNA here is from genome assembly GCA_012411365.1 of Ameiurus melas. Lineage (NCBI taxonomy): Eukaryota > Metazoa > Chordata > Actinopteri > Siluriformes > Ictaluridae > Ameiurus > Ameiurus melas. The sequence goes on along the minus strand of CM022771.1, from coordinate 16,355,646 downwards.
CCAGTTGCATTTGGCACATCTACAAGAATGTCTGAGTGAACGTGCAATATGATTTTTATACCTCAAAGGTGCATTTGAATTCAGAATATCTGCTGTTTGTCAGCATCCAGTTTCTGCAGAGTGGGATCCATTTCCAAACAGTTACATGCTTCATGACATGTTGTGGAAAACTCTTCACTGGAGCTTTGAGTTAGAGTGCAATATAACCGTGCCGGAGATGGTCCTCTAAAGGAACGGCTTATAAGGGGGACGGAAAAGAGTACAGGCCTGTAGTTAGAGAAATTCACAATACTGATTTCGACATCAGAGACTGAGAAACCATGGGTTAAAATCCGATCAAAGTGTGGCCATGAAAATGCATGGGAATAGATACCCATTGAACAAAGTCAAATGACTCAACTAAATAAAAAAATCCATAGAATATGGTTTAGAGGCACAGCATACATGAATGTTAAAGTCACCCAGCAGCAGTATTTATTCATGCTTAGTAACTAGGTCCCCCACCAATACAGCAAATTTCAATTAGACAAGCCTTGTTTTGTTGAGGTGGACAATACAGTGGTGTGAAAAAGTGTTTGCCCCCTTCCTCATTTCCTGTTCCTTTGCATGTTTGTCACACTTAAGTGTTTCGGAACATCAAACCAATTTAAACAATAGTCAAGGACAACACAAGTAAACACAAAATGCAATTTGTAAATGAAGGTGTTTATTATTAAAGTGTGAAAAAAATCCAAACCATCATGGCCCTGTGTGAAAAAGTGATTGCCCCCTTGTTAAAACATACTATAACTGTGGTTGTCCACACCTGAGTTCAATTTCTCTAGCCACACCCAGGCCTGATTATTGCCACACCTGTTCACAATCAAGGCATCACTTAAATAGGAGCTGCTTGACACATTAAGGTCCACCAGAAGATCCTTAAAAGCTACACATCATGCCGAGACCCAAAGAAATTCAGGAACAATTGAGAAAGAAGGTAATTGAGATCTATCAGTCTGGAAAGGGTTATAAAGCCATTTCCAAAGCTTTGGGAATCCAGCGAACCACAGTGAGAGCCATTATCCACAAATGGCGAAGACATGGAACAGTGGTGAACCTTCCCAGGAGTGGCCGGCCGCCCAAAATTACCCCAAGAGCGCAGCGACTACCATCCAAGAGGTCACAAAAGACCCCACAACAACGTCCAAAGAACTGCAGGCCTCACTTGCCTCAGTTAAGGTCAGCGCGTTCATGCTCCCCCCACCATCAGGAAAAGACTGGGCAAAAATGGCCTGCAGGCAGAGTTCCAAGGAGAAAACCACTGCTGAGCAAAAAGAACATCAAAGCTTGTCTCAATTTCTCCACAACACATCTTGATGATCCCCAAGACTTTTGGGACAACATTCTGTGGACCGAGTAGACAAAAGTGGAACTCTTTGGAAGGTGTGTGTCCAAGTATATCTGGCGTAGAAGGAACACTGCATTTCAAAAAAGAACATTATACCAACAGTAAAATATGGTGGTGGTAGTGTGATGGTCTGGGGCTGTTTTGCTGCTTCAGGACCTGGAAGACTTGCCGTGATAAAAGGAACTATGAATTCTGCTGTCTACCAAGAGATCCTGAAGGAGAATGTCCGACCATCTGTTCGTGTACTCAAGCTGAAACGAACTTGGGTTCTGCAGCAGGACAATGATCCTAAACACCACCACCGAATGGCTGAAGAAAAACAAAATGAAGACTTTGGAGTGGCCTAGCCAAAGTCCTGACCTGAATCCTATTGAGATGTTGTGGTATGACCTTAAAAAGGCCGTTCATGCTCGAAAACCCTCTAATGTAACTGAATTAGGACAATTCTGCAAAGATGAGTGGGCCAAAATTCCTCCAGGACGCTGTAAAAGCCTCATTGCACATTATCGCAAACGCTTGGTTGCAGTTGTTGCTGCTAAGTGTGGCCCAACCAGTTATTAGGTTTAGGGGGCAATCACTTTTTCACACAGGGCCATGATGGTTTGGATTTTTTTTCACCTTTAATAATAAACACCTTCATTTACAAATTGCATTTTGTGTTTACTTGTGTTGTCCTTGACTATTGTTTAAATTGGTTTGATGTTCCGAAACACTTAAGTGTGACAAACATGCAAAGGAACAGGAAATGAGGAAGGGGGCAAACACTTTTTCACACCACTGTATATTAGCGCTATGACAATGGGATTTACTAAAACTAAATGTAAAAATTGCTTTCTCATGTTGTGTTTCTCGGCACAGAAAATGAAGATTATAAAGATTCACTCCACCACAGCTAGAACGAGGGAAAAGCCAAGGAGGAAGTGCAAAAAAGGATTCAGGGATGAATCAATGGATGAGCTCAGTGGAGAAATGTTGTATGTCAGAATCCCATGACAAAGCTAATCTGAGTCGCATGATGCCCCTCGCTTGCCATGCTTCCTCTATCGTTTCCCTCAAGGCAGATCCACGGGAAGCCAACGCAGGTGCTCATGAGGATGAAATTAATGTGGTGGAGGGCAGAGACATGGTCCGTAAACATCACACTTGGGCCCGGCAGCGAACAAACAATAAATGTTAAGTAGTGTTAAATGCTCATAAACCAATATAGAGTTGAAGTTTGAGCTTAAGAAAGGCTAAAAACCTAGCAAGTACCAAAGGCAGAAACAGGGAGGATCACAGAAGGCATGCAACAGACAACAGTGCCATCTTGAATGTTATTGCCCTTGTTAGGGCTTCCTGTGCCTTTAGTGAAACTACAGGCATTCTAGACATAGAGTCTGCATTAGTGTGTCTCTTTGCATCCTTTTGTACAAACACCCAGTGATATGGGTCTCCTCCATATCAAACAAAATTAACAGACAAAATTCATCTGAAGATGGATTGAACATTTTCAGATAAATTGAACCCATATCTGCTATAGTTAGAGTCCATGCAAGTCCTATTGTTGAGTCCTCATGATAAGGAGGCTAAAATACACATGTAACCATTCAGCTGTAAACCCTTGTGAGGTGCTGCAAGGTTGGCTGAGATTTCAGTCTCTGAAAAAGAAAGAACAACCATGGTGGTAGACACTATAATATCATATGGGAACATGCCGATTTAATCTCATAAAATGTATGGAGTCCCCACCTACTGTAGTTCAAAAGTTTCTGAGTATTTATCACAATCTTATGAGCAGACAAAAATTCCCAACAAATATAATTGGCTTTGAGCAGATTCTTATCACTTGACATGAATGTAACACTATGCTTTCCCAAAGTAACAATTGAATGTACTAAGTGAATCTAAATTATACACAGAAATAGATGCTAGAGGTACAGAATGAACTGTTTCACTGATGGTCATAAAGTAGCAGTAGACATTCTCAAATCCTCATGTATAAGAAAAACATCAGCACCACTATCTACAAATGCATGAACTAATGTGTCTTCAATTAAAGTGGAACATATTGAGTCATAACATTAGCAGTATCTGCAATCACTTGGTGCTCAGCAATGTCTGGGTAAAGAACCAGAATGCTTGTCAATGTCACACATTTAGAAATAAAAGTTATTATTGTGAGAATGAAAGGTAGCATGCTTTACTTTCCTACATTATTAGAAACAGTGTATAGATGTGAAAACGCTACTGAAAAACATTTGCTGCTTCCTGACTCCTGTGGACGGAAGTAAAGCTCGCATGCTCAGAAACTGCTCTCAATCTGTCATATGTAAGACAGGAAGAGGTGTGTCTGTGTGTGTGCGTTTGTGTGTGTGTGTGTGTGTGTGTGTGAGTGAACTGGGGGATCTGACATAATTCTGTCACTAATCTTCATGAACACAAGAGGCAAGATGAAGTTGACACATTCCCTGTACATATTCATGAATACTGTACATGTGCTGCTTTTCTTAATGATTTCTGAGCCACGGGATACAGAAATCAAAATAGGTTCATGTAAACTAAATGTAGATATGAAAATTTTTATTTAATTTCAGAGCAATTTTAAGCAAAAAGTCTCAGCAAGCACCATGTGACTTGCCACTAACATAATCCATCCACATTTTCACATTGGTTATATGAGTAATATGGGAAAAATATGTGAAGTTGCCCTGCGATTTTATTCCCTGTAATTGCAAATGAATTTAAGTTACATAACATAATTTGAATAGCATGTGTTCCCGTGTGATAAATTAAAATAAAGCCACATGCCCTAAACATGACAAATTAAATAGCATAAATAGTATATTGAAATAATGTATTAAATAGCATATTGAAATAATTTATTCATGTGAGAAAATCACCATGTGAAAAATCTTACATATGAAAATAAATGAATCATGTGAGAATTATTTTTATTTTTAAAGATATATATTATTATTATTAGTTCCCTTTCAAAGGAATTCAACTTTGTGTGAGCTTCACACTGTGGGAGCACCTATGCGCGTGACCGATATCTGAAGTCAGTGTAAAATCATTCTAATTTATAGGCAATTTATAGGTCAGGTGACGTGGCATTTTGTGCTTCAAGTGACTATAACAGTGCCTGTAAACCACATCATTAGCTTCTTTGTCTTCAGCGAAGACATGTCTGTTATCTGTGTGAACAAACATTTCTCTTCTGGAACAAAAACTCTTCACTTTTCTCTCTAGTTTTCTGCTTTTCATAAATTTAAAATATATATATGTATAAATTCCCTCCTCTTTTACTAACTGTGGAAACAAAGTGGGCCAGAGAGAATTCAGGAACGTTGTTACTCCCTGCTCATACTATATTACATAGGGGGATGGACACATTTTCTGCGTGAAGTATCTAGGAAGGGATCACGTTTCAGCAGCCCTTGAGGGGGCTGACTGCACTCATTGTGAATGCTTCACAATGAAGCATCTCCGCTATATGCTCTCAAGTAAGCTAGCTGGCTCAGATCCTGGGGGGTCCCATATAGATCTGGAAGAGGAACTGGAGATGAGTGCTGCTCTATCTCTTACTCTTTCCTCTGAATCCGACTCTCTGGTTCTAGGTTTTGGGGCTTGCTAAGTGACTTCTCCTTCCGGTAGGGAGAGTCAACCAACAATGGTATTGTTGCAAGTCTACCAGGAAGACCTGCAGAATGAGCTCAACAGTGGGGAGGAAATTGGGTCCGAGGAGGTGGCGGAGCTTCGTTGGGCTACAGATTTGTCTCTATATAGTCTCTATATTGTCTCTAGACCCCCCCCAGGACAATGTCTATACCCAACATGCATGGGGTCAATCCCATCAACACTAAGCAAGTTAAAGTTAGGTCTGGGCATCCCCTTATCATCCCCTTATGTCAGCACCAGCCGACATCTTACCATTGGGCATATTTTATCATTTCAGTGGTGGCTGAAACGTCGTAAGTTTCATCTGAGGAGGTCAGGTGAAATGTCATTTCACCTGACCATGGCAAGCCTATAAATTGGTGAGATTTGTGAGAGATTGGTGAGACACAGACTTCAGAAACCGGTCCCACAGTTCCCATAGTATGATGCTCCCACAGTATGAAGCTCACACAATGTCTCGTTCCCTTCTCAGAGTAACCAAGATGTTTTTGCATAGCGTATCTGCTATACGTACACACCAGGATGAATTATTAATAGAACAATAAAATATTAGAACGAGCACATTATTATAGAATGTGCTATGTAAAAAAACAATTACCACTCCAAAGATAATTATTTTCATATAACAGCATGGTATGAAGTGTGATATTCCTTTTATACCACTCCACACTGATTTCCATATTTTGCCAATTTGTTATTTACTAATGAATTACACATTGTGAAAATGTGCATAGATACACTTAGTATTTCATATTGAGTTTAATAAAAAAGGGATATAATTGTTTATATTAAAATCAATTTAAACAAGTTTTAATTTACCTGTTTCAGTATTGTAGAATGAATTTGATCAATTACATAGTATTAACCTTATCCAATTACTGTACATTATGAAATCTCACGAGGATTTTGGCACCGATGTGAAGAAATGATCATAGTATTAAAATTAATTTACTTAAATGCCAGCAAACTGTGTTTGATCCTCAGCTCAATTGAAAGTGCAGGCTTCAGTTTTAATCAGGGCTTTGAAAAGGCATGATCAAATCATGCTGTTTGTATGAAAACAATTGTTAATGTAATGCAATTAATTACAAATCATGTGGAACTGGTGTATGCATTTGAATTAAGTAAATTCAGTGTGTGAAATGTCTATGAGACACGTTTGTTCCTGTTATCATTTACATTATAACAGCTATAAACAATCATTCTCTCACCAGCCTCTCTTTTACTCTCTCTTAAAGTCAATTAGACACAAAAAATGCAGCTTGTCATATTACCAAGAAATCAGAAAGTGCAAACTCTGTCCTGCAGAGTCTCCAATGGCAGAAAACCTACTGACCAAAGCGTTGACATTAGAGACTCATTCCAGAAATGTTAAATATACAGTAAATCTCCTTACATAAATGTTCACCATGTCAGCATTTCCCCCCTTTTTTAAATAACAATTAAGCCTTTTATTATGTATCATGTCCGCTGTACAATTCTAATGAATAAGCTGTTTCTATTTAAAGTATGAGAATAAATGCATGAATAGAAACCTATCATTTATGTTACAGCCAGAACTACTGCCAGAGAAGTGAAAAGAAAGTTAATGCACACCTTCGGATTTGAGTATTCAGCTGTGCTGTGGTATAAGACAAAATGTCAGCTTGTTAGCAGAAAACTAGAAAGGTCCTCTGTCCTGAAGAATCCTATGGTGAAAAACCTACTAACCATTACAAAGTGCTGACACTAGAGACTCCTTCTCCAAATGTAAAATATAAATCTCCTTACAGAAAACCTCACCATATCAAGGAACTTTTAAATAACAATGATGATTTTTATTAAACAGTATAACACATGTATATATGTTTATTTATAAGGTATTAAGGAATTAATTATAAACATACATTTTTATCATTTTATGAATATAGCCTTCACAGACACGAATATTCTGGAAGACCTCTTACAACAAATCTATTTAGGTTGGTATTTCTTGTGTATGAATTCCGCATTAGGTTGATGATTTTGTTTGATTTTATGAAAATGACAAAGCTAAAGCTAAAATGACAAAGATAAAGCTACAGTAAACCTGCTCTTTTGCCCTAACTTTATTTTTTCATAAACACAAGCTGAAATTGTAAAGGCAGGACAGCTGCAGCTGAATGTCACTTGCAGAATATGTTGGGCATGAAGAAATGCTAACAGCAATTCTTCTTCACTATGGGACTCCACTGAACTGACAACTTCTAATCACCTGAGACTAATTTAGGATTCTTCAAATAAAACTCTCTAAAATAGTTTCACATAGTTCCATACATTTTCACCAAGATTTTTAAATAAAGATCCAGGAGACTATGCTCACTACAAAGAACATGTCACATTTAAATTTGCAATAACTTACATACTGTACTGTTTACAAGGTTTACAAACCCTTTTGATTTCTGTTTGGGAAAACAAAGAATTGCAAGACATTAAAACTTAAATAGGTGTCCCCTTACAAACTAGTGAACTCAATAGTGAATAGTGCTCAGTGTTATAGATTTAACCAACTAATGTGTCTATGTTGATTGATTATGAACACATTTAAAAGAGTGAAGTGGTTTTTAATGTTGATGTTGATGTTGATTTGACAGAAGAAGATGAATGTTGCTGTTTCTTGCTTATTTATTTTCAGAAACTCTGTATATGAATACTCATTATGCATTTTCCCACAGTTAGTCAATGTAAAATTATTACATGTAAAAAAAAAAAAAAAACGGCTAGGAAATAAACATCTAGGTGACATGGCAGAACAGCAGAAAGATAGATTTAACAGTGCTTTTTTATTTAGTGGTGCAAAATTGCTTTCTAAGAGACCTTTTTACCAAAGTTGAAGATGAAGATGAGCAATTACTTTTTTTGCACACCAATAAACAGCATTGCAGTGCTGCCTTGTTGTGTATCAGTGCAGACTGTAGCACTATTGATTTTTGGAGGAGTGATTGTGAGTAGTGAAGGTCATTGGATAGGGGCTTAAATCAGACCAGGGCCAGAGAAAATGTGCAAACACACACACACACACACACACACACACTTAACTAAACATAAATCACTATTCTCCCATATAGACTTTGGAAAATCCTTATACTGAATATACTGAAAGAAATGACTCAGACTTTGGGGAACACAGTTTGAGAAGGAAAAGAAGTAAACTATACATAAACAAGACACATTTATAAAACAAGAGAGAGAAATTAAATAGTGAGAGGAAGTACTGTGAAGGAGGAATCGAGAGTGAGCAATAAAGTGAGAGGTCTAAGTCCAGTTCTGCCTTGTCTCTAAGGGGGCAAACAGACCATAGCTCAACAAGCAGAGGGCAAACTCTCACACTTTATTATTTGACCTCACACATATAACACACACACTCCCATATAAATCAAAAGAAAAGGAAAATGCTTATGCTAAACGTCTGGGATACAGAGAGACACTGCTTTGCTGTAAACCTTTTCTGCCAACTTAATACTAATTATCAGAGGCGATTCTAGGGGCTGTGCAGGGCCCAGACAGGAAAATGCAAGAGCTCATCTTACCACTTAATCGCTATTTATTGCCATTATGTTACCTAGATGCATTTAAAAAGAACCAGGATACCTGTCTGAAAGTGTCAGCTTTATATTTTGCATGCTAGTTGCACTGCTAGCATCCCAATTAGATAAGCCTTCATTACCGTATGTAGGCAATAACATAAACTTGGGGTTGGCTATATGTTGGCCAAGCTATCAGGACAATTTGAGGAAAATTGTCCAAAGAAAGCTAGCTATATTATTAACATTAGACCATAAAAACCTGACTTACTTGCAAAAATTATATTGTGCAAGCATTAGATTTCTTTATGGCTTAGCCACCAATTGTCATATTTAATTAATTCATTATTATATTATATCGACCAGATCTCAACCCACTTGAACACCTATGTGAGATTTTAGCACTCTTCCCCACCACCGTAAAAATGCTTACAATACACAAACTATATTTAGCTCTGGCTAATTTTCTGGCTTCTCCAAGGCTTTGTTAGAGCTTCTGGCATGGTGCCCACCTGTTGGAGAGACCAAGTTGACTGAAAAATCATGGCATCACAGCTCCAATGTAACTGCAGATGGCCCTTTAATTATCTGTGGGTTTAAGGAAAGAGAAGCATATCAACTGATGGGTGTGTTTCTTTCCAACTGTGTAAAAACAGTTCCATGGGACACCTTTGCAGGCCACAAATGGGAATGATATTTAATTAAATTAGTATAATATTTTAGACCATCGCTATCAATATTAAAGTGGTATTTGTTTTTTTGGAGTACTAGGAACTGGGTTTGCCTGGTAGCTTTTGCCAGAGAGACTTTTTATATGTTAGAAATATGTTAGAAGTTTGCTAAATGATAGAGTTCCCACAATGTGGTTACTTATAAATGTTTACTTTAGAAAATGAATACATATAAAACTGTCAGAATAAAAGTGCACTTAACATTATTATTATAACTATCTAAAATAGTGGGGCAGGTTTTGGAATAAGACTACTCTAATTGTATGTACTTATTTCTTTATTTAACCCTGCTTTCTCTGTTATTAGCACTGTGTGGTGTTTCACATTGTCCTTGGGTTTTTATTTTGTATGATTCACATAGGCAGGGTTGTTAGGTCTCAGTAAAATGCTCCATTTTGACTAGCAGCATCACTGCGTCCCAGCTTTGTAGTAAATTCTGATAGTGTCCAGTGAATTTGTATGGTCTTTCTGGAATGTACGAAACCCAAAAACTAAATTAAATCTGATAAAATATTGTTAGATGGATATTATTGTCTATAAACAGTATGCCATAATAAAATATAACTGGCATTTCTTTGTTTTTTCTTGGGGGAAAAAACATTTGATAGAAGATATGTTGACATATCAAAAGTTATATTCTGAACTTGTGGATAAAAATTATTGCTTTTTCCAACAACCCTGTTTTTTGTTTGTTTGCTTGTTTTGTTTTCCAAGTATTTCTGTGGTATGATATCATAGTGTTATGATGACAGGCAAAAAAAATATTTTTGTCTGTTCAATTGTTCCACCTTCTTCAAACATGAGTTTTGGTGATGTGTTATTTCAGTTCAGGGATTTTAAGATGCTAATTTAAACGAGGTTAAACAAAACCATTAAATGGAAACCAGACTATAAATGAGCAGTTTTCAATTTGATGTAATCATTCTTTCTATACTTGCCCAGTATGGGCTGTTAGTATGTGCTGAAAGCTGATCAAATCTTATAAACCTCCTTCCAAGTTCTTGTAAAATAATGTGCCTACAGTCTGACAGCCTGACAGTATATGCTCAGTGAAAGAGTGGCATGGAGATACAAAGTTTCCCAAACCAATCACTTTCACTATACTCCACAAACTTCTACTGTGGATATAAATAGTCAGTACACCCCTGTTAAAATGGCAGGTTTTTGTGATGTAAAAAAATGTGAAACCTAGTTCAATAATGGCAGAACCTTTTTCACAATTGCAACATATAAATATCAAGTTACAGACACTACAGACACTAAATTTGGGGGGGAAGAAAAACAAAAAACGTCCAATAACCAGGAGAGGGTTACTAAAAAAAATCCAAGGCATTGTATATAACATTGTAAAGACAATAATCAACAAGTGGGACAAAATATGGCATAACAACAGTTACACTACCATGAACAAGACATATAAAAAGAGAACTCTAAAACTGATGAGAAGGTCAGTAGAAAACTGTTCAGGGAGGCTGCCAAGAGGCCTACAGCAGCATGAAAATTAATTTGTAGCAATTTCTGGCAAATACTGGTTGCTCCCTACATGTGATAATCTCCCAAATTCTTTATATCTCTGGGCTATGGTGTTGGGTGGCAAAATGGAACCAAAAATAAATAAATACATCCAATCTCCCAAAAATTGAAGAGACCAAAAAACTTTTTGTCCATAATACTAAAAGAACACCAAAAGAACACCATCCCCATGTGGAAGCATCGTGGTGGCAGCATCATATTTTTCTTCAGCTGTGGCTTTCATCAAGGTGGAGGGAATAATGAATAGCTCCAAATACCAGTGAATTGTGGTGCAAAGCTTTAAGGCTTCCGTTTAAACACTTAAGTTGAAGAGGAATTTCACCTTTCAGCATGACAATGACCCAAAGCAAACCTCCAGATCAATAACGGAATGACTTCACTAAAACAAGTTCAAGGTTTTGGAGTCCAGACCTAACTCCATTCACAGGCAATACCCAGCCAATTTGAAATATTTAGAATAATTTTGCAAGGAAAAATTAAAAAAACAAATGATTGACTGAATGACTCTTACCCAAAAAGAATGAATGCTGTGGTAAAATCGTAAGGTGTGTTAGTTTAGGGGTGTGCACACTTATGCAACCAGGTTATTGTACTTTTGTTTTTCCTCTAAAATGAGTCGTATTATTTCATAATAAATGTAAATAAATGTAGAAAGTGTTTTGACATGATTTAACTTGATTTCATTTCTTTTTTTCTTTTTTTTTTTTTTTTTTTTTACAAAAACCTGCCATTTTAACAGGGGTGTGTAGACTTTTTGTTATCTCATCTACATCACACAATGTCTTATTTACTGAAAGCAGTAATTACAACTGCAAATTAAGTAACAAAGTAATTGAACCTATATCAGATGTTTTATATCCTATATAAACCCTACAAATACCTAGATAATTTTTAAGCAAATTGGGTGTACACAAAATATTCAGATATGTTTCAATTTTATATGAGGATTTATCCAAGAGCAGCTACTATTTCATTCTAGTAGCATACGTTACTACCATGCATGGCTGCAAAGGAGACACTCACAGAGCTCTGATCTGGTCACATCTATTTTATGACATTGCAAGCAGTGGGAGTAAAAATCTATAAAAGATGAGAGCTGCAGTTCACAGGGTTGACAGCCCCATTAAAGGTTAACATGTGGCACAGTTTTGAGTCAAGCAGATTAATGACTTTACCACTACTTAACTATATGCAACACGTAAATGCAGTGTTTCTGTGCACACATAATGTCATAAGTGGGCAGAAGAGTGCTAATTACTGTAAGTAGTGAAAAATTAAGAGTGTACTGTTATAGGTGTGATGTGGCCAAAGTTACCAATGACATACCTAGTCATTTATACATACCTCACAATAGTTTGCTACTGACTACAATGTAAAATATAGTTTGGAATGTTTTGGAACATCCATAAGACTTGTTCATTTCTGCTAACATTTATGCTATAAAGCTTATTTTACATACAATACACTAGAATAAATGACAAATAAAGAGTCCTGAATGTGATCTGTGCCATAGAGTACCGGCCTGCCTTTATGTATTTTGCAGTGAAGTGCCACAGTTTAACACCAGACTATGCTAATACTAGTTATCTCTCAAAAATTACAAAAATAAATGTTTAAAATTATCAAAGTTATTACAAACATACTATCAATAGGAAGATAATTTCATGTAATAAGCAGAAATGCAGGAAAAATAGGCTTAATAATGTTGGTAAATGTTATAGCATAATGTCATAGTAAAATGTTAAATAAATTTGGCTATATTTATTATATTTTGCTGTTAATTCTCTTATCTTCTATGAGCATTTGAATGTGTTTCACTATGTTTTCTGTTATTTGTTATCTGTTGTTCATTATATACAGAAATCATGGCTCTTTATGAATTAAATTGATGATAAAGATGATGATGACGATCACAACGATGAGGATTTCACTATATGATATAAGGTACAGGTATAGATAGATAGACTTGACTTTAAAAGGTCCTGTAATGTCCAAAGTTTTTTTGTATAGATAGACAGAGAGAGAGAGAGAGAGAGAGAGAGAGAGAGAGAAGATTGATCAGAGGGGATCATTTTACCCTAAAAAAAATTCAGACTAATAGACTGTTAATTACTTTCTTTCAACCATTTACATTTACCTTAATTATTATTATTAGTGGTTAGTTATTACTGAGGTGCAGTCGTCGACATCACATGGGTACAAAGCAGTACTGAAAGTTCTTGAACTGAGGCATCATCAAAATTGTTATGGTAGAACTGGATGGGTTATCATGCATGAAAAGAATTCCCACCTTGTTCCAGCTGGTCAGGCGGTGGTGGTGGATGGTTCTGTTTCTGCACCTGGACTGCTGTCAGAGAAAACTGCTGTGCTTGAACATCCATACACATCATCTTTGCCGAGCGGATTACTTGTGAAGACTTGTCTCATTGACGTACCAGCTAAAGCTTCCCATAAAATTCCAGTAGTACTTACCAATGAAACCGATCACGATGTCATGATTCCTCAGAAATGTGTCATCGGGGAAGTCAGTAGCTTCCAGAAAGTTATTTCACAACAACGGAGTGTGAATACCCAGAAACCCAGCATTAGTTCTAAGTGTACCTTGAACTTCAATTTTGACGGTTCTCCAATTGATGCGGTGTGGAAGGAAAGATTTGTGCAACAGTTAAATAGCATGCCAGAGGTCTTTGCACAGAATGACCTTGACTTCGGGAGAACTGATAAAGTGAAACACCAGATTAAACTTTCCGACGAGACACCTTTCAAACACAGAGCTATACCGATCCATCCTAATGACCTGGAAGCCGTCCTTAACCAGCTGCTAGAGCTGCAACAAGCAGGAGTCATTCGTGAGACTTCTTCACCTTTTTCTTCACCTATTGGGGTAGTGAGGAAGAGGAATGGGGATGTTCGTCTCTGCATTGATTACAGGAAACTTAACCTCCAGACTATTAAGGATGCTTATGCGCTCCCAAATCTGGAAGAGACATTTTCCACTTTGAATGGATCTAAATGGTTTTCAGTCCTTGATTTAAAGTCCGGATATTACCAGATTGAGGTGGACGAATCAGATAAACCCAAGACCGCTTTCGTTTGCCCCATGGGTTTTTGGGAGTATAACCGTATGCCACAAGGTATTACAAATGCTCCGAGTACTTTCCAGCGGCTTATGGAAAAGTGCATGGGGGACATGAATCTTAAAGAGGTCATTGTGTTCCTTGATGATATTATCGTGTTCTCCAAGATGCTTGAAGAGCATGAAGCTAGGCTACTGAAGGTCTTGAATCGTTTGAAAGAGTATGGGCTAAAACTTTCACCCGAGAAATGTGTATTTTTCCAAACTTCAGTGAAGTACTTAGAGTAGAGACAGACCCTGGCAAAGTGGAAGCTCTAAAAACTTGGCCAGTACCTTGTGACCTGAAATCACTGAGGATTTTCCTTGGTACATCTGGATACTATAGACGTTTTTTCAAAGACTATTCTAGCATTGTGAAACCTCTTACTGATATCCATTTACTACTCAGAGAGTTGAGTCACCTAGAACTACATGATCGAATTCTCTATAGAACCCGTCACGAAGGTGCCCAAACGACTTACCAACTTGTTCTTCCCGAGATGGCTAGGCCTGTCGTTTTGCAAAGTCTGCATGATGACATGGGTCATCTTGGTACTGAGCGTACTCTTGATCTTATCAGAACTCGGTTTTATTGGCCGAGAATGGCTGCAGATGTGGAGAGACACATAAAGATTTGTGATAGGTGTGTTAGGAGAAAAACAGCTCTGGAGCGAGCGGCTCCGTTGGTGAATATTAAGACTACCAGACTGCTTGAACTTGTGTGCATGGACTTCTTGTCCATCGAACCGGATAAAAGTAACACCAGAGATGTGCTTGTCTTGACCGATCATTTCACTAAGTATGCTATTGCTGTGCCAACATCAAACCAGAAAGCCCAAACTGTTGCAAAGTGTCTATGGGACAACTTCTTAGTGGATTATGGTATTCCAGAATGATTGCACAGTGACCAAGGGCCTGACTTCGAATCACATGTCATCAAAGAGTTGTGTAAGATGATGGGTATCCACAAAGTTCGTACCACACCTTACCATCCCAGCGGTAACCCGGTAGAACATTTTAACCGAACCCTTCTGAGCATGCTCGGGACGTTAACCGCAGAAGACAAGACACAGTGGCATAAATTTGTCAAACCCTTGGTGCATGTGTGTAACTGCACGAGGAATGATGTAACAGGGTTCTCACCCTATGAGCTAATGTTTGGCCGTCAACCGAGACTATCTGTTGACTTGGCGTTTGGCTTACCGTTGAAAGGGAGTGACAGCAAGACGCACTCGCAGTATGTTCAGAAACTGAAGTCACACCTGGAAGATAGCTATCGAATAGCATCCCAAAATGCTAGGAAGATAGCGGATAGGAACAAAGCTAGGTTCGACAGACTTGTTACTCCTTCTATACTTGAGGTTGGGGACCGAGTGTTAGTTAGAGCAGTTCGCCTTAGGGGTAAACACAAACTTGCTGATAAATGGGAGACAGATATCCATGTAGTTGTGAAGCAAGCTGGGGGTCTCCCTGTGTACACTATTCGGCCAGGAACTAAGGAAGGACCCTTGAGAACAGTCCATCGTGAACTTCTGCTACCGTGTGGTTTTCTTCAGGTCTCTGCAAAGGTGGGCCGGCGGATGCAGTCAACACCACGTAAACCCAGAACCAGGCAGTCTGTAGATCCGGATCCTGAGGAGGATATTTTTGCCTATTCTGATGCAGAGAATGATAACTCAGTTAGTTGGTCCCCAGGTCCATCTATAAGAGAGGCATTCACTGTAACTAAGCTGTATGAAGTTCCCAGCCATAGGCATGACAATAACGATCAACCACAGGTCGATGAGTTAGCGGGTGAAGTAGACATGCCGGTTGCCCAACCAGTGAGTGATATTGATTTACTAGCAGATACTACCGACCTGCCTGAAAGTTCACCAGTTGGAGATAGCTTGTTAGAGCTTACTCTAGTGAATGACAAGAGTCACAATTCTGATGTTCCGGTGAGCGGAGCAGATGAATTGCCAGAACTGGACCTTATCTCAGGGTCTGGAGGTGACTTACTTGTGGCTGAGAGTGAGCTTGTAGTGGAAAAGGTGGCCGGGCATGTACTGATGCTAGAGAAGGTTGAACCTGACAGAGTAGATGTTCTCCGGCGATCAGAAAGACACCGAGTTCCCCCTGAGAGACTACAGTACACTCGGCCGGGAGGGCCTTTGTTAGCTATTGTGCAGTCTCTGTTCCAGGGCTTGAGTTTAGCTTTCACTGATGTGTTACAAGAGACTAGCCTTCCTGAACCCTATTTGGAACCCCTTCATTCTTCCATAGTTGTTTTTAAGAAGCTGCACCCATACACGGGGAAGTGCATGGAGTCAAGGGGGGAGGGTGTAAGCCAGGGATAAAACTGAGACATAAATGTATTAATTAAATAAATAAGTCAGACTGGATATTAGTATTATCCAATACGAGGTCAGGGTGCTGTCAGGACATCAGCCTATAGGAGTGAGAATTGCTACATTCCAGCCAATGGGATGGCCGAGCCCGCCTCTCAGCTATCGAGGGAGATAGGAAGAGACTCAGTAATAACCAAGGCATCGTAGCGGCATGTTGATTCTGCTGTTACGGGTGTAAATTGCCAACAGTGTAAAGTGCCACGAGAGAGTCTAAGTTGGAAGGCATGTTAGAGTAATATGCCATTCTCTTGCACTGGTCAGGTTTTAATGTTGAGTTCAGATGTTGATTGACCGCAGATACGGTGGAGTCCGCTCCGTCGGCGAAGATTCTGGATAACCTCAGAGAAATTGTTCCAGTAATGGATGGCGAGCCAACCCCACTTGATCTCGAACCTGATTGCAGCTAGGAGGTTGCCGTTTCAGCACATTGCGTCTGAGAGCTCTGATTAGTTTTTTCCCTTGGCCCAAGGGATCAGGTAGAACTGTGTGCACATTGAAACTTGTTTCCTTTGGAGGAGGACACTCAGACTGCACTGACTCGGTACTCTGTAAACCGTGGGACTTTGAACTCTGTCTCACCACGACCCGAGTTTAGTCAAGTTAGTAGTTCAGGGTGATCTGATTTGAGTATCACATTGTTGAAGGAAGTTGAGTTAACTTAATAATTGTTTAGTGTACAAACACTGTGTTCTTCTGATAACTGTTTAGGATATAAGTTTGGTATTCTAAATTTGTATTTATTTCATTTATTTTATTTCCTTACTGTTGTATTTGTTCCTATTGGGTATTTTATACAATATACAAAGTTAACTTAAATTGTGTATCTGGTGTATTATTTCACTGTCGTTATCCAACTCGTGGCTCCAGCAAGTGAACCTATAGTATTTTGATCTGGCCCAATTCCGACCATCTAGGTATCTCAACTACTCATTAGTCATCACATGCTGTAATACCCCAATACGCGACCCGCCCTCGACTAGCGGGTTACATTAGCACGTTCACCTCCAGTGTCCGGGGTTCGATTTCCGCCGGGGTCATGTGTGTGCATAGTTTGCATGTTTTCCCCATTCTGTGGGGGTTTCCTCCGGGTACTCCGGTTTCCTCCCCCAGTCCAGAGACATGCATGGTAAGCTGATTGGCATGTCTAAATTGTCCATAGTGTATGAATGGGTTTGTGAGTGTGTATGTGATTGTGCCCTGCCTGGACCTATCCAGGGTATACCCCGCCTTGTGCCCGGTGCTCCCTGGGATAGGCTCCAGGTTCCTCCGCAACCCTGAAGAAGGAGTAAGTGGTAGAAGATGAATAGATGGATCTTATAACTCTAGGTTAGAAATCTGCTGTTTCCATTAAGCAACTAATTGCATAGTGGTTAGTGTTCTAACCACAATTGTCCCCACAATTTTGGGGTCCACTGGAGTTTTGCATATGGTTTCTTTTGTGTGGGGTGTTCCAGTTTCCTCCCATCTGTTGGTAAGCCGATTGGCCATGCTAATATTTGCCTGAGTATGTGAATGTGTGTGCATGGTGCTGTGTGATGGAATACTGTGAGATTCAGTGCATTTTCCCTCCTGTCAGATTAGTAACAGTAAATTTTAAATATGAGCTCTCGCTCTCTCATAAATACAAAGTAGAAATTATCATAGAACTGTCATATTCCTTGTGCAAGATAATGCAAGAACAAAAATCTCTATCTCTAACCTTGTCATCAACACAGTTAAAGGTGTTATTACCATCTCTCGTCGTGGAGACAAACACACTTCACTGTGGGAGTGTTATTGGGAGTGTTGTGGGAGTGTAACATCCAAAGTGAGATTAATCTTATGTCTGAAGAAATAACCTTACCTGCAATATGATTGGGGCCCTTAGCACAGGAGGGAATTCCATTGAAAAGCTACAGTTTAAATTTTAAATCAACATAAACAATTTACCCAGTAAACCAAATGGACTTGAGAATAAACAATGCAGAGGCCAGATCATCAACACAATAAATGGAATAATCAGAAGGCTTAGTAATGTACTAGGCACAATGCTGGAGTGAGGCTTCATAATTTAATGTGGTGTGCTTGACTTACATTTACATTACATGTATTAATTTAACAGACGCTTTTATCCAAAGTGACATACAAATGAGGAAACATCTGAAAACACTTGGGAACATGAAAATAATCTGTGGCCAGGAATGTATATATTTATATATATAAATATATGGGTGGGCAACTTCCTTACAAATTTACATCAATTATGTTGTGGAAACATTATTTACACAGTCACCAATAAACTGCATCAAATAACAAAACCTCCTCCAGGCTAACTGAAAAGCCACTAACTTACCTATACAACAAAGAGAAAACACAATCAAAAGACAATTTACTTCCCTAACTCCCCATCTAACCAATACACAGAGACAAAAAGAACAGTGGACAGCCCTACATTTGGTCACTTGGACAACACACATAAATGGGAAACTACTTACAGAGGGAAGAAATGGAGTGTACACACATTGAGCAAACAGAAACAAAGGGAGGCAGGCTAAAACTCCATGTCAACAAAAGAGCTTAGGGTCACACACCAAGAAGTCGCAAAACACAGATGCATGTGACAGCATCCAACTTTGAAATCTGGAAACAGGACACTCAGAGAAAAATAAAGAAAGACCAAAGAACAACCAACAGTGTGCAGAGCATACCACACCTCCCTTGATAACAGTGCTCATGTTGTGAATGCTGGAATGGTGTAAACTGAATTTCAGAATAACAGAAAGACTTTATGGCTGATTGGAAGAAATGTGGGCATTTTTCTGGTTGGTCGGTGCAAAGGATTTTAAGAAACCTTCCAATTTCTTAGTTTGCTCTCTCCACTTGACCACTTGCTTGGTGGTGACTGTCACGTATCCGGAAACTCGGGACTCCAAGTCCCATCAGCCACTGCACTACACCACCTGACCACATGCACCTGACTCACGTTTTTGTTAATTAGCACCATTGTGTATTTATAGTCCTTGTCTGCACTTTCTCCTGTTCTTTTGTTGTTGTAGACTCCACGTCACTCTTCCCGTGTTTTTTGCCAAGTGTTATCCCAGTTGTCCTAGTTTTTTGTTTGTTATGCGTGTGTTTAAATAAATATTAAAATCTGCATTGCCGGCCTCCATTCGCCACGACAGAACGAAAACCGTACTCCGGCTTTTTTTTTTGTCAGCGTGTCTCCGATGGCTCACCTTGGACCTCAAGGATCCGCTGCAGCTACCCAAGTCGCGAGGTGAGTCCTGTGCAGGAGGCTCTCCGCCCGCTATGTGTGTAGGACCCAGCTCGGGACTCATGATCACCTCTGTTCGCGGCCTCAATCCCCGCTTCAGCTAGAGTCGCACAGCGTGACCTGTGAAGGTCTCCGCCGCCCTTGTGTGTGAGGACGCCCAGCTCCGGCGGCTCATGAATTCACCTATGTCCCGACCTCAAGGATTCCCCGCTGTTCAGCTACCTCAGAGTCGCGCAGCCGGGTGAGTCCTGTGAAGGAAGTCCCTCTGCCGCCCGCTATGTGTGTGAGGACGCTCCAGCTCGGGCGGACTTATGAATTCACCTCTGTTCGCTGACCTCAGGGACTCCCCGCTGTTCAGCTACCTTAAGGTGCCTCAGCCTTCCTGTTCAGCTGAGGTCGTCGCTCAGCCTTCCTGTTCAGCTGAGGTCGTCGCACAGCCTTCCTGTTCAGCTGAGGTCATCCGCACAGCCTTCCTGTTCAGCTGTGGACGCCCCGCATCCCTGCTCGGCTGTGGACCCGCCGCCCCTCTCGGCGGGCGCCGCCTTCCTGCTCGGCTGTGGACCCGCGCCCTGCTGCTGTGGACGTCCCGCCTTCCTGCTCGCTGTGGCGGCCTTCCTGCTCGGCTGTGGGCGCCGCCTTCCTGCTCGGCTTGGACGTCCTCCTTCCTGCTCGGCTGTGGACTCTGGCCTTCCTGCTCGGCTGTGGACCTCGGCCTTCCTGCTCGGCTGTGGACGCTCCTTCCTGGGCTTGGACGCCGCCTTCCTCTCGGCTGTGCCCTCGCCTTCCTGCTCGGCTGAGGTCTCGCCGCTCTGCCTGCGGTCGTCTCTCTGCCATCCCCTGCGCTGAGGACGTCACTTTGCCTCCACGTTCCCTGAAGACTCGCTCCTTTCCTCGCTGCGCTCAGTGGGCGCTCCCCTTCCTGCTCCACGGAGGTCTCCGTCCTCATCTCCTAAGCGTCGTCTCCCTTGGGCCTCGGAGAACCGCTCCTCTCCCTGCCTCGCGAGAACCTCGCCCCAGCCTGGCGGAGAACCCGCCCCCTGAGCCGGAGAACCTCGCCCCCTGAGCCGGGAGAACCTCGCCCCCCGTGAGCCTCGCGGAGACCCTCGCCCCGGCCTCGTCAGTACCCCCCTTAACCTCCGGTGAGGCATGCTCCGCTCTCCTCCCTGGGGATGGCCTCTTTCATGCTTTGCCAGGACTTCCACCCGCTTCCTTGTCATGGTGGAAGCTGCTCGGCTCCTGTTCCGCTGGGGACTTTTGGCGAGGGCGACGGAGGGGCTTGTTTTGCAGTGGCCTTGGGGATCTGTCACGCATCGCTGGACTCAATCCCATCACCACTCACTACACCACCTGACCACATGCACCTGACTCCGCTTTTGTTAATTAGCACCATTGTGTATTATAGTCCTTGTCTGCACTTTCCCTGTTCTTTCGTTGTTGTAGACTCACGTCACTTCTGTCTCCGTGTTTGTTTTTTGCCATAGTGTTATGCCCAGTTGTCCTAGTGTTTTTGTTTCGTTATGCGTGTGTTTAAAATAAATATTTAAAAATCTGCGATTGCTTCGGCCTCCATTCGCCAAACGTGACAGAGACATTCACATGTTAAACTCATTGATACTCCCATTTTCTCCATGAATGCTCACCAGACTTATGATGTGCACTGAGGCTTCTGACAAAATACCAGAAAATCTGCTGGAATAATAGTTCCATTCTAGTCTATTATCACTAAAACGGTTGTAAGTGCGATCACAGATGTTGAGGATGTAACATGGACTACCACCACTATTTAAAAGTGAGCATCTTATAGATTTTGGTGTTGACTGGGTGTCAGGTGGCTAGGGACTTATGACCCTGGGAGAGTGTTATAGTGATTATAGAATATATAAGTTCTGGCTACAGGTCTCTTTGGCAGATGATCTTGAAGAATCTGGGGTTACCAATGTCTCAGCTAATTATGGACAAGTCAGGATTCAGGGAATGTGGTATCTGTATTTGGGATTTGGAGATTGATGAATAAATGAATGATAAAGGTTTTGGCTTTGACATCATTAAAAAACCTTTGGGAGAACAGGGCCATGGTGTGAAACACTTTGCTTCTTGTGGTTGGTCACTATGAACATGAAGTGCTCACTTGAAATTATCTTTCAGCCAATGGCACCACTCCTATAGCACCATAAAAAAACTATACTGCCAGTGTTATAATTCCTTTCTGTGGTGATGACTTTTTTCGAAAAGAAGGAAATGTGGTACATTTTGTCAGTGAAGCCCTGATGCTTGTGGAGGATGGCCCCATCCATGTATGAAAATGGCATCAATATTATAATTCAGTGAGAGTGCAGCCTTAGCATGATTAAGGAATCTCTCCATGTCTCCAACCCTACATGTTTCTCTGCTTAAGCATGTTCAAGGTTCCATGCAGAGACACTGCAGCTACATTGTAGCTCAGGTTAAAACTTCAAATGTTGCATATTAGAAATATATCTCTGGTGACTCATATGCAGGGTGTAATTAATAACACACACTCTCCAAACCTAGCTCAATGAAAATCTGAATTTCTAAATCAAAGAAAAGCCACATGCATTTAATGAGAATTAATTCAATGTAAATTCTTTGGAAGATGTAAGGGGTCAACAGTATCAGCCTAAATCCTTCCAACAGAGACAAAAGCACTGCATTGCAAACTTATACTGTATTTTTTTTAATCAGGTTTGTGAACTGGGTGAATAAATATTTAACCTTACAATGCCAGATCAGCTTTTTTCCCCAGATATTTATTTTTCATGACCAGATATATTGTTTCATTTATTTTGTTTTTCAATGTTAAGTTCTGGAGGGCATGGCCAACAAGATGGTTCAGGTCTCTCTGAACCTTCAGTGCTCTCTCTCTCTCTCGGAGCTGAGTGCGGAGCGAAAGCATACAGAGCTCTCCGGTGTTTTGCAAGTTTTGTTGCTTGTTTTTTTTTGTTTCTTTTCCTACTGGATTAAATAGTGAAAGCATTAAAGTATTAGGTAAAGTACACAAGCTGTAATGTGCTGATAGTGGGAGAGAGTGAGTGTTAGATTTCCACTCATCTCAAGAATTTCGGGTTTATGTCTCCAGATCTCCGTCATGCTTTCTTTAGCTTATTTTACCATTTTACATTTATTTACTTTACTTCTATTTACTTTTAGTTCTGTGCTGCTATGAGCTAGAAAGTGTGGTTTTCCTCAGAGCGTTTCAGATCGATCTGGGGAGCCCAAGTGAACACACACTGACACCTGCATGCTCACATAGATGTCCCGTTTATTCATTCAAAACAGAAGTATTTACACATATTGATAAAAAGCCGTGCGTGGACGGTTTCTACTGGTCCAAGTGTCAGACAGATTTAACCAAAACACACAGCACATAGTCATAATACAAAACGAGTTCTGTGTCATGTTGACACAAAAATACATAATAATATAATCGAGGATAGCAGTTGATCAGCTTATTCAAAGAGGTAATTAAATGAGTACATTCATCATAGGTATTTGATAGTTTTGATAGAGTTCATAATATAAGAGGATACATGATATAAGAGAATTTCCTTTCAGTGAGCGCGAGGAGGAAAGACACTGTCTCTCTGGCATGGCGTCAGAGAGTGGACCACAGGTGGAGGAGGTTCTGTTAATGGTGGGAGAACAGGTTGGGTGTGAGAACATATATTCTGCCACCTGGATGAACAAAGCAATGTTGGTGTTCCGAAGACAACAAAAGCTCATAAATAAACTGATCCAAACTGGAATATGTATGAAAGGAGCCTCTGTACAAGATGTCCTGTACTGTAAACTGTAAAAGTGCTACTGTAAACATCACAGACACAGGAGATAGTGTTAGCGTTAGTAATGACCCACATCTCAATGACTGCACTGATGCTGTAAAGCAGCAGCAAAAGAAAAGAACACAGAGCCCTCACAAGAACACACTTAGACAAAAATACACTGCAGAATTTAAGAACAATAAAGATTCTTGCTCCACAGGGAAACAGGGAGAGCGAAAAGAGAAAAAAGTTAAAAAGCCCCCAAACCCCCCCCGCCCCGTGAAACAGTAAATGCAGTAAATGCTACCCCCCGGGGGGGGGGGGAGGGGAACTGCTCACAGACATGGAGGAGGCAGAGGTCAACCCAGATCAGCCAAATAACTTATACTTTAACACAACACGCAGCAAAAAATGTAAATCTGAACATGCCCTCATCACGCAGATGGTTCAGATTAAGCAAATGGACATCAGCTGAAAGAAAGAGTTTACTATTAATATGACTATATACTTTCATATAGATCTATGAACAATAATGGATTTAAGACCAAAGGGGTCTTATGAGGTTCTTCTTTTTAAAAAAATGTAAATATACTACACTGATGCATTAAAGGCATCTTAGAAAGCATCTCTAAATCTCTCTCTCTCTCACACACACACACACACACACACACACAAATGCAGAAATTCACAAAGGGTAGCTTATCAGAAGGATTCCAGCTCTTGGGTGGGAGGAATGGAACCTGATGTGGTCCTCTGGTGTTGTAGCCCATCAACGTGTTGTGCCTTCTGAGATGCTGTTATGCTCACCACCATTGAAAAGAATCATTGGTGTCAGCTCAAACCAGTCTTGCCATTTTACTTTGACCTCTCTAATCAACCATGCAGCCCCCAGAATCACTGTTTATTGAATGGTTTTTATTCAAGCACCATTCTGTGTAAATACTACAGAGCTCTAGAGAAAATCCCAGGAGATCAGCAATTTCAGAAATACTAAAACCAGCACATCACAAACAAGCTTCAGTCACTGAGATCACATTTTTTCTCCATTCTGACATTTGATGTGAATCTTTCCTGAGACTCTTGACCTATATCTACATGATTTCAGGGACCGCACGACATAAATAATTGTCATATGATCGGCTGATTAGATAAATGCTTGAATGTTCATTTGTTCCTAATAAAGTGAACACTGTGTATGTACTTTATAGTATTATAAAGTTTTTATTATAGCAGAAACAAGGATGCAGTCTAATGGATATGCTTGTCCACATGGTAACAATGTTCTTGAATTTCCTCAATTTGTACACAATCTCTCTGACTGTGGATTTGTAGAGTCCAAAATCTTTAGAGATTTTCCGGCCTGATGAGCATCAACAATTCATTTTGTGAGGTCCTCAGAAATCTCATTTGTTTGTGCCATGATACACTTCAACAAACAAGTATTGTGAAGATCATCCCAGCTCTTTAAATAAAACAAAGCATTTACTGATTGAAAACACACCTGATTGCTGATTGTTTCAATCTATTGATTGAAAACAGCTAACTCTAATTTCACCTTCAAATTAACTGCTAATCTTAGAGGTTCAAATACTTTTGCCTTTCAGGGTTATGTAATATTGGATAATTTTCCTCAATAAATAAATGACCAAGTGTAATATTTTTGTCTCATTTGTTTAATTGGGTTCTCTTTGTCTTCTTTTTGGACTCTTTTTGGAATCTGATGATGTTTTAGTTCATATTTATGCAGATATATTGAAAATCGTAAAGGGTTCACAAACTTTCATGCACCACTGTAGAACTGTGTAGGTCTTATTTAGCTCAATGTCATCTCTTATGGTTAGTGTGTTGTTTTATGTAGCACCAAGGTCCTGGAGGAACAATGTTTCGTTTCAGTGTGTACTGTACCAGCTGTGTATGGTTGAAATGACAATAAAGTCACTAGACTTGATAAGCTACATCTGGGATATGTTGATATCTCTGGAGCTGTCAATGCTGGCAATGTTTTCAGGGCTCTGATACAGTTTGAGGAATGGTATTTTGCTAACAAACTACAATGCAACCAAAAACTTTTCTTGTTGTTGTTTTTTTCAGAAATGCTGATTTGAAATATATTTCACCAGATGATGAAATCCCTACAAAGCAATCCCAAAATATAATTTATAAACTGAAAGTGAAATAGTGTGACTACAATCTAGGAATACTCCCTAATCTTTAATCTAAAAGGTAGACACAAGGTGTCTCCTGAATGAACAAGGAAAGATAGCTGGAGAAAATTAGCAAGGAAAATGTGTGCAAAATTCAATTCCCTAGGTTTTGGGACACATTTCCCCAGTATACAGTACGTACACATGAGAAACATTGTGAAAAACAGTGTTTTAGAAGAAATAAAATCATCAAGTAATGGTTAAAACTTTTTAAAAGAACTTATCAGAGCAAAGTTCTCTCAATTGCAAGGAGGTTTAAAAAAAAAAAGCCAAACTGCTCTCACATACAATGGGGCTTAATATTGGACAAAAAAAAAATGAAGAAAAAAAACATGAGTGACAGCCTGCTTTTCAATCTGTGTCTGTGTCTGATTACCATGCAGCGTAAGTACAGTGAGGCTTTGTGAACATGCAGGAACAATGACCTGTCTGATAAAACCTGGCTATGTACTATATCCACAACCCATTTTTCCTTAAAAATATAATCTCTCTCTCTTTCTTTCTCTCTGACCAATGAGATATACACACACACTAAAATATATATATATATATATATATATATATATATATATATATATATATATATATATATATATAACATTTTTGTTGTTGTTGTTGTTGTTGAAATACCCATTTAAACTGGTGGCAATTTAGAGTCACCAATTCACTTGAGCATGTTTCTGAGAACCCAGAAGTAGCCTAAAGATATTGAGCCAACATATGCAATTTAAAAAGATAGTAATTTGAGCTCAGGATCAAACCAGGAGCAAAGAGGCTTCAATGCTACCTGCTGCATGACTGTGGCACCCTAAGTGAAAATAATATGGAGAAAAATAAACAGTTTAAATGCTCCTTACCCCATGTGACCATCATAATGGTAAAATCCAACAAGTATAGCTGTTTGATAATGCTGGTCAATATATGGAATAAAGGATGTGTGAAGGTCTAGTGACTGAGAGTCTAAAACCTTCTACCTTTTTCCCCTGATGTTGTTGTGTTGGCAGTGTGCATTGGGACATTCAGTACGTTTACATGGACAACAAGTATCCAATACTAACCCGATTAAGACAATACTCAGATTAACAAACTACAATGTAAATAGCAATTTTTTTATAACCGTAATCCAACTAAACTCATACTCGAAGTAAACACAAATTGAATTAAGACATTTTGAGTATTCCTGTTTTAGTCACATTATCGACATGTATTTCAGACATGTACACACCTTAATCACACTATTAACGTTGTGTGTGAATTTTCACTGCATTTTGCGTCAGGGCACACACACAGACGGCAGTGTTCAACCCTTTGACAGCAAACAAGATAGCAAGCTGAGTCTCAAACCATGTAATTACCTACTACATAGTAGTTGAAATACATACATCTCAGCTGCTATATATTAGATACAGTGAGGGGAAAAAGTATTTGATCCCCTGCTGAATTTGTACGTTTGCCCACTGACAAAGAAATGATCAGTCTATAATTTTAATGGTAGGTTTACTTGAACAGTGAGAGACGGAATAACAACAAAAAAATCCAGAAAAACGCATGTCAAAAATGTTATTAATTGATTTGCATTTTAATGAGGGAAATATGTATTTGACCCCTCTGCAAAACTTGACTTAGTACTTGGTGGCAAAACCCTTGTTGGCAATTACAGAGGTCAGATGTTTCTTGTAGTTGGCTACCAGATTTGCACACATCTCAGGAGGGATTTTGTCCCACTCCTCTCTGCAGATCTTCTCCAAGTCATTAACGTTTCGAGTCTGACGTTTGGCAACTCGAACCTTAAGCTCCCTCCACAGATTTTCTATGGGATTAAGGTCTGGAGACTGGCTAGGACACTCCAGGACCTTGATGTGCTTCTTCTTGAGCCACTCCTTTGTTGCCTTGGCCATGTGTTTTGGGTCATTGTCATGCATACCCATCCACGACCAATTTTCAATGCTCTGGCTGAGGGAAGGAGGTTCTCACCCAAGATTTGACGGTACATGGTCCCGTCCATCGTCCCTTTTATGCGATGAAGTTGTTCTTTCCCCTTAGCAGAAAAACACCCCCAAAGCATAATGTTTGACGGTGGGGATGGTGTTCTTGGGCAGCATTCCTCCTCCACCAAACATGTTGAGTTGAGTTGATGCCAAATAGCTCCATTTTGGTCTCATCTGACCACAACACTTTCACCCAGTTGTCCTCTGAATCATTCAGATGTTCATTGGTAAACGTCAGACGGGCATGTATATGTGCTTTCTTGAGCAGGGGGACCTTGCCGGCACTGCAGGATTTCGGTCCTTCACGGCGTAGTGTGTTACCAATTTTTTCTTGGTGACTATGGTCCCAGCTGCATTGAGATCATTGACAAGATCCTCCCGTGTAGTTCTGGGCTGATTCCTCACTGTTCTCATGATCATTGCAACTCCACGAGGTGAGATCTTGCATGGAGCCCCAGGCCGAGGGCGATTGACAGTTCTTTTGTGTTTCTTCCATTTGCAAATAATTGAACCAACTGTTGTCATCTTCTCACCAAGCTGCTAGGCAATGGTCTTGTAGCCCATTCCAGACTTGTGTAGGTCTACAATCTTGTCCCTGACATCCTTGGAGAGTTCTTTGGTAAGTAAGTAAGTAAGTAAGTAAGTAAAATGTATTTATATAGCACATTTCACACTGCTGACCAAAATGCTGACCAAAGTGCTAAACAGAGTGCAGAAAATAAAATAGAAACTGAATTAGACCACATTAAAACAGACAAATTAATAGAAAAAAATCAATAAAAAATTTGCTTAAACAATTAAAATTAGATCAAAAAGCCTGGCAGAAAATATATGTTTTAAGACTATTTTTAAAGATAGCAATGGAAGGTGCAAGCCGGATGTCCAGTGGCAGTTGATTCCATAGCCGGGGTGCAGCAACAGCAAAAGCTCTATCCCCCTTGGTCAAGGTGAGCGTTCAGGCGGTTCAGCAGAACCCGGCCAAGAATCTTGCCTGCAAAGTGTAGTAAAGATATGTCACGGTGGTTGTCGCAGGACTGG
Organism: Ameiurus melas; assembly: GCA_012411365.1. Lineage (NCBI taxonomy): Eukaryota > Metazoa > Chordata > Actinopteri > Siluriformes > Ictaluridae > Ameiurus > Ameiurus melas. Next base: position 16,327,029 of record CM022771.1, on the reverse strand, counting down.
CGGTTACCTTTGCTCTTGTACAAATGAATGATGGAGGCATCTTTGAAATCCTGGGGGATCGTCTCTTGTTGCCACATCAGTAGGAACAAGTTTTTAACCGAGAACGAGAGACATGCAAAAGAAACCTATCTGAAGATCTTAGACATCTGTTTGATGAATGTGGATTAAGAAGATCCACAAGATATGAAGGAGCTTTACTATTAAGAGTAAAAACAAACATCAGAACCTTAAACTGAATCCTAACACGGACTGGGGGCCAGTGAAGCGATGCTAAAATTGGGGTGTCATGATCAAACTTCTTTGCCCTGGTCAACAGCCTTGCAGCTGCATTCTGAACCATTTGAAGACGAGCCAAAGATGACTGAGGAAGACCCGAGTATAATGAATTACAGTAATCTAAGCGAGAAGTGATAAAAGCATGAATAACCTTCTCCAAATCCTGGAAAGACAAAAATGTTTTGAGTTTTTAAATAATCCGAAGTTGATAAAAACTAGTCTTAACCACTGAATTTATCTGCTTGGTCCAGAATGAAGCCAAGATTCCGAACATGGGAAGAAATTGAGGGAAAGTGTTTATTGAGCTTGTTAATGAGACCATCTTTCAATCTCAGGGGGCCAAAAACAATTATTTTAGTTTTGTCTTCATTAAATTGGAGGAAATTATTTGCCAACCATTTTTTAATGTCATCCAGACAGTCCAACAATGGCTGAATGGAGTCACCATCTTTCAAATGAATGTACAACTGGGTATCATCAGAATATAAATGAAAAGAGACATTGTGAGCCCTAATAATGTTCCCCAATGGCCGCATATATAAATTAAAAAGAAGTGGGCCCAGAATGGAGCCTTGAGGAACACCACTAATAATAGAACTAGAAGAAGAGCAGAAATTACCCAATGCTGCTGAGAAAGACCTGTCCTTAAGATATGAGATGAGCCATTGTAGGGCAGTACCCTTGATACCAAAGTATGTTATTGTCTACAGTATCAAAGGCAGCTGTAAGATCTAGTAGCATCAACACAGTATTTTTACCAGCATCCACCATTAATAAAATGTCATTGGACACTTTTAACAAAACAAGACTCTGTGCTATGAAAAGCAGTGAAACCAGATTGTAAAGGTTCAAATAACATAGCTGAGTTTAAAAACAGGAGCAATTGAGATTGTACTGCTTTCTCTAGCAGCTTTGACAGAAACGGTAGCTTAGAGACAGGCCGATAATTGTTAAGGCAACCTTCATCCAAACCCTGTTTCTTAAGCAAATGTTGAACAATAGCATGTTTAAAACAATTTGGGACCACCCCTGCATCCAAAGAAGAATTTATGAAAACTTGTATACTGGGACTAATTTCAGAAAAGGTTGTTTTCATGAGCATAGCGGGAACAACGTCAAGTGGCGTGGAAGATATTTTCATCTGGTTAACCAGATCACCCAGTTCCTTTAGAGAAATGTGTTCAAATTGATCAAATGAAATTGTTAAAGCCAATTAATTTGGTGACAAGTCTATTAAATGCAAAGTGAAGGAAGAACGAATAGAAATTACTTTATCAGCAAAAATTTTTTTGAAACTTCTCACAAAGTTCAACTGAGGGTTCCCCATGGAATTGGCAAGTCGGATTAATAATTGAATTTATTGTGGTGAATAAGATCTTTGGTCTATGACAGTTTGTTGCAATTAAGTCAGAGAAATACCTAGACCTAGCTGCCTTTGCTGCACTCTGAAACTTAAACAAACAATCTTTAAAAATCTGGAAGGACACAGTTAATTGATCATGCATCCATCTCCGCTCAGCTCTACGACAAGCCTGTCTGACAGAACGAGTATTATCGTCCAGCCAGTAATAAGATTTACGATTTGGTTGCTTCAGCTTAAAAGGTGCAATGGAGTCTAAAATATTGGAGCAAAATGTATAAAATAACGCAATCAAATCATCAGGGCCAGCGGATGACTCTGCAGCACTCAAGATAGATGTTTCAACAGCATTAGCTAGAAAACTTTCACTAAACTGAGCTGCAGTGAGTGAATTAATACAACGAGAATAGTATCCTGAAGGCCTAGTCACAACGGCAGAGCGGCAGCAGGGACATTAAAAACAATGGGCTTGTGATCAGAGAAGGAAGCATCTTCAATATTAACATCACCAACAGCGGTTTCATAAGACAATATAAGGTCTAATGTATGACCAAGGGTTGCCTGATTTATGTGTTGAATAAAATCAAAGGAATCCAAGATATTACAAAATTCAGTAACTAAGGTTCGACCAGGGCAGAAGACATGCACATTAAAATCACCCAATAATAAAAAACGATCATACAACAGAAGAATAGAAGTTTAAAAAAATCACAAAAATCACTTAAAAAGGCATTGTCCGGCTTAGGTGACCTATAGATCAAAGCACAGAATAGCATGGAAGAGGTGGACTCTAACACAACACACTGTACCTCAAACGACGAGTAACTCACAACAGAAACTGTCCATATGTTAAGTGACTGTTTGAAAACCATAGCAAACCCACTGCCCTTACCAGAAGGCCTTGGAGTACTAATAAAACAACAGTTCGGTGGACAGAGTTCCTCGAAGAACCAGGACTAACCCAGGTCTCCGTCAGGAATAAAATATCTAGGTTATGTCTGGTAAAAAAGTCATTTAAAATGAAAGTTTTGTTGCACACGGACCTACCGTTAACCAGCGCCATGATCACAGGAGACTGAGGTAGCGAGTTCAGATCCGGTGAAACATATTCCAATTGTCGAAGATTTAAACAGTTCACTCTTTTCTGTTGAATCCGTAATCGTGGAGGAGCAGAACAATTTGACGAATGTAGGAAGTCCGGGAAAATAGGCAGATGAAAAACATATCTGTAATCCCATGACCGCCGTGTCAAGTGGAGCCCTTCAAAGCTTAAGGGAAACTCAATCGAGTGTATGGAAGAAGCGATTGTCCGTCTGATTCTCACCCGAACACCAGCATGATTCCCTCTCTTCCTGTAGCGCTTCCTTAGAGGAGGAAAGCAGCCAGGTAGACGGCGAGCACACTCCACCGCGGGTCGGCTGGACGAGGATTGATCTACATGATACCAGCGTGACACGATACACAGTAAAAACAGTACAGATGCCAGACAAACAGACAGATAGAACAAACTGTAATAGACGGGAAAAAAAACTGTAATAGACGGCATGCTGACAGGTACACTGGCGCCAACTTGAAAAAAGATTTCAAGAAGTTGGTTTTGGAGAGTTCGGAATCTGATTGATTGATTGCTTCTGTGGACAGGTGTCTTTTATACATTTTATAAATACTTATTTCCCTCATTTAAATGCAAATCAATTTACAACATTTTTGACATGCATTTTTCTGGATTTTCTTGTTGTTATTCTGTCTCTCACTGTTCATATAAACCTACCATTAAAATAATAGACTGATCATTTCTTTGTCAGTGGGCAAACGTACAAAATCAGCAGTGGATAAAATACTTCTTTCCCTCACTGTAAGTATGCTGTTTCGGACACAGCCCACAGCTTCAAGCAGTCGTCTATTTGCACGTATAGCATGACAAATAATTAACTGCACGTGAAGCTTTCGTAAAATTAAAAATGTAACCTCCAAAACTGTATATGGTACCATTACGAAGACGAACTATATGTTGATACGTAAAATTCTGGAGAAAACATTGGACGGTGTGGCGTGAGGACATAACGGCGTGTGCCGTTAATTATTCTATATGTAAGTCACAAGGACTTGCACGGGAAGATAGACGCACCCGTCCTCCACAAGTCTCCCGGCTATGGGTAAATAGTAAAGACTGGACTCGGCAATCTGCGTGGAAGAACAACATAACTGGCCAATGGGCAGAAAGGTGATTCCCAGCAAAGCATTGTGGAGCACTTTAAGAGCATGGTGAGTCACAAAGGTCGTCAAGGTCATCTACCACACTCATCTCTGACTCCAGCATGAGGAAGGGGCTAGAAAAAGTGCCCTAAACATTGCCTGCTCCAAAACTTCCCTAACCAGATTAACGCGGCTGGTGGGGGCCCTAATCAAGCGGTCGAAACACAAAGAATAAAATGAGGATTGTTCCTCTCATCATTGGTGCATGAAATGAGCGCACTCTCATGGATAGGCATGACACGGACAGACCCCAGAGGAGAACCGCTCTGATAGCAAATGAACTATTTGGATATAACATCGACATTGTATCCCTGAGCGAGACCCAGCTCACAAGCGAAGGTAAACTTTTTGAAAGGGGCTCTGGATACACCTTTTTCTGGAGTGGTTGAGGCAACGGCAAGCGCTGTGAAGTTGGTGTCGGTTTTGCAGTAAAATCTGTGCTGACTGGTAAGTTGGCAGGCCTTCCTAAAGGACTCAAAAACAGGCTCATGACCATGAAACTCCCCCTCCTGTCTGAAAGAAAGCAGCTGCCTCCTTTTGCTTCAGACTTGCACCGAACATGAACTGCTGATACAGTATTCCACCTCCCAACCCGTCATGGATGCACCCTCGCTCATAGCATTGGCACCTCATCGACTACACCATCATCAGGAAGAGAGACAGGCAGGATGTATGCGTGACCAAGTCCATGTGTTGAGCCGAATGCTGGACAGACCACTGTCTCATCATCACCAAGCTTAACATCTGCATCCAGCCAAAGAGACACCCACAGGGGAAAAATGGCCATAAACATCTAAACATTGCAAAGCTGAAGTGCGATAGAACCGAGCAGTCTATTAGGGATGCTCTGGACGATCGTCTGGAATCCACCTCTCTGGATAGCTAGAACGTGGAAGCTGACTGGGCAGCTCTCAGAACTGGTCTACGACACAGCTACTGAAATTCTGGGTCTTTCAACCAGAAAGAACAAAGATTGGTTTGATGAGAACAGCAAAAAAAATTTCCAGTTGTTAAACGAGAAACAACGTCTCCATCAAACCTACCTCAATTACCCTACATCCACCTCCAAGAAAGATGCATACAAAAACGTACGCAGATTGGTACAGCAGAGACTCCGCCAAATTCAAGGTACATGGCTAAGCAACAAAGCTTATGAGATCCAAGGCTATGCAGACAGACATGACATGAGTTTCTATGATGCTTTGAAAGAAGTGTACGGACCCAGGCTCATGTCATCAGGCTCATGTCCTCTTTTTAGTGCAGATGGGAATACATTAATCACTGACAAGAAGAAGATTCTCGAACGGTGGGCCGAACACTTTGAAAACGTCCTGAACCAACCTTCAGCCATTAATGATGAAGCCATCAGATGTCTCCCCCAAATACCCATCAATGAAGCACTGGATTATCCTTCAACATTGCTTAAGACCCAGAAAGCAATACGTATCCTCTCCAGTGTCAAGGCTCCCAGCTCAGACTCCATCCCAGCAGAGGTCTACAAGAAAGGAGACACAGCTTTAACACAAAGGCTTCATTAGCTTTTGCTACTGATGTGGCGACAAGAGACGATCCCCCAGGATTTCAAAGATGCCTCCATCATTCATTTGTACAAGAGCAAAGGAAACCGCCAGTCCTGTGACAACCACCATGGCATATCTTTACTACACATTGCCGGCAAGATTCTTGGCCGGGTTCTGCTGAACCGCCTGAACACTCACCTTGACCAAGGACTTCTACCAGAGAGCCAGTGTGGATTCCGGAAAGAGCATGGTACCATCGACATGGTGTTTGCAGCATGGAAGCTACAAGAGAAATGTATGGAACAGATGCTGTCCTCTTCTCTACCTATGTCGACCTGACTAAGCCATTTCCGTCTCATTCCCAGGTTCAAATGGCTTCAAGCAGTTATGTGTCCTGGCGCCTACCCTGTTCAGCCTCATGTTCTCCGGAATGCTGAGTGACGGCTTTGGAGACGGTGATGTTGGGATAGGCATCAAGTACCACACAGATGGTAATCTGTTCAACCTTACGAGGCTCCAAGCAAAAACCAAGTTTTTACAGACATCATCAGGGACTTCCTATTTGCTGATGACTGTGCCCTTAACGCTAGCACAGAAACTGACATGCAATGCAGCATTAACAGGTTCTCCAGTGCCTGCACAAACTTCGGTTTCACCATCAGAACAAAGAAGACTGAGGTCATGCATCAGCCATCCCGCAGGAAGCCCTATACAAAGCCCAAAATCATTGTCAATGGTCAGAGACTGAAATAGTGACCAAGTTCACCTATCTCGGCAGCACATTGTCACAAAATGCCACAGTAAATGTGCACTTATTTTATTTTTTTTGACTTTGGCTTTTATCCAAAGCACTTTACACTGTCTCATTCACACACACCAATGGTAGCAGAGGTGCTAGCTTGCCATCGGGAGCAACTTGGGGTTCAGTGTCTTGCCCAAGGAGACTTCAGCATATGGAGTCACCCGGTCCGGGAACCCACTCTACCAACTGCGCCACAGCCGCCCCAGTCAGTAACTTCGTCAGTAGATAACTTAGTAGTAGTTAACTTCGTCAGTAGATGACGAAGTTAACGTCCGCATTGCGAGAGCCAGCTCAGCTTTCGGGAGACTGAATGCCAAGGTTTGGAACCGAAGAGGCAACACCATCCAGACCAAGCTGAAAGTGTAGAGGGCAGTTGTGCTCCTTACACTGCTGTATGCATGCAAACCGTGGAGGATGACAACATCCGTTCCTTTTTTCTCGTTTTTTAACTGGTTTTTTCGTTGTGTGTTTTTGAGATGTTATGCCTGAAAAACCCAGGCAAACATCGGATTTTAAAGTGCTCAAATATGACTGAGACGACATTTGTCCCCATTTTGAAGTTTGATGTGAATGGTAACTGTAGCTGTTGACTTGTATCTGCAGGATTTTATGCATTGCACTACTGCCACATGATTGGCTGATGGGATAATTGCATGAATGAGCAGGTGTACAGGTGTTCCTAATAAAGTGGTACTGCAGCTAGCAGCTAATGTACCAAACATAACATATCACTGCCAATATGATATCTTTGTTGGAATTGGGTCACAAATTCTGACTTTCCTGGTTATTTTCTGTTGCTCATAGTCTACACACTAAAAATGACAAATTGGCATGCTGAAGGAGAACAGGGACCAAATCTTGTCACCACTTACCTAATCACCTAACCTCTATACACATTTTCATTCACTGGAACAAACACACACACATACACAGCAAAGCATTCAGTCATAATGTATGTGGTGAAAAGTGGAGCTCTGCAAAGCATAGAGAAAGGTCGTTTATCAGTTGTGCAAATAACGGAAGGCAACCTCCTTGCACATACAAATTTTTCATAGCAAATACACACACACACAGACACACACACACACACGCACGCACCCACACACACGCATACATCTGTCTTACTATCCTTGTAAGGACCTTCCATTGACATAATTATTAATGAAGCAAATTAATGTTATGCTACACCTAAATACACCCTAACATTTATCTCTGTAGCCAAAATGAAAACTGGCCAATGTCCCACAAGTTCAATATGTCAGATATTCCTATTTCTTATAGAGACATTTGATTTCACTGAAGATGTAAACAGGTCTCAACAGTAGACTCTACTACGGTGGTGGGGAAACACTGCATAGATATGGACTCTGCAAGTTATGAACACCCATTCACCCAAAACACATAAAAAGCTTAGGTTGTAATCTAGAAACCATTACTTCCAATATTTAATCAAAGAAAGTAACACAAGTACAGTAAGAGGCATGTAGCCTGCACATTGTTTGATCTATAGCATACAGGAGCCCAGACACATGCAGTATGCAAAATATTAATAAAATATAAATAATAATTCTGCAAATGTTAATGCACAGTTACTTTTATGAGCCTTATATTAATATTAATAATTGTGGTATATACAGAAAATTTAGAGAAACTTCTCGTTGAAAGGTATTCACTCATTAGGACTCATTAGGCAGGTCAAGATTTGTCATTGGGAGGGTAATACATTCTCATACTCCTTAAACATTGTGTTAATATTCAACAACCATGGGCTCCTCTAAGCAGGTGACTGAGAATCTGAAAAGGAAGCTAATTGATGCCCACAAAGCATAGGGATGTTATGCAAATATATTAAAGCACTTTCAGATTTCTACAATCTGAAATGTCATTAAGAAATGCCAGGAAGACAAAGGCTGTGGCTCAGGTGGTAGAGCGGGTTGTCCACTAATCGTAGGGTTGGCGGTTTGATTCCCAGCCCACATGACTCCATATGCCGAAGTGTCTTTGGGCAAGACACTGAACCCCAAGTTGCTCCCGAGGCATGTTAGTGCCTTGCATGGCAGCTCTGCTACCATTGGTGTGATTGTGCATGAATGGGTGAATGAGACACAGTGTAAAGCGCTTTGGATAAAGTGCTTTACCATTTACCAAGATAGAACTGCCTGTATGTTGGCCAGAAAAGCAAAGCAAATCACCCATATACCACTAAGGACCTGCAGGAAGGTTTTGCTGACAAGAGTGGCTGTGAACCATTCTATTGTGTAGTCTTGCATAATCTTCATGGAATAGTCATCAGAAGGAAACCTCACACTGCATCCTCATCACAAAAGTCAAAGTCTGCAAAGCATGCAAAACAATGAATAGATAAGCCTGAGATATTTTTGGGAACAAGTGGTCTTAAGTAAAAATTGAACACTTTGGCCATAGTTATAAACATATGTTTGGAGCAACATCAAAAAAAGAAACAGCATTTGATGAAAAGAAGACCTTGCTAAGAATTGGGTTGGATCTATTATGCTTTGTCACTGTGTAGCAGCCAATGGCACAGGAAACATGGAACACATAGAAGAATGGATTACAGTTCATACTGGCATGTTCTGGAAACAAATATGGAATAGTCATATAGTCAAGACAGCTCAAAAAAGACTGATGACCACAACAACACAATGACCTAAAACATGCCTCAAAGTCCACCATAAACTACTTTAAGAAATGCAAGCTGTCATAGTCCCCTGATTTGAACATCACAAAAAATCTGTTGGTAGAGCTTACACATATTACAGAACTTGAAGAAGGAAGATTTTATTAAACAAGAATAGAATGTGTCCAAACTTTTAGACAAGCTATAATTACTTCATATATTTAAATTAATGAAATAAAAACTAACTGTGCATTCATCTTTGCAAAAAATAAAAATAGTTCAATTCAGGTTGTGTTTACTTCTTTTCACTTCAAAAATCAACAAACTATGTAGTTTGGCCAGGGGTGGCCAAACTTTTGCATACAACAGTACATGGCCAGTTTATCCATACATTCACACTATCAAGGACCAAGTCATTTTTGACACTTCTAGTTTGTCTCTTGTGGGCATGTAGTGACTGCTAATGTGGTCACTTGCACGGTCCAGCCGTGGATTTTTCACATTTATCGCACCACACTTAATTTGCATAGAATTCAAGTCAAATGTCACTTATTTTACCTTCACTTAGTTGCGTGCTGCTGAAATTATGGCTCTGTGTAGCACAACCTGCATAGAAAATGAAAAATAATGTGAATATGGGGTAAGATAAATACATCAGAAAATGTAGAGAGTCATGTCTCAATATTTAATCCATCAAGGTAAATTTGGATAGAAGACCATCCAGTTTAAGATCATTTTCCTCAGTGTTATGAAAGACAAAAAGTATGACATTCAGTTTCTTTTTCTTAATTGTTAAAAAAAAATAGTTCTATATCGGTGGTGGAAATATATATATATATATATATATATATATATATATATATGTTTATGTATATATATTTATTTATTTATTTATTTTAAATACATTGTCATGACATGTCCAGAACATATTCGCTGAGCATTTTTAGATGTGGAGTTAGAGATGGGAGCAGACAGAGACGTACACCTACTCAAGTCTGGAATGGGCTACAAGTCAAGCAGCTTGGTAAGAAGGTGACAACAGTTGGTGCGATTATTCGCAAATGGAAGAAACACAAAAGAACTGTCAATCTCCCTCGGCCTGGGCTCCATGCAAGATCTCACCTCATGGAGTTGCAATGATCATGAAAACAATGAGGAATCAGCCCAGAACTACACCGGAGGATCTTGTGAATGATCTTAAGGCAGCTGGGACCACAGTCACCAAGAAAACAATTTTTAACAAACTACGCCATGAAGGACTGAAATCCTGCAGCTCCCGCAAGGTCCCCCTGCTCAAGAAAGCACATATACATGCCCGTCTGAAGTTTGCCAATGAACATCTGAATGATTCAGAGGACAACTGGGTGAAAGTGTTGTGGTCAGATGAGACCAAAATGGAGCTATTTGGCATCAACTCAACTCGCTGTGTTTGGAGGAGGAGGAATGCTGCCTATGACCCCAATAACACCATTCCCACCGTCAAACATGGAGGTGGAAACATTATGCTTTGGGGTGTTTTTCTGCTAAGGGGACAGGACAACTTCACCGCATCAAAGGGACAATGGACAGGGCCATGTACCGTCAAATCTTGGGTGAGAACCTCCTTACCTCAGCCAGGGCATTGAAAATGGGTCGTGGATGGGTATGCATGACAATGACCCAAAACACATGTCCAAGGCAACAAAGGAGTGGCTCAAGAAGAAGCACATTAAGGTCCTGGAGTGGCCTAGCCAGTCTCCAGACCTTAATCCCATAGAAAATCTGTGGAGGGAGCTTAAGGTTCGAGTTGCCAAACGTCAGCCTTGAAGCCTTAATGACTTGGAGAATATCTGCAAAGAGGAGTGGAACAAAATCCCTCCTGAGATGTATGCAAACATGATGGCCAACTACAAGAAACGTCTGACCTCTGTGATCGCCAACAAGGGTTTTGCCACCAAGTACTAAGTCATGTTTTGCAGAGGGGTCAAATACATATTTCCCTCATTTAAATGCAAATCAATTAATAACATTTTTGACATGCGTTTTTCTGGATTTTTTTGTTGTTATTCTGTCTCTCACTGTTCAAATAAATCTACCATTAAAATTATAGACTGATAATTTTTTTGTCAGTGGGCAAACATACAAAATCAGCAGGGGATCAAATACTTTTTTCCCTCACTGTACACATTTATCCAATGAGTTACCTTAAGATTCAGTACTCATATTGCAGGATGTGGATCTGTTAAAATTAAGTTAACATATAATGTAAGCTTGTATGTAGTTAGCTGTTAGTCAGTTTAATGACACATCTAGTTAACATGGTTAATATTCACAGTTTCAAAATTGCCAAACTGTTCTACTCCATGGCAGCCATTGACCACAGTTCCTAGAACACTCACAAATTAACAAAGTTTACTCTCGCCTTCATTTTAATCATGCACACGTGCATCCAATTAACAGCGCAATCACAGCCACAGTATAAAAGGACTTTCATTTCACCTACACTTTGTGAAGTATACGTGTAATTCCTAGTGTTTGTGGTGAGAGCCTATTAATCTCTCTGCTTGTGATTCTGTTATTGAGTAAGTTTTATTTTTTTTATTGTCCTGCCTGTGATATTCTGTTTGTTGATTGTTTGACCATTGACTGTTTTCTAGATCTGATATATTGCCAGAGTTTGGGATTTGTCTGCCCATATCTTAATTAACTCCTCTGCCTGCATTTGCATCTAGCTTCCCTTTCCCTCATATGACACAAAGATGCATGTGATAAAAGTTCAAATATAATATGAACTTAATATTTAATATAATATATTGGCAAATAAGTGGCAAATAACATAACAGCAAAGACAGACATATTTAGTAACTCTCTTCCTATCTTAAAGGATGTAAATCATTTGAATAGAAATGCAGGAAATACATAGGATAAAGTGCCAATTCAACACTATTCACTTTGAATTTCTTAATTCAAAATTGAGTAGACTTTTGGTACACATACACTCATCTACCACTTTATTAGGAACACCAGTACACCTGCACATCAGCCAATCATGTGATCAGTAGTAAAATACATAAACTCATGCCTGTACGTGGGAAGAGTATCAGTTAATGCTCATATCCAACATCAGAATGGGGAAACATGATCTCCATGACTTGACCATGGCATGGTTGTTGGTTCCATATAAGTCCATGGAGTTTATTTCAGAAACTGCTTATGTCCTGGGATTTTTACACACACATAACAGTCTCTAAAGTTTACATAGAATAGTTGGGGGGGGACATCCAGTGAGCAGCAGGTTAGTTCTTTGATAAGCAGAAATGCTTCTCAGAATTAATCTCTTGTTTGTGATTACTATCCATCCATCCATCTTCTACTGCTTATTCCTTCTTCAGAGTCGTGGGGGAGCTTGGAGCCAATCCCAGGGAGCATCGAGCACAAGGCGGGGTACACCCATTGCAGGGCACAATCACCTACACTGTCACACACCCATTCATATACTTCGGACACTATAGCCACGCCAATCAGCCTACCATGCATGTCTTTGGACTCCTCGCAGCACGGGGAGAACATGCAAACGTGCTAACCACTAAGCCACCGTGTGCCACAGTGACATACCTGTGGATGCTTAATAGTAAAGTCTTTTTCCAGAGTGTTAAAAAATAGAAAGAATTTATAGATTCCCATAAATGTATGTCACATACTGTATATAACCACAAGTCCACACACATACACACACACAAAATGTAATTCAGGATATATGAAAAAACATGTTTGCGAGAAAGACTATATCTGAAGCTCCATCTTCAATTCAATTCAATTTTATTTGTACAGCGCTTTTTACAACAGACATTGTCTCAAAGCAGCTTTACAGAAATATAAACACGGTATACAGATACTAAATGTGTGAATTTATCCCACTGAGCAAGCCACTGAGTGCCGATGGTGGCAAGGAAAAACTCCCTAAGATGTTTAAAGGAAGAAACCTTGAGAGGAACATGACTCAGAAGGGAACCCATCCTCATCTGGGTAACAACAGACAGTGTAAAATAGTACAGTATGGATGTACATGAAGTTTGTATGGCCTTCGGTGCAGCTGTTGTCCCAGTAGTTTGGAATTGGAGAAGATTTGAGATTTGAGCTCCATCCTGAGGCCAAAAGGATCTGGATCTCTAGTATCTCCATAAATTTGTTTGTGGCTTGGCAAAATGAAAGAGGGAGTAAAAAGATTATTATTACTGCGAAGTAGTAAAAATAGAATCTAGTCAGGGTAGGCTTGAGTAAACAAATATGTTTTAAGTCTAGACTTAAACACTGAGACTGTGTCTGAGTCCCGAACACTAATAGGAAGACTGTTCCATAGCAGTGGAGCTTTATAAGCAAAGGCTTTTCCCCCTGCTGTATCCTTCACTATTCGGGGTACCGTCAAATAGCCTGCATCGTTTGATCTAAGTAGGCATGGCGGATCATATAAATCCAGAAGGTCGCTTAGATATTGTGGCGTGAGACCGTTTAGTGCTTTATAGGTTAATAAAAGTACTTTATAGTTAATGCGAGATTTTACTGGGAGCCAATGCAGTGTGAATAAGATCGGGGTGATATGGTCATATTTTCTATTTCTAGTTAGGACTCTAGCAGCAGCATTCTGGACTAACTGGAGTTTATTTATATTCCTACTGGAAAATCCAGACAGTAAGGCATCACCGTATTCTAATCTAGAGGTGACGAAAGCATGAACCAGTATTTCCGCATCCTGTAGTGATAATGTTTATTATCTTAGAAATATTTCTGAGATGAAAGAAAGCTATCCTAGTAGTGTTATCTACATGAGCATCAAATGATAGACTGGAGTCAATAATCACTCCAAGGTCTTTAACTGCTGTACATGATGAAACAGAAGACCATCCAGAGTAACCATGTGATCAGAATGATTACTTCTAGATACACGGGGGCCTAATAAAAGTATTTCTGTTTTATCAGAATTAAGTAAAAGGAAGTTGGTTAACATCCAATGTCTAATGTCCTTTACACAGTCCTCGACTTTACTAAGCTTCTTTCTGTCCTCTGGCTTGCTGAAACATACAACTGTGTATCATCAGCATAACAGTGGAAGCTAATTCCATGCTTTCGAATAATTTGTCCTAGGGGTAGCATATATAAAGTAAAAAGCAGTGGGCCTAAAACAGAACCTTGTGAAACTCTAAAAGTAACCTCAGTACGCATGGAGAAATCACCATTTCTCTTTACTAAGATCGGGGTGATATGGTCATATTTTCTATTTCTAGTTAGGACTCTAGCAGCAGCATTCTGGACTAACTGGAGTTTATTTATATTCCTACTGGAAAATCCAGACAGCGTTTGATCATTATACCAGGGTGCTAATTTTTTCTCTCTAATTATTATCTTCCTTCAGCCCTACCAAAGTCAATTCAGTGGGGATGGTTTCCTGCAAATCAAAGGCCACCCAGAACCCCTGTCCATCCTAGAACATCCTAGTCCATCCTACTAAAGGGTACCTTTCCTTGGTACCCTCGGCCATTGAAGATGTGCCCCCTCCCTTCCCCGGAGACAGCCAGGGGAACCAGGCGGCCACGGGGGCAGCGTGCTACTAGGCCTGATCTGCGTATGGTCATAAAGGCCAAGCAGACGAAGGAGGAGCGGTTTGGAGGGATGTATCAGGGGACATGAGGTTGGTAGTGCAGCTAGCACCCAGTACAACTGTAGGGCCACCCCTACCCAAGACTGTCAGAAGTATTCAGTGCTCACTGGTCAGTGAACTGTCACAGGGCAACGAAAATCTGATGCTTTCCCTCCAATAGAATGTGGAAAAGTTAACGCCACTAAAAGACCATCTGTCAGTGTGGAAACTACTGTCAAATGTGTCTTCATGTGTTCTATGTCTTCCGTGGAAATGGGTTACTGGGTCCAGTTCAGGATTACCCTGTGGTTCAGAGGTGTGCTCAACATAGTAATCAACACAGAGCAGAGCCCAATGTTAGCACAGAAAGTAAGATCCCTCTTGGGCAAAGGGGCCATAAAGCATGTATTCGGTTTCCTAATGCAGAGAGGTTTTTACAGCCATTATTTCCTGGTCCACAAAAAATATGGGAGTATGCGGCCAATTTTAGATCTGTGTCATCTGAACTGTAATCTTTGGACATACAAGTTCAAGATGCTGATGCCCAAAGTTATCATTCCACAGATTCAGTTTGAGGACTGGTTTGTGACGATAGATCTAAAGGATGCATATTTCCACATAAAAATATGCCCAGTCAAAGGAAGTTCCTGAGGTTGGGCTAGCTTTATCCCCTCGCACCTTCACAAAGTGCATGGATGTCATTCTGTCTCCCTTGTGACTCCCAGGCATCCATGTACTAAACTACCTTTATGACTGGTTAATTCTAGCATGATCCAGGGAACTGGCAATTCAACATTGAGATGCTGTTCTCACCCACATGAAAAGCTTGTGGCTCAGGTTGAGCCTCAGAAAAATATGCTTTCTCCAGTGCAGAGAACAACTTTTCTGGAGGTTATAAGAATTCTACTATGATGAGGGTGTTTCAATCCCCAACATGTGAAGAGTCAATCCTATCAACATTGAGCAAGATAAAGCTGGATCTCAGCATCTCCTGCAGTCTCTATGAGAGACTGTTGGGGCTTATGGCAGCAGCAACCAACGTTGGACCTATTGCACAGGAGACTGTTTCAGTGGGTGGTGGCTGGAATGTTGGGGGTTTCTCTGAGAAACCTCTGAGAGTTATCAGTGTCACACGGTGATGCCTACTTGCTCTGAGAATTTGGAAGTGTCTTCAGTTTCTAGTCACACTCTAGGGGTGTCTGCTTATCTCAGGACGGTAATTACAGACACCTCCCTCGTCTCTGGAGTGGCCTATATCTGGAGTGACATATAAATCGCCTAGAAATCCGGGCCACATTTCTAGCCCTGAAATTCTTTCTTCCTTAATTGAAAGGTCACCAAGTGTTAGTTGTGATAGAGAACAAAGCGGTGGTCTCATATATCGACCACCAGGGAGGATTATGTTCAAACCCCCTGTTTGGGCATGTGCAACAAATTCTTCTCTGGGCAGAGGAAAAGTTGTTGTCAGTGAATGCAATGTATACTCTGGGCAACAGGAATGTGGGGGCAGACATCCTGTTGAGACAAGGACTGAGGCCCCAGGATTGATGGCTCCATCCACAGTGGTGGAATGCATATGACGGACGTTCAGCCAAGCGTAAGTGGCTGTTCGCCTAAAATGAGACAACACACTGCCCACTGTGGTTTGCTCTCACACCTCCCGCACCAATAGGGCTGGACGCCATGGTGCACATGTGGTCACATCTATATGCTTTTCCTACGATCGCTCTGCTCCCACAAGTTCCACTGAGAGTTCGCCAAGGCCGTCCACGTCTGCTGCTTGTAGCACCTTATTGGCCAGCTTGAATATGATTCTCAAAGAAAATATTAATTGTAGATGGCACTCCTGGGGAGATTCCCATCTGCACGGATCTACTGTCTCAAGCCAGAGGGCTGATTTATCACCCTCGACCAGAACTATGGAAATTGTGGGTCTGACCCCTGAGGGGCACCAGCTCATAGATTCTGGTCTCACAACTGAGGTTGTTGAACGCTAGAGCACCATCCATGAGAAAATTGCATGTGCTCAAGTGTTAACTTTTTGTCTCATGGTGTGAGTAACATCAGCCAGACCCAGTGAACTGCGCAGTAGCTACAGTCTTTCTCAGCTGGTTTGGCTCCTTTTACCATCAGGGTCTACGTGCCCCATGATTTTGGCCAGCCACAGCCCTATTGATTGAATCTCTGTGGGGCCACATCCTC
Organism: Ameiurus melas; assembly: GCA_012411365.1. NCBI lineage: Eukaryota > Metazoa > Chordata > Actinopteri > Siluriformes > Ictaluridae > Ameiurus > Ameiurus melas. Next base: position 16,310,361 of record CM022771.1, on the reverse strand, counting down.
TAACCTCAAGGTTTATGCATGGTGTCAGGCAGCTTAGGGATATCTGCAGACCATGCATAATTTCCTGGGACCTTTCTGTAGTCCTGGGAGGTCTGTCAGATGCCCCATTTCAGCCCTTAGAATCAGCCTCTGAGAAACTTCTGACTCTAAAGGTAATTCTTCTGCTGGTGCTGATTAGTGCAGTGTATGGTCTGAGCAAATTGGTCTGCAAGGCCTTCCTTCCCAGAAGGAAGCCTCTTCTAAAGATGATTTACAAGAAAATCTAACAGTTTGCTGAAGACAAGCAAACTAAGGACATGGACTACTGGAACCATGTTCTGTGGTCTGATGAGACCAAGATAAACTTATTTGGTTCAGATAGTGTCAAGCATGTGTGGCAGCAACCAGGTGAGAAGTACAAAGATAAGTGTGTCTTGCCTACAGTAAAGCTTGGTGGTGGAAGTGTCATAGTCTGGGGCTGCATGAGTGCTGCCAGCACTGGAGAGCTACAGTTCATTGAGGGAACCATGAATGCCAACATGTACTGTGATTACTGATCATGCTCTGCTTCAGTATTACAGTACTCCAGCATGATAACAACCCAAACACACCTCCACTGCCTTGCTAAAGAAGCTGAGGGTGAAGGTGATGGTCTGGCCAAGCATGTCTCAACCCTATTGAGCGTCTGTGGGGCACCCTCAAACGGAAGGTAGAGGAGCACAAGGTCTCTAACATCCACCAGCTCTGTGATGTCGACATGGTGGAGTGGAAGAGGACTCCAGTGGCAATCTATGAAGCTGTGGTGAACTCCATACCCGAGAGGGTTAAGTCCGTGCTGGAAAATGATGGTGGCCACACAAAATATTGACACTTTGGGCCCAATTTGGACATTTTACTTATGGGTGTACTCACTTTTGTTGCCAGCGGTTTAGACATTAATGGCTGTGTGTTGAGTTATTTTGAGGGGACAGCAGATTTACACTGTTACACAAGCTGTACACTCACTACTTTACATTGTAGCAAATTGTCATTTCTTCAGTGTTGTCCCATGAAAAGATATAATCAAATATTTACAAAAATGTGAGGGGTGTACTCACTTTTGTTAAATACTGTACATCTGCTGCCCAGCCAGTTGTGTTACAGGAGTTCTGACCTCCTCCTTTCCTCACACGGGAAAAGAAGAGAAATTGCACCAGATGTGTCCAGTAAGGGCTCTCTGTACTTACATCTACCCGCTCTGGCCAGTGGCGTAAGTCGGAGAAGCTGCTGATCCGCTTTAGTGGTGACAGTAAAGGTGATGCTCTGTCGAAGCAGCACATCTCCAAGTGGATAGTGGAAGCAATCTCTATCGCTTATGAGGCACATGGCCTCACTACACCTCTCAGCAAAAGGGCTCATTCCACTAGGGGGGTTGCCTACTCGACAGTTTTGGCATTCAGTATTTGTCATTCAATATCGAGTGTCTTGCAGTGTCCCTTGGGCTTGGATCTTTTTGAAAAGTCAGTACCGTCAATATGACAGTGTGGGTATTTTTGTGCCCTTTGAAAGGGAATGTCTGGGTTAACCCTTTTCCCCGCGTAGGGAATGAGACGTTGACGTTGCTTTGTCATACTGGGACATGCTTGTGAATTGCATCTTCACTTCAGAGGCCGATGGCATGATTCACAGGTGATGTTTATATATCACGCAACGCATCTAATTGCCACATCACCTGATCACGGCAGGCCTATAAATAGGCATGATGTTAAGCAAGCTTCAGATACCGGTCACACGCGGGGGTGCTTCCCATAGCGTTGAGCTCACGCAACGTCTCATTCCCTCCTCAGGAAACAAGGTTATATGCATTATCCAGATGTTTTGATCAGTAATTATCCTTGAAATTTTAAGCTTTTTTAAGCTGCATTATCCTTTGGAACAAAGCAACATGAGTTTTTCTAATATTTAAAAAGATTAAGGCTGAGATTTTAAATTGCCTTCATTCAGTATCATTGTCATGAACATTAAGCTCAGCAGTTTGCATCTAAAGACTTAAATGGAGACAAATCTAAAAATCCCTAGGCAAGGACAAGGTCAAAAACAGGCTTGGGCCAGGTGATCAAAAAACAGAGCAAATATGACTAGGCAGAAGCATGGACATCTAAGCACAAGCAAAAATCAGAAAACCAGAATATCAAACACAGCAAAACTAGTCCTTGTAAAGTCAGTAGCACAAGACAAACTAAACATTTACTTCACAAGGTTTTGTGAATGAAAGCCTGCCTTTTAACGTGTGTGTGTGTGTGTGTGTGTGTAACTGGGAGCAGATTTGTGTGTAGTCCGAGTTTGCAAACATGACTTGAGCAGAATGTTTCATGGTGGTAAGCTTTTATTTTGTAACTCTCTTACCTTTCAGATACGATGTAAATTCCAACCCTGCCGGCGGGCTGTCTATGCTATGTACGCAGCTGCTGTTTGTACAAATGTGCTCATGTGATATATCCTTGGAAAGCTTTGATTACTGTGATTCAATTGATATAAACCCCTTCAAGGTACAATCACAACAGCAGCTACAATCAACATCTGTGTCAGACCACCAATATATAAACAAACACTTAAAAAACTGCAGCAACTTAGCAAACTTTATCTAGGTAGCACATTAGCAGAGGTCTAAAACTGAGCCACAACACAAAACTCACGCAATTACTGTCATGATTACCCCATGCAGCAGCCCGCCTGGGGCGCTGGTGTGCATGCGCATGCGGCATCCGGGTTGACGTCATGTCTTCGTCCCGTCTCGTAATGTGGCACGTGTGTTATGGTATTGCCCGCAGCTGTCAGCAGTTGCAGGCTAATGAGGCATGTTTGTATATATACCGGGAGCCGTGCTATACACGGCGCGGGAAATACAATGTGTAAAGTCAATAAGGACTAGATAGACCTAGAGGTCTATTCTAGAACTAGTTTGCGATAATCGAGAGTCTTTGTTTCCTGTCATGTTTGTGCCATAGCCTTAGCCTTACTGTTGGCGTTAGACATAGCCATAGCCAAGTGAGCCTAGCACATAGCATAGTCTAGCTTAGTTTGTTGAGTGAGTTACGTTTCTTGTTTCTGTTTTGTTTGCTTTCATTACTGTAAATAAAAGTCTCTGGTCAAACTGCAATTGCATCCTTCCTACTTGCCTGCCGTCAAGACCGGTGACAGAATTTCCCACCAGACCATGGATGCAGCAGGGGAATGGAGAGAAAGCCGAACCCGAAAGTCGACGCTAAGTATCCCCACCTTGGATTCGATGCAGTTTGCACTAAAGGACTTTCGAGGACATGCCGGATCGGTATGATGGCTTCTTTGGATACCCGGATTATTTTGTGGTGGACTGTCAGTGCTATGTCTCCAGCCTGTGCGACCCGAAGCCAACCGAAGGACAATTCATTCGGTTTATCATGTCTTGCTTTTTTGGCCCAGCTCGCACATGGGCACAGCAAATAGCGGCCGTGAGACCCTGTGTGCTGGAGGATATTCTGCAGTTTTTGGCTCTGGTTCTGGAGGAGTTCGGGGAAACAGGGCAGAGTTATGACCTGGATAAATTGCTCGGGGAAGTGAATATGGCGACTAGTGCGGTGCTCCCAATCCATGTGCACTATGAGCGAGTGAGAAGGCATGTTACAGAAACCGGGGAGGCAAAAGGACAGTACTGTATCGGGACATGCTCGGATTACTGGCCGCGTTTTGCATCTGTGCAATTTCCCTAGAGGTATGACGTCGAGCTTCCGCGGGAGACAGCGGGACTAGGGATCTACCTGCTGAAGTTTCTAATGGACTGCCAGGTGTATTTTTGCAGCCTGGCACATCCGAAGCCTTCGAAAAAGCAGTGGATTGGGTTCATGGTGTCGAGGTTTTGCGGTCTGGCTCGTGACTGGGCGGAGTAGCTGGTGAGGGACGGGTCACCAGCCATCCATGATGTCACGCAGTTTGCGGAACTTTTTATGACTAAGTTCTCACAGCCCGGACAACTTCGGGAACTTGACCTACTGGGGTGGAGAGTCAATGGACAACTCCAGCCCAATCCGCCCTTCCACCTCTATTATGAGGAGAGAGACAGAGCTATCACCGGTCCTCCCGGGAAGCAAAATTCCCTCATTTCCAAATCTGCTGATCCAATTCTTAGAGTTCCTCTCAGATCCAAGTCTCAAGCCCAAGTCAAATCTCAAACCCAAGTCAAGTCTCCAGTCCCAGCCAAGTCTCCAGTCCCAGTCCCAGTCAAGCCTCAGGTCCAAGCCACAGCCAAGCCTCAGGTCCAAGCCACAGCCAAGCCTCAGGTCCAGGCCACAGTCAAGTTTCCGGTCCAGGCCACAGTCAAGTCTCTGGTCCAGGCCACAGTCAAGTCTCCGGTCCAGGCCACAGTCACGCCTCCGGTCCAGGCCACAGTCACACCTCCGGTCCAGGCCAGTCAGGCCTCCAGTTCAGGCCACAATCACACCTCCAGTCCAGGCCACAGTCATGCCCCGAATCCAAGCCACGCCTCAGGTTCAAGCCGAGGCTGAGTCCCAGGTCCGAACCGAAGCTGAACCCCAAGTACAGCCTCAAGCTCCGGCCAAAGCTCAAGTTCAGCCTCAAGCTCCGGCCAAAGCTCAAGTTCAGCCTCAAGCTCCGGCTAAAGCTCAAGTTCAGCCTCAAGCTCCGGCCAAAGCTCAAGTTCAGCCTCAAGCTCCGGCTAAAGCTCAAGTTCAGCCTCAAGCTCCTGCCGTCCAAGCTCAGTCTCAAGTTCCTGCCCAAGCCAAGCCTCAAGGTCCAGTCCAGGCCATGCCTCCAATCCAAGTCCACGATGTCCAAGTCCAAACGAAGTCTCAAGTCCACAACGTCCAAGTACAAACCCAGTCTCAAGTCCACAACACCCAAGTCCAGACCCAGTCTAATGTCCACAATGCCCAAGTCCAGACCCAGTCTCAAGTCTTGGACGCCAAAGTCCAGACCCAGTCTCAAGTCTGTGAGGCCCAAGTGCAGACCCAGTCTCAAGTCCACGACACCCAAGTCCAGACCCTGTCTGAAGTCTTGGACACCCAAGTCCAGACCCAGTCTCAAGTCTTGGATGGCCAAGTCGAAGTCCAGACTCAAGTCTCGGACGCCCCAGTCCAAGCCCAGTTGCAGGTGCCTGACCTCCAAGCCATGTCTCAAGCTCAAGCCATGTCTCTCGTCCAAGCCATGTCTCTCGTCCTAGCCATGTATCAAGCTCAAGCCATTTCTCTTGTCCGAGCCATGTCTCAAGCTCAAGCCATGTCTCTCATCCGAGCCATGTCTCTCGTCCAAGCCATGTCTCAAGTTTCAGCAGGCCAAGCCCAAGTCCTGTCTCAAGTTCCTGACATCTCGTCCAAGCTGGCTGTTCCGGTAAATTCCGGTCAGCAGCCCTATTCAGCTGAGGATGCCGCTCAGCATCCCTGCTCGGCTGAGGACGCCGCTCAACATCCCTGCTCAGCTGAGGACACCGCTCAGCATCCTTGCTCGGCTGCGGATCCCTGCTCAGCTGAGGTTGTCGCTCAGCCTCCACGTCCAGATGAGGACGCCGCTCAGCCTCCACGTCCAGCTGAGGATGCCGCTCAGCCTCCACGTCCAGCTGAGGACCTTGCTCTGCTTCCCTACTCCGCCGGGAACGGCATGCGGTTTCCTGGCTCTGCATGGGACATTCGGGCCGCCAATGAAGAGGGAGGACTCCTTTCTGTCATGTGGTTTCTGTCATGATTCCCCCGTGCAGCAGCGCACCTGGGGCGCTGGTGCGCATGCTACTTCCGGGTTAATTTCATTACTGTAAATAAAAGTCTTCATTCGAACTGCAATTGCATCCTTTCTACTTGCCTGCTGTCACAACCGGTGACACTTACAGGTTCTTATTCAGAAACCCAAGATTGTCCA